>JAPUBX010000660.1:0-527251 GCA_028672205.1 Proteocephalus fallax
TGAAGAACTACCTCTGGTCGTGGTTTTTGTCATACGATAAGGGTATCTTCAAGTGTTCAAGCTCTGCATTGAACCATTAAACAAATATTATAAAATGATTTTACATTCCTAGACAAATTGCAATGAACCAAAGGCTGATAATTAAGAAGAAGAAATAAGAAAACGTTGACGAAACAGTTAAGCGCTGAAGCAATCACAAGACAACAGAAAAGTATCCGTTTGTGTGATCATCAGTAATTACACTACTTAAATGCTTACTATTGTAGTATTATTTCGCACAACCGATAATAAGTTGATAATAGTTATTTAAATTCTGATTATTATAAAGCTGTTTTAAACTAGTGAAAACTAATGTTTTTTATGTAATTTAGATAAAAAAGGTAATTTGCTCTACGAAGTGTCAAGTTGACAGTTGATGTGAATCTGGGAATTAAATATACCATTTGAGAACGTAAAACAAAGCAATAATACCCATTTTTGAGTAATTTGCGCACAGCTATGTATAACTCGTGAGCAGTCTAAATAAAACAATGCTTACTTTAAGAAAGGGGTTTTACGTCCCAAATAACAAAAATGTTTTAATATATGAGTCGTCGGGCCATGTTTAACCTATATAAATTGATTTCTCCAGTTTACATCAAATGTCAACTTGATACTCGGTAGAGCAAATTACTTTTTTATCTGAATTATCTATTTAAATAACTAATTTTGCTATTAATAACTTATTATTTGGTTGTGCGAAATAATGCCAAAATAGTAAGCATTTATGTAGAGTAATTACTGACGGTTCCGGGTAAGAATTAAAAATATGAATTATTTAATTGTTTTGAAATTAAAATCTGCTGAACATTCGGCAATGTTTTACGCTCGAATGAAAATATGTTATGTTTATCGTTGATTGTAACGAACGTAGTATAATATAAAGTGAGACGAAAACCTACGCAATGTTTGCCATATTTACTTAGGTTCTGCAAATTAACAATCACCATCGTGGATACAGCATTAATATCTCGAATTTCTTTCGTATCTACTAAGTGCTGTGTGCCAACTGGAAACGGCATAACAGCAATTAACTGAGTTTAATTCCTTAAGAGCTCCTACCAATCTTACTCACGTGCAAATGACATTTCGTGCTACGTTTGGCATATAATATAACTCCCTCGTAATCGATGCGAAATCCAAAGAAAATATTTCCTTACTTTCCTTACTTTACTGCTCACGAGTTATACATAGCTGTGCGCAAATTACTCAAGACTCCCATCATTGAAATTACAAATCCATAGATTCTGTCTATTAATCTCAAAATTCTTTTGAACACATACGTAAAAACACAGCTCGCTCAAGCAACAGTGAAAGTACAGACAAACAAACTTTGGACGTTTTAATGATACCTAAGAGACGAATCTTATTTATCGGCGTTAATGGTATCTAATGGGCATTTAGAGGAGATTTGGGCGCGGTTTTTGTAATGCGCTTAGGGTATCTTCAAGTGTGCGGGCTCTGTTTGTCACATAAATCTCACCGTTGGCTCCATGTTTCTGAATGCGGCAGCGTTGACAGCCTACCTTAGCGCGGTGCGGTTTGAGATTGCATTTGCTAAACGGAAAACGATGGAAAGCCTGGCGCACTGGACAGATGAGACCCATGTCAGTTGCCAATTGCGGTTCACGTTGTGCGACACAACTCTCTCTTCCGCCGTCGTCAAGATTTACAGGTTGGACCTGCCGGGAAAGGGGCCAACGGAAAACGGAGATAAGAAGCGTCAAGGCGGACGCTGTTACCCAATTGTCACACAGCACATTGTTATCCCGAAAAACACTCCAGAATGTTACTGAGGCATCTATAGAGATTTAATTGGAGCTATCTGGAACGTGTATTTAAAGTTTATTTATCGTGATATATCAGGTATATGCGGAATGGAGTTGCGGTGATTGCTAACTTTAATTATTAATTGTGTTTTACTATACTAACGTATATTGTACGTTACACTTACGAATAGAATTTTTCCTTGCTGCACGTGTCTTAGTCGTTTAAGGTCTTGGTTTGCTATTTGAGTTAGACCGATATTACAGACAATTCGTCTATTATACATTCAGGGTTAATTAAACCCTCCATACAATACTATCACATTTGGCGTCGCAACTATGTCAAAAATGAACCTCGAATCCTTATCAGTTAATGCAACTTCACGAGAAGTGTCGGACTATATTGAGCGTTTCGACATTTTGGCTATAACCCAAGATAATCTCGCTGAAGAAAAGAACGCTGCTTATTTTCTGAATGCAATTGGAAAAGATGCTTATGGTCTGGTGAAAAACTTGGTTTATCCGGATATTCCTATTAAAATGCCACTCGCCAAGATCCAGGAAGCTATTATTCAGCATGTTCAGCCTATAGCTTTTGAGGCTGCTGAACGGAGCATATTCCATACTATCATGCGAAAATCCCACCAAAACATTCGAGATTTTATACTTCTACTTCAGACCCAGGCAGCAAAATGCAACTTTGAAGCTCAATTAGACACGCAATTACGCGACCGTTTAATTGCAGGCATAAATGATCTTAATCTCCAAAGACAATTACTATAACTAAAGAATCCTACATTCCAAAGTGTTCGTGCTATATGCGAACAATTCGAAGATGTCTCGAACATTCTCAAAATTTCTTATATTCCAGATCCCGTGTTTCACTCCATATCCATCCCTAGGAGACCAAACGCGCGGATATTCAAAAATCGCAAAACCAAGACCGATAATTCATTCAATACTTGTCATTCGTGTAACAAATTGCATTCACGGGAGAAATGTAAATTCCGTGATGCGAAATGCTATAATTGTGGCAAAATAGGCCACATCAAATCTGTCTGCAAATCCAAGGTTTGTGCGATTACTAACGATTCAGACGACAATAAATCCCATACGGTTCTTATGAGTTCTAGCATTCATTTACATTTTTTTTATTTTTATATCGTCTATGGAACGAATTCAGTCGTTTTAGGTATGTCAAATTTTCCAAACTCTCAAGAAGCGTCGTATCCAAAGCTCGACTCGTGCTAATGCGTAACGGCCAAGCGACACTCTTCGAGCTCACCAGCGGCCATGGTGACAAACCAGTTGGCTGGAACCCCGCAAAGCACCTGTTGTCTACCTCCACACCAAACTGCACGTCGGTTGCTAGAATAAAAAGAAGCTTTTAAGCACCGGCAGAAAATGCATCACAACCTGTTCGTTCTACGACAATCGAATCAACCTCGCCTTCGTCTAAGAAAATAACCTACCAAACTCTGGAATACGACTTTACAAGGTTCCCGGCGAAATATCTGGCTTCTGTCTATACAATAGCGGGCCGCCTTACAACCGTTATGTACATTGTGTAGCATTCGCCCTAGGGGGCAGGGCCAACAACGAAGCACTCGCATGGGAACAAGTATCTCCAGGATTGCCTCTAATACGCATTCGCACAGGCCATTCAACCTATCCATCAATTCCATGTACCCCACCATAATTAAATCCCATTGCGATACAAATCATAAAAGTGGTAGAAATTATGATAATCAATGTATCAATTATTTTTATATTATAAATATACACATTTACGTCTTATATAAACTAAAATGTACTGTTCAGCTTGCCCGATAATTACGTTTATTATACTTGTTTAACAAAGTTTACTTGATAGCTCTACGGAATAATTTTTGCGACTGCGTGTTATTTTGACAGTCTGAAGATGAGGATTGATACTTCTTACATTTTAACTAATGCGATATTATTGGGCACAAACAAATAATGCGTTTATTAGCATTGTTTTAATTAGATAACTTGGTAGCTGTTTAAAACGTTGGAAGAAAAATGTTTTCATATGATTCGGGTAAAAATATGAATGTGCTTCATAAGGTTTCAAGAGGCCTGTGACTTGAATACGATACCAGCACGAGAGAGCGCCGAACACAAACATACGCCTGTAAACGACTTGGGATCACCCTAGTTACAGTATGTAAAATAAGTCAGCATTGTGATTCGGCTGAAGCAGTTAGTAATTAACGCGATTATGTTGTGTATGTTTTTGTTTTATGCGGCTGTATTTTCGTTGCGTCAAGGCAATTTTGATATAGTTCAAGTTAGTCAGACTAGGATAAGCGTGTACGCTTGCACACTTAAATTGAAGTCATCAGTGCTGCGTGAACACGCCTTGCCGTTTCTTTAGATTCTGTTCGAGCCTATTCAGTTTCTACGTTCGAGCTTTAAATACCGTCCGTTTGATGTGTTTATCCAAGTTACTCTGCCAGGTTAATCGGCTGGAGCTCTTTTAAAACATTCTACGATGCATTTTTTAAATGCGTTTGCTTGTTTTTAGTATGATAGTGGACGACATCGTTTTGACATAATCATACTACTTATATGTCTAATTATTTATTCGTAATTATTGACTACATCAAATAAATTTCTAATTTTTTTGTTACTTAGGGAAGTGAAATTCCGAACAATCGGTGAATGTAAAAATTCGGTTTATTTGCTCCTCATTTGAACTTGTAAGCTTTCGTGTTCGATGCCAATGGAAACATTGAATATAGGTATTGAACCACTACAGCTATATGTAGTCGAGGATAATGTCAAATTCTTTCTTTTTTTGCATGGGTCACAAGAACCCATTGTTGTTTTCCGTAACATTGTGCATTTCTGCAGCTGATATAATCTTTATATCAAGGGTCGAAAATAGGTATTTTATGAGGCATATTACTGAAACAAGTAGTATGAAAATATTTGATTATCGTACAGTAATATTTTGTGAACCAATATGTTCATTTAAACAATTACGCTTTCATGATCCAGACCATTTTAAGAATGGCTGATGAAATATATTTGTCAAGGCGTAACATAAATGGGGATTGGTTTTACACTAATTGGATTTGGTTCCCGATTCTTTTTTTATGGAAAACAATTTGGTTCTTCACTTGGTATGGTACAAGAAGAATCAAACGTTCGTATAATAATAATAATAATAATAATAATAATAATTGTAGGGGCTTATAATTTCCTCTGTATCGACTATCGCCGCCTCAACGCCGTTACAAATAAAAGACGCATTCCCAATGCCTCGGATTGACGACACACTGGACGCGTTAGGGCATGCACCATGGTTCTCTACTATCGACCTTAAATTGGGTTATTGGCAGGTCGAGGTCTCCCCGAAAGATCGTGGGAAGACGGCTTTAATCCTTACAAGTTGGCTATATGAGTTTGACACCATGCCTTTCGGTCTGTGCAATGCTGCCGCTACCTTCCAACGCCTGATGCAAACCGTGCTACACGGTCTATACCCCAAGCAGTGTTTGATCATACTCGATGACGTCATTGTGTTCGGTCAAACGGTAATGGACTACAACCGCAACCTCAGCACCATCCTTACGCGGTTCCAAGAAGCAGGACTTACGCTAAATTCCCAAAAGTGCTGTTCTCTCCAGAAATCGGTTACATTTCTTGGCCATATTATCTCGAAAAGTAGCCTAGAAATAACGAATGATCGCGTCGAAGACGTCAAGAACTGGCAACGTCCCCAGAGCCAAACGGACGTGAGAACCTTCTTTGGCCTAACTAACTACTATAGGAAGTTCATAAAAGGGTACGCGAAGATCGCCACCCCCTGCACAAACTGACGGAAAAATAGGCCAAGAAAGCATTCTCCTAGTCCCCCAAACATTAAGACACTTTCGCCAAGCTGAAGATGGCACTATGCGAAGCTCCCATCCTAACCTTGCCCAACTTTGATGGTGACGCCTTACCCTTTATCCTAGACACCGATGCAAGCGACACCGCCATCGGAGCGGTACTATCACAGGTTGACCCCAACGGGTCCGAGCGAGTCATCGCATACACCAGTAAGAAACTGGGCCGCCACATGCGACAGAAAAGTGCTACCACCCGAGAACTCTTCGCCATATTCTCGTTCACAAAACACTTCCGCCCATATCTACTCTTCCGTAAGTTGGTCATCAGGACCGACCATCGCGCACTCACGTTGCTAACTACAATGAAAGACTCTGACAGATCCGTAGCCCGATGGTACGAGAAGCTCCAGCAATTTCATTTTGAAATCCAGTACCGATCCGGAAAGACACATTTAAACGCGGACGCACTCTCACGCATACCTGACACGCACGACGCCGTCTGCGCGGCGTTCTTAAGCGAACCTACGCGGTACCAATGGTCATCAACACAGAGCAGCGACCCCGACAGCGCTATCATCTATGACCGCGTCCTACGGAACAGCCTGAAACCTTTAGTTACCGAGATGAGCCTCGCAAGCCCCTCCGCAAAACGACTCTGGGACGAATGTTCCCGCCTGCGGATTCATAACGATGTCCTCATTTTCCAACAAGATCGCACCCAACCTGAACAAGTAGTTGTCCCTGGCTCCCTAGTCAACCGAGTGATCTTTGACGTCCACGAGCAACTCGGCCACCCAGGAGAACGAAAGATGGAAAACGTAATTGCTCATCGCTACTGGTGGCCAAATATCCGGATGGCGTGAACACGTTCTGCAGAACCTGTACTTCGTGTGCCTGTTTCAAGGGCCCAAATGCAAACCCCATCGCTCCGCTCCAACCAATGCCAGCCGGATCCTCTGGAGAACGCATCGGTATCGACATCGTCGGCCCCCTTCCACTGACAGAGCGCGGCAATCGGTACATTCTAGTGATGGTCGACTACTTCACCAAAGCGGCCGAAGCACTCCCCAACCAGGGAGCGGAGACAGTCGCCTTCACTGTCTTGAACCGTTGGGTCGCCCAACACGGCGTCCCCGACAGTATCCACAGGGACCAAGGATCAAATTTTGGGAGCGCCGTTTTCAGTTACTTCTGCACCTTGCAAGGCGTCCACAAGACGCGCATCACCTTCGGGCAACCCCAAGGCAACGGCCAAGTGGAAAGGAACAATAGGATACTCGTTGACTTTCTCAACAGTTTTTTCAGTAACAACCACCCCCAGGATTGGGACTGTCACTTTGGTCGCAGCCTCCTTGCATACCGCTCCACCATCCATTCGTCCACCGGATTCTTCCCCTTTAAAATGGTTACAGGTCGCGAAATGAGAATCCCAGCCGACATGTTTAACATGGCTGCAGCCCGCCCCCAGTATAAGCCACCGGACGCCATCCTTAAACTACAGGAAGACCTCCGCAACACCCACAACTTGACTCGTTTACACCTCGAACGGGCATATTATCGCCAAAAGACCTACTATGACCGCACCTGCCGACCAGCGACCTATTAAATCGGGGATTTGGTACGCAGACACCGAAAGGTACCCCCGCATGGGGTCTCTTAAAAGTTTCACCTTCCTTGGAGCAGAGAACCCTACCTCATCGAACGGGTCCTACAACCCAACCTTTACGTCATCCGTGCATCTGATCATCCACAGGCCCCCCTTGTGACTGCCCACCATAACAACTTAACCCCTTTCAGAGGACAACTGGCTACCCCATTCGTGCCAGAATCCGACCTTCCCCCGGTCGATCATGAAGAGATAGTCCCTACCACGAGTACTGAGGGGGGGTAATGTAACACCCCTTGTTTTACTGTGATACTTTACCTTTCAGGAAAAGCGAGGGGCTTTCCCATTAACTTCGGCTTCGTACTCACGCCAGGAACCATCACACAGTGTCCGAGTTGCAAACATTCGCCAAGAAGCCGTTCCTGTAAACTCCTCACCTATCTCCGCACCTCGTGAACACAGTTATACTTCAAATTCCCTTACTGACAACTAACCACCTACACTTTGTTATCTACTTGGATAATCATATAGTTACAATACTATATATTTAATACATCCGCCTCTTCTGTCTGCATTTGCATGGCGTATGCCGAGGCAAAGATGCAAGTCATATAACACTCGTTCAAAGGATTCCCTTTTGTCTAGCCCAAGCTCTCCAGACCAGAAGAGTACTTCAGCCGGCCACCACATTTTACCACGACACACCCCACGTGTGTCTAGACAGGACTCGCCTGCAGCGAGCGCTAAGCATCGCGCCTTGTCGGCGTTTTCGGCCCAGGTCGGGCCCTAACTATTGTTTGAATAATAATAAAGCATTTTATTCATTCCCGACCTTCGTCTTTGGCCATCGTGCCATTCTTATTTTTGGGCCACGAAGTCTTCAAATTACCATAAGTCTTGTTAAAGAGAAATAATTTGATTTATGTCTTTGTTTCCGTAAAGGGTTTGTCTACGGATATTTAAATATGATGATTTAATCTTTGAACGACGAAACTTGTTCGAATGCGTGATTTAGTAATTAGTCATTCGGTGAAGCGATAAGCTACACAAAACCAAAATGTGAGAAGTGGACGTTTGGTATACAGAATCTTGACATCAATGTAAACGTCTAATTAGTCTAGACACCTTGTGTTCTTTTTATCCGCCTATAGGCCGCTGACATGAAAATTGAGATAAATTTCATTAATGAGGTAGAAGAGAGATTGCTGGCCTATCTTTCTAATGCAATCGGAAAAAAGGCCAGACGCCAAATCACAGCATTTATTTACAGACACCACAGAATGGAGATAACTAGGATCAGCAACGCATAGTTGCATGATGACATAGAGATTCTTCAGAATCTCGCGCAGAATGAAAATATCTAATTTGTTAAGGGTTAAGCTGATCATGAAAATCAATTTAGTACCGCAGATGGCGAGACCGCGACATAGGCAATTTATAAAGCATGAAAAGTTTAATGATCATTCCATGAACCGAATGGTATTATTTGATATTTGAATGAGTGCTGTGCTTTATTTTAGTTTCGTCTGTTATTGTTCCTTAGTGGCAGAGGTGTCAGTGTCCATAATCAAATAACTATGGAACTCGGGCGAGGTCGAATGGTTGTTCTTATACATTTTATTCGTTTAATTTTAAACAGTCTTATGTTAAATAAGTTTAACTATCTGTTTCAATGTTTAATATGCATTAATGTATCGATCATTGTAAAATAACCTTTGACGACTTTGTGTAAAATCAAAACAGAGCCGCGCATTTGATTTATAGTGAGAGCGTTTATGCTTGGTTGTGAATGTTTAGGTAAAGTTGCCTATAAGCACACAATTTGGTACTGACAGCGTTTATCTGCATTATATATTTTTCCAGACCGATCTATTTGACCATCTTCTTAATCAGGAAACTTTTACATGAATGAAGGATTAGTTCGGAAAATTAGTTACGATTAAATTTAAGTACTGCATTTTACTCGAACGTGCCAATCTCTACTTCAATAACTTTATGTGTTTTTTTAAGATACAGAATGTGTTCTTTCGTTATTAAAATTTTAAGATAAGTTCTTGTAACCAAAATTCCTTACTACTTCCGATTCGATTGTTTTGTGTATCCGAATTGGTCTCTGGTCGTCCATTGCTGTTTAAGGTCGCGTTGGGACCTCGCTATATTCCCTAGACTTCACATACACATTTCACTAAATTCAACATCAATGAAGCGACCATATGAGCGAATTTGATTTATGACTGTTGTCAAATTTTCATTAAGTATTAATGCTTTCGTACATGCACTGCGCCACACTGTATATCTACTGTGTACTGTTAGTAAAGTCCTCTTTTTCTTTCTGTCTTGTAGATGGATGCATGGCACCAATCGGTATTCGTTGACTTTCTTGTACCTTATCCCCATTAGATAGCTAATAAATCAGCAGTTCTAGATGAGCTGGAACAAGATAGATCCATTCGGGTAAGCTTTGTGTTTAATTTTTTTAGATCCACTTATAGGCTGTTTATAAGCAATGGGGCCCACGAATCTTTATACCCGTAAAACGGACGCAAGCAATTTTAGAATGCAGACGTCAGTTTCATTCAAATGTTTACTCAATGTATTTCTTTAGAAGAACTTGAACAACTGAAGAGAAAAAAACAGCTGTATTAATTGTACAAAGCGTTCTTTTGTATTATTTATATCCATTACTAAATAAAGGTTGTTCCTAGCACCATTGAACATGTCATAATAAACCGTTATCATTTAATTTTATTTGCTAGACGTGATTGGACACAGAAGATTAATTGTCGTGAA
The DNA here is from genome assembly GCA_028672205.1 of Proteocephalus fallax. Lineage (NCBI taxonomy): Eukaryota > Metazoa > Platyhelminthes > Cestoda > Proteocephalidea > Proteocephalidae > Proteocephalus > Proteocephalus fallax. The sequence goes on from JAPUBX010000660.1 coordinate 10,062, forward strand.
ACCAATCGACTGTTGTTGTTGTCTATCGTTGTTTAATTTATATGAACTTGTTCTGCTCGTCGCAGACTGCGTAGCAGAGAAGATTGAGGCTGGTGGAACACGATGAGATTTCCTGAACCACCGCTTGTTGTGTGTAGTCAAAGGTGATGGCCGGTGCCACGTCCATGAGGTAACTAGAGGACCAGCCGCCACAAGTTTGACCTTGTCCGTCTCCAATCCAATAGTATTTCCAGCTCCTGCGATTACAAAAGTAACTATAGTGAGGTGTTTCCTTCCATTCACATTCTACTACTTTTAAAATGTAAGTAAAAACTATTTTAATACGGAAGTAACCATGACACAAGTTCAAACTTGCACGGAAATGTTTGTTTAAAGGACAGTGAATTGCGTTGGTGGCAGTGTTTCATGGAAAGTTGTATCTACTTACCAACGAGGCTGCATTTTTTCCTCTTCTCCCATCATTGAAATAATCTTGGCGTCTTCGTTAGTCAAGTACCCGTTGATGAATTGGTGCCAGCTCTCTGACAGCTTCTCGCCCTGCACAATTAAATTGGTGCTACTTGGTTGTTATAAGTAAAAACGTTACATTGTCGATTAATATCCTTAAGAGAAGTGGAGGGTTAATGAAAACCGGTGCAAAATTCGAAACGAATGGACGCAACTTATAAATATTGGGATACGCTGACGATGTGGGGATTGTTCGTCTGCAATTCAACACTTGAACGAGCGGTGGAATTTATATTTATTGGCTCTCACCTTTTTTCGCTGGTATCGAATATTGTCTACTTATTTCATAAAAGTAGTGATGCAACTCACGGCAAGATTCACAACTGGTAGATTGTGCATGTGCCTGGGCAGCAATCTGGCGACGGGTTTGTTGGGCGTTGTCAATAGCGCCCGGAACCCGCCATAGTCAAGGATTGCGGTTCCCGCATCTCGGCATGCCTTTTCGGCCATGGCGAAACCCATCATTTCGCCGCCCTGGATTTTGTAGGGATATGGTGCCAGGAAAACCTTGGGTGAGAAGTAAAATTTCGTTTCAATTTGCTGTGGTCTATTCGCCTATTAATGATCAAATCAATTAATGTGCGCCTCGTTTAGGATGATAGATTAAACACCAAGAGCGCAAAGTCCAACAATTACTGGGAAATCCTAAAGGCTTTCAAGATGTCAATTATGCGTGTGCCTTAATAGGGGTGCCGGTCACTTTTTGTGTGCGACCACGTGACAGCCGGTGCATTGTGGCGTGACCTTTAATATTCGTAGAAATTCCGAATTTGTTTGGCAGGGTATGTTTAAAGAGTTGGTGTTTTGGAGCACTTAACGCCCTCCACCGACAGCGAAAATGTTTTGGCCAACAAAGGTTTAGCTTCAGGAATTTTGCAAAACTTTACTTTGAGAACCTGGTGATTAAAGTTTGTCACTATTTACTCAGAAAATTCGCTTATTACTTGTAGTCCGTAGCCCAATTCCGTGGCATTTACTTGAAACAAATTCATTTAATGTAATATAAACTTTCGAAACGGACATCGCGCAATCTATTCAATATCTTCGATTTCCAACAACATCTGATTGAAGATCGTGTTTAGTGCATAGCAAAATGCCGAACGTTTTTGTTGACTTGTTTGATTTTAGAATACTACTTAATCGTTTTCAGCGGCAAACCTGTGTTAACCTGTTGCCATGCACACTAGTGATTCGACAATTATTTGCTCCATTTACCTTTCTTGTTGTTGGTTCTCTGTGTTTGTATTCAACATGATTTTCCTGTAAAATACAAAATAATCGATGTATGTTTGGCAACAGCTGATTATGCGAATAAATCGCATACTTTATTCGTCGGGAAGGTCACTGAATTTCCAAGTTTCTAAGGAATTTAAAATGGCTTTTAATTTCTGCAATCGATTCAAGGATTCAACAGCCGTAACTTTTGTAAGAAATTGTAAAAATACACAAAATATTTACACCCAAACGCACCCAGGGAAGAAACATCCACAATTTTTCGTCGTCAGCGTTTGCAGAGGAGAATTTAAAGTGATGTTTCGCGTTCATATTGTCTAGCTGGCTCGAGGGCAATATCTATTTTTTAAATTGAAATTTGAAGATCGGGCTATATTTTAGTATATGCGACGATGTAATATAAACTTGTGAAACGGACATCGCGCAATCTATTCAATTATGAACCCGAAAATATCCTCATGAATCTTCGATTTCCAACAACATCTGCTTGAAGATCGTGTCTACTGCATAGCAAAATGTCGAACGTTTTTGTTGACTTGTTTGATTGTATTGTCATTGTTCCAATTTGAAGAACCCTTTCTTCTCCAATAGCGACTGAAACCCACTAGAACTAACAGTCGATACCCGGATACGTAGCGGAATTATTTATTCATGGGTAAATGTGAGCAGCGATAAAGTTATAATGATTGGCCGCCATAAAACAATGTAAATTCTCGAACTTACCAAATTGGAAGTCTTGGAGGCTGGGATACCTCCAGCCTTCGGTAGCTGGTCGACAACCGCCCGTTTAACTCTGGCCATCGGTGGCACCTAAAACAAGAATTGTTATTTTTGAATTTTAGAAAATTACTTTTTTTCAAGCGAGTTATTTTCAATCCAAGCTTAAGCCTTTTGTTTTCCGCAAAACTATCTCCTGTTACAGGATAAGCAGACGTCTTCATTCGGTTTACAGAGGCAACTCGCTACGCTCGGTCTAGTCGTGGTGGCTGGACATGGGATTTGAACCCACGGTCTCTCAGTAACAGATTGAGGATGCTGGCGGTTACATAAAAGGGTGGAAGGTCTACTGCCAAGAGCATTTTACTCTCTTTTGCAACACTTACCCGAGTGTTGCGATACTCCCGGAGGTCCTCGAGAATCTTTTCCGAAAGCACCGTTACGTGTGGCTGGAAGACAAAGATTGTTGAAATAGGCAATCGCATCCCAACGACGTTCCCTACCACAATGCCATTCAAACTTTCTAACTTCTCTTTTGAACGAAAAACGTTCAAACTCTTTTGCGGACAGCAAAACCGATATCGGCTATCTATTTCGCATTATATTCGATTAAGTGGTAGAATTAGTGGGAGTAGTCGTGGTGGTTCCGTTTAGATTCCCCGATCTCCCAACGACTCTTAGTCCTCCGGGATCTGCAATACACATTTTTGAATCACCAGACCGTAAACCTTACTAGAACGACAGTAATATCTGTCTTCCCACTCCTGCATTTAATATGGCAGGCTATCTCTGAAAATAAGCAGTCGAACTCGTTGTTGATCTGTGTGTGTCGAATTGACGAAATGCCGCCATTCTTTCACAATAATACGCATTTCGCAGCATCAATGGCATAAGAATTGGCATTTTGGTTCACATTTACACTGATCATGTAGGCCACAACTTTCTCTGGATTTCGCTATGAATTCTCAGTTACATTGGTGTGCGGGATGATTTAGTGGTCGCCTTTGGTATATGTGCTGGTCGGGTTGGGAGATTTAGGCCAATAGGAACACAAGCACGCCTCTCAGAGTGACCTTCGTGAAATGTTCGGCCCGTCGAGATTAGTACAAACCTAAGGGTTCTTTTGCGCACTTCTCCGAGAATGGAGGTGTTTTAAGGAGGCGCTGGATGAATCACGGTCTGAAATTGTATACACCCAACGATACAAAGGTCCTTCAGTGTTGTTACTGGATGATAGTAATGACGCTTGTAGAACCCATCTAGCTCGGATGTTTACTTAGACGCGTGTTCCTATATGCATGGAATATTATAAGCACACTAAACAGTTCCTATAAACGACCGTATTAAAATGAGGATTCCCTACCACCTAACAGTTTGTCTTTCAAGTGGAGATAAAGTGGCATACACCGAACAATGAAAGCGTAATGACCCGATTGCAATCGGTTTGCCAACCTATCATGGTGTGTGAGTCCATCCGAATGAGATGTGAATCTCAATCAATCGATAAATGCTTGAAACGCAGCTGGGAAAATAGATGCGAGCCGGATGCACCCGAAACGACTAAGTAGGGTGGAGATTGCAAGGGAAAGTAACAATAATTATAAGCGCCAGCTAGTTTTAACTTAAATCCACGGTTTTAATCGCGTGATTAAAGTCACGAGGACCAAACTTTTCAGCATCAAATGTTTATAGTGGAACACTACAGAGGGTCTCTGATTTCCTGCTACATCTCGTCTGGCTAAACGAAAATTCTTGACAATTTTGAATTGCTGTTTTCTTACAGCTGTTCTTATGCGAATTAAACGGTAAAGCATTCATATCGGCGAACAGATTAACATTGAGGCAGAAAATGTGAGGGATACCGAATATTCGAGAAAGGGGTTGGGATACGAGTGAAATCTAGATGATAAATGTTGCCTTGGATTTCAAAAGCATCTTTTTTTGCTAAATTAATGTCTTCACTGTTCCCTGTTGTCCGTGGTTGGTTTATTGTGTTGATTGGGAATTTCACATTAGTTGTTGGTTTCTTCGAGGATTCATAGGCCAAATCAAGTGAAAATATACCCAAAATGTGGCCCACGACTGAACAGAATATATGCATCGGACCGTTAGGGAGAACATGTAAGAACAGAGAAAACTATGCCGCATCCCTTCGATACACCAGCCTTAAGTTGCCGCTTCACTCATAAAACGAAGGTAAACAAGCTCTAACTACTACAGACAAAAAATTCAAACAGATCTGAGGAGTGATGTCTACACTTATCCATCGAAAAAAAGCACCGAACCCGGAGTCAGGATGCTAATCAGCCAATTAAGTTTGCGTTAAATTATAACTCTGAATATGCCTTGTTTAATAAATAGCGTCAAATGCAAGTTCAGCAAAGGCGGTCGTGGTATTATTTAACTGGCCATGAATCGCCATATTTGTCCAATCATACACACACAAATAATGTAGGCATTAGTTATATTGATATTTAAACAATAACCTACCTGAGCATAACAAAATGGAAAGACTTGCAGCAGCACTACGAAGGATATTGAAGTCCACAGCATTCTCTTGTTCGTTCCCACCATGTGGTTTCAGTTCTGACTTCACACAGCGGTTTTATGCTGCCTTTAGGTCTGCGTTAAATGTCCACGCACCTTTTCCGCCAATAGAAATGCAGTAAATTGTTGTTCTAAATATTGGAATGCAATAAACCTTTGTGTGTTAATGGCTAGATGAAGAATTCGTATTTGTACACAAAAATCCATTATATTTATCTACTTGTTTAGGAAGCTAAGAAAACGGTAGTTCCCCTGTTGTGAAGAGAATTGCCGCCATGCTTCTTCTTCTTCTCCTCATCCCCTATCTTCTCCTGCCAGATAACGGATAACGGCAATGGTGTAGAGGTGGCGTCCAGGTTTCGAGGTTTGCTATTTCGGAGACAAGGGAAGAGGCTGTGCGTGGTGGGAATGAGACAGGATACCGCGACCTCGTTGGCTTGTTTGAACTGAATGAAAAGCCATAAAAATGTCTGGTGAATTGGTTTTCATTATGTGCACGAAGACCGCATCGGTTTGGAAACCCGTGCCCGCAGCTACACCCCACTTACTTTCCTGGCCTGCAGTGGTGTGGGGAGTCGAACCACGGGTATTTCACTTGTGAGGACGCTGACCGCATCGCAGTGAATAAAAAATCGGTTAAACCTTTGGTGGCCATCTTCTCATAGTGGATAAACCGACTTAATTGGGGTTGCCATGGCGATTCTCGTTGGGACGAGGGTTTTGTGATGAAATAACGGTCTAGACTTTAAGGCAGCGTTCACTCAAAGGTGTTCACGGAGCGACCATGTACGCCGTCTGCCCGATGAGTCTGACAAGTAGGTGACCAGCGTACCAACCCCCCAAATCGCCTGATTTCAGCTCCTCAATAGCCTAAATTATCGTCGGGTCTTGATTATTTTTGGAAGTAATCTTCGACTTTGGTTTGGCTAGCTCCTGCCAGGGACCAGGTCAGAACAGATAGGCATCCAGTTCTGTTTCCAACGACTCACCCAGTTAACGACATTCGCCTTGACAGTGCTGATCTACGGGGACGGCGGAAGATAGAGGCTGGGCGGCGTAAAGCTGACAGCACCTCCGCATCGAAACATCGACGCGCCAGTCCCATTTCAGGATTCGTGGCAGACACCAGTGATCAAATACTTCAAATTTCCTGCTGATTTCCAGGTTGCAAAATGATCGTTTAGGATGGGGTTGATAGCGGCGCGATGGGAGCGGAACGATGTCTCCGCTCAGTCCCCGCTGGCTAGTGCGCTGCTGCTGGAACGCATTCTTGTCGCTGTCGACTCGTAGTTCGACCTCCTTGGTCGTTTGGCCATTCAGGAGTATTCTACAGCCCTGCATGTTTTGTGATACTGAGACTTAGTCGACCGTCGAAGCGCTGAGTTTAATTGATTGGGAGAGAGGTGTTCGAAGCATGCCGATAAGACCTTGGTTTTTTCGATGTGTTAGATTCTTTATACGGTTTTGTACCGGTACGGGTGTCTCCCGGGACAACGAAATCGTTAGCCAACTCGCCGATGGAAACGTTCGGTGTTCCAGCGAGGGCTTGTTGCATCATTAGTTGGTTCGTTCAGGCGATTGAGTGCATCATTGCCATTCAGGGGACTTTTCGGCGCAGACGCGAATTTTCGCTCAGGTGAACGAGTAGTGTGACTTCAGAAGATTCACAAGCTTTCCATTGCTGCACAGATTGACACCAAAAGAATCGGCATCACTGCAAGCGGAGGGGATCTGCTTGACATCACTTATAATTCATACATTCTAGCCTCTCTAATGTACATATTTATAAACAGATGATGATTCGCCTTTCAAAATAGGTGTTAAATTTGAAATAGAAACTCGAATGACCTTGTGCCATCTAGATATCCGCTGCTAGGGTTGTCATCCATGCTCCTTATTTCCAAGACCTTTCAAGCAAATCCACAAACATGGCTCATCCTATAGTATTAGTCGCTGTTGTTATTTTAGAACGAACTCGGGCCGCGCCGACCATCTACTCAAAACGCAACTCCGACACAAGACGGAATAAAACAAGTATTTATTTATATATGTATAGAGATATTTTGTGAAACTCCAGTCTGCCAATCATAGATACATCAATGGGTGTGTGCGGGCGTCTGCTAGCGCCGCCTGGAGCCCCTCCGCGCAGTCTGTGCACGAACCTGTCGCGAACCCCCGCCCGAGGCTGGCCCCGAAGAGCTGGCGACAGCGCTGCCAGCGCCGTGGTTGTGCGACGAAGACGAAGACGACACGGCGGGTGTCCACTCCTCGTCTCCATCGTCATCGCTGGCCACGCCGTCCTCAGCTTCCGTCGAGGCGTCACTCAGGGTCGGCGTCCCCTCCGCCGAATGCTCGCGCGTGTAGACGCGTTTCCGGCGACGCAGCGAAGCCACGCCGACGAGAGTTGGGGGTTGGGTGAGAGAGCGCGTTTTGGGCAGCGGCGGCGGTGGCGGGGGAGGTTGTGGTGGCGCCGCGGTGGACGATGGAGGCTGAGGGCGGATGGGGCGTGGTTGATGATCGGACGAACGCGAGGACCCACTCACGCTGCTCGCTCCTGACGTCGTCGACGTTGTTGTCTTGGAAGGGAACTAAATTTGAAGGAGTGTTATATTGGCCAACGAATGATGTGGGATGATTCGTATATCCGCCTTGGGATATAACAACCAAGATTGATGCCATTGTGATGCGCCCACTGTCTCTTACGAGCATAGTGAGGATGTTAACACCTCTCTCCAACGACGAAATGAGACGCGCGGAAATTGCCAACAATGTCTAAAACGCCAGCCCGACACGGACCTTTCCAACTTGTGCCTCTCGACGCCACCTTAAGCCCAGCGACCAAAGTCGACATCTTCCATCCATCTACGGATTGTGAAGCTGGGAAACCATTTGACTGACCGTGCATGGGTGGTCACGGTTCGCGACATTACTAAAGCCGCTTCATCCTCTCGCAGGAGGAGATAGCCGCAACAAAAAATACGATAGTGGGTTCGAATCTCAAACAAAAATGTGCCTATACTTCAGGAACGTGGAGGGGTTTTCCGGCGTCAATTGGATGCTGCATTATTCGGAATTAAACTGACCTCAACGGCTGTTTCTTAAGTGTTGCATGAGGTCGCAACAATTACAACCTCCCCGGTGGCACTGGGTAGTTGAACCCAGTTGATCTAGGGCGCCACGCCCTCTGGCATCATCATCAGCATTGTCAATTGTCGTACCTGGTGGTTTGCAGCTTCGGGGGTTTTCTTATTTGTCATCGTTGAGGCAGCTGAGGCGTCGACTGCCGAAGACTGCGATACGCGCTGGTCGATCGAAGAAGAAGAAGAAGATGAGGAGGAGGAGGAGGCGGGGTGAAACTGTGCATCTGCGTTTGGCTGTCACTTTGAACCGACCGGAGCTGCTGGTGGTGCTCGAATTAAGGGTGGCTGCTGGGGCGACAGTTTCGTTAGTCGGAGGAATCCGCTTCGGCACCGTGTTGCGGAATTCAACCAACGGGGCTGCGCCAAAACGGGATGTCATCGTCGTCGTCGTCGCAGTGGCGGCCACCGCTGAAAGCGAAAAAGATGTGAATACCAAGGTCCGTCTGATTTTGTAGCATGGTTTGTCGGCACGAAACCTAGGACCCCCAGTAGCTCAAGGTGGAGGTAAGAGGCATACCGAATGGAGATGGGGTGGTATTTTAGACAAATGATCGGCCAAACCAATCGTACCTCCTCTGGAGGTCGGAGATGCTGTAGAAGATGTCAACGAAATTGCTCCTCCGCTTGTCGTCGAAGTCGGCAAGAAGACGATACGGCTGTTGGACGAAGCGAGTGAGTCGATAATGTGTGCGTTTAGATCCACGATCGTTGTCGTTGATGGCTGGGGGTTGGTGGTGGCCACAGCACCGCCGCCGCCTACGCCACAGATTATCGTTTTCATTGGAACGAAGTTGCCAAGATCTCCGCCAGTAGTGGGATGGGAAATATAATCTGTACCTGAGGCCTGTGTGGTTGGGAGGACAAGAATTTGGCGGGCGACAGCAGTAGAAGAAGCTGACTGTTGCTGTGGAGGCTGTTGTTGTTGTTGTTGGGAGGGCAGAAACGGCTGCGAGCTGGGATACTGAAGAGGTGGGGTCGAGGATGGAGTAGAAACGCAAGCTGCAAGACGCGGGGGGGCTTGTGGGGCCTGGGAAAGCTGCGGCGGCGGGGGTAATGAAGGGGTGTTGTCTTCCTCGTCCGATGTGCCCGTCAGATCGACGACAATGCTAGAATAAAAAAAGCGCGTAGCACTCAAAAACCGAAAATTAGGGAGAAAAATTAAAAAAAAACTCGGAAAGCTGAACAAACCTCGAAAACGACGACAGCGGAGGCACTGCAGCTGAGGTTGACGGATCGGACGATTGAAACAAACTGGGCGCTGGAACAGGTGGAGTTGGAGCAGAAAATCTCGGTGGTGGAGTAGCAACGGAGTTAACATGGTTTGCCGTTAAATTCGGCGGCGGGTTATTTCTACTAAGTGCATCGGAGGCTCGTTTAATCACAGCCATTTCCTCATTTTCTTCCTCTTCGTCGGAGTCCAGAATGACCACGCAGGGGGGTGAGCCGGAAGCAGCACCCCAGGCCACTGCCGATTCGTTGTTGAGTGTCGGCTGGTCTGTCTTCACCGGGGTTATTAGGCCACTGGTGGTCAGATTTTCGGTGTCTTCGCGCTGGGAACGCTGTTTGTAGTTGTTGTGCTCCCGTGAGCCGGCGCTGTTGGATTGGCCCGTGGCATCGCCTTCAAATTCGTCTGGGGAGTTTCCAGCGGGGCGCCAGTTGCCTTGGGCGTCAACGTGAAGACGATCGGCGCCACCGAAGGACGTATCGTGCAACAACTGCATGAAGAAGCTGGAGAAAGGTGGGGATACCATTTACTTGCCTGACTACTTAAACGTAATGAGTAGCGAGAATATGGACAACTAACTCGTCTCTTCTGAGATCCCGGAACGGTGCGGTACCGCTGCAAACCGGACAGGTCCACCGCGGCCGACGTTTGTTGATTGAAAGGAAGGAGGCAAGGTCATAGCACTGCAGATGATCACAGTGGACGCCCCGCACGGGCATCTAAAAACACAGGAAGTAGACGTATTGGTTATTTATCTCCACCAAAAGAAAACAACACAAAGAATACGAATGGTAAATATTTCTCGCCTCGATTCGGGTAAGCGTGAGTGGACAAAGCAGGGTCACGGGGATCCAGTTGTCGCAGAGCAGATCGTCGTCAGATGAGAGTTTCGCCTTAATCATGGCCTAGAAACAAAAGATTTAAACCCTATGAGGTGTGGCACTTGTTAATTATTTTGTGCTGAATGAGCGGTTGTGATGTGCTGGGAATATCGAGAGGGACGAATGTGCAGTGGGCTATCGGTAGCCAATGCACGACAATGGGAGATTAATTTGGAGCAAATTGTGGTTCCAGCAGCGTGCTCAATGGTTGTGCGGTCGTGCACAGTAAGGTTGTAGCTAAACTCACCAGTGTCTTGCTGGAGGATATGACTTTTTCTGTAGATGTACAAAAGTCGTAGCATCCATAGAGTTGCATTGGCGTGAATTTTGGCTGGTTTCCCTCCCCAGTGGGTATCCGTGGTTCCGGGGGGGAAGGAATGCCGGCGACGGCTGTGGAAAATTCCTGAACAAACTCCGGAATCGTCTGCACACGATCAAGCGTCACCTGCATAATCGGCATGTTGATGAGGTGGTTCATGATGGGCGAACAACCACCCGACCCCACGACATCTAGGAGGGCCTGCGCATGGTCTTCTAGGGGGGCATGAAGCCAGGTCACCTCGATCTCGACGTTGCGACTACGAACGAGTGAGACGGCACGAACGGGAATCTAAAAAAGGAATCCAACGTTGCCTATGCAGGAGGGGCGCCAAGCGTTTACTGTCAGTTTGCAGTGGCCCGACAAATGTACACCAATCGGGGTAAATTACAGTTGACCCACCTTATCTGTGATATCGATTGCGAATTTGAGTCGATGGCCAAGCTTGGTGGCCTGACCTCCGTGGAATATGGGATCTGGGATGAGGACATTTCGGCGGGCAACACGGATTGCCAAGCAACGCGGTAGCACCTCTGACGAGAGTGCCCGACTACTGTTGTACGGCGAGTTGGGGAGATAGAGACCCTGGGTGGCCCATCCCATTCGTAGGATCACGCGATACATGTCTGACCTGGAAGATGGAGGTGGCCATTGTGAATAAGAGGGAAGAATGCTGATCGGCATAAAAGGTATCTGTGTGAGTAGCAGCGAGTTCCATGGGGGTATAGATAAATTATTGCCAACAAGAGGGGACACAATGACTACGTGGGGAATTGGAAGGAGTTGACAACTCACCGATTGTTCTGAGCTTTGGCCTGTTCGTTGAGGAAACCAATAAGATTGATGTCCAACTCGAGATTGAATGCATGCAGCATGTAGTCGGTGTGGAAACCGAGTGAGAGAGCAGTCGGCTTGGAGCCCGAGATGATGGCAATCAGCGGAACCGACGCAACCCGCTGATCCGCCAGCTCTCTCAGCGTCCGAATCATGCTGTCGGGGTCGGGATATTGATAGAGGATGGTGGCGGGGGCCGCGAATCGCACAGGACGCAAAAGAGCAACTGGTCGGAGAAAAGGCGATTCCGAGTAGACGCCAAGAGCATCGCGGGCACACAAGTCGTTGTTGATGACCTTCAAAATAGCCGTTTCGGCGTCAACGCGTCTTATTGGATGGAACTGCTGGACCAGTGATGCTGTGGGACCCTTCACGATCGCTGTCACGATCGCGACATAAGAGAAGGAATGGAAGGACTGTAAGCCGTCAAGTCGAGGTGCAACCAAGTCGCTTGGAAAGAAAAATTAACCATACGAAACTAAAGCAATAATTCGTCTGGTAGAAAAACTCACCCATGGCGTAAGTGGCGAAATTTTTTGCTGATACCATGTGAGGAATAAGACGATGGGCTTTCTCAGGTTTATCTGGAAGCAGAGCGGTGGGTGTGGCGCCCGTTGTGGTACTGTTAGACCGCGTAGCATAGTTGTTATTGTAATTTGTGTGGTTGTTGGTGCCTCGGAGATTAACTTGAGTTGGGGCCAGTTGACGACCGCCCGCTGGTTGAACGTTATTTGGAGCGACGGTGGTCAGGAAGAAGTTGTTGTATGGGATCACTCCAGCTGTGTATGCAGAGGAGAAATCAGAGCTTTTAGCGTCAGTAAAAAAATCGATGATTCACGGCGCATTAAACGACTACTTACGAATTGTAAGTAAGAGAGGTATCGACTAGTCTATATTTTTGACGGCCAATCAATAGCAAGCCAAACAAAAACCGCTGATTGGTCAACGCAGCAAACGCCATTTCATTGTTGAAGACAGTTAGGCGCGCATTGCGAACGGCCAGCTAATCACGCGCACGCAAAAACAAGATGGCGGCTTGCAGCCAGGATCAGTTTCGTTTGTGGAGCATTGACTTGTTACAGGCTGCATTTTTCATCGGAATTTTGTAAATACTATTTTTTTCCCGAAATTATGTAATAATAATTTCTTAGCAAAGAGAAACCAATATAATTTGTTCCTTTTGGCACTGGGGAGAGACCGAAATGATCAAATAACGAATGACACAGAAAAAAAAGGATTTCGAAACCCCAGCCAATTAAGAGGAAGCAAAGATCCTCACTATTTAATGCCTGGGAAAACGAATAGTTGTACACCGACTATGATAGTATGCGGGAACCTCGATGGTCAATAGGCATATCGATTAATCGTGAAGCAGTAAGAAGCTCAGGGGGAGATGGAGGGTCCACGATGACTAAGACTTCCACCGTGTCACTGGATGTGCGCACCAAAACCTCCGCGCACACCCTAAACGGCGCAAACAGCTGTCGCGTAATGCTCGTGCGCTGTATGTACCGCGAACGCACGACCTTGAGGGCGTCCAATCGGAATGGGAAAGTAAGGCGCACATGCGTGCGCCTATCAGCGGCGACCGATCGATATGCAAGTGCGCACGTATATGAGGGATGCGCCGATACGCATGTTGGAAAAGTAGGCGCGAAAAAAGGAATAATCTCGAAATTCTTGAACAAGAATTCATTCCACATTGAGTATAACAAAAACTGCAGGTTTACACGAAACTAGAAAATTCAACTCAAATTGCACAAGCGTCTCAAGTAAATGAAGATCAAAAGTTCGTAACCACAGTCGCCGAGACTAAACATGCGTTCACATGACCTGGCCACAACCAATTATTATTCATTCTATTACGAATTCAACTGATATGATAGTTATCGATTTTTAAAGCGGACAATTTTAGAATGAATTGTACTTATTTTATACTGGGTGAATCCTTATTTATTTGTAGATAGCGTTGTCAAATGTCTGACACGCTTAGGTAGCCTCCTTGATCACATATTTGTGCCCGAACCTTTGGGGTGTGTCGTAAGCGTGCCTCGCCAACACAGTCTGGCCACTGAGTCGTTGTTAGTTTACCAAAAAATATATGACAAGGGGATTTCGGCCCACCAAAGACAATGCCATTGTTTTGGTTGAGCGGTCTTCTGATAACGGTATTCCGGTGAACGCATTAAATGAAAGTAGATGTTGACACAACGCCAATTGCTCTAATCTGTAATTTCGTATCCAGCTGAACATCCAAATTCCTGGACGTTGTATTGAAAGTTCGTTTTCCCGAAGTGATCATTGGGATGCCGTCTTTGGTAAATGTCGTAGCTTTTGTTTCTTAGTTCGCCGTTTCACTGGACTTAGAGTGAGTTCTAGCCGATTAAAAACCTTATTCCCCTTATTGTATATTGGTCTCTAGTGATTTTACCCGGCCTAAAATGTTCCATAATTTTAACCCTCCGTAGGCTTTTAAAATAATCTCTTTTCTAGTGACCTGTCTATGCTCTCCATCCAAGAAATCATTGCAACTTAACTAGATGTACACTAATCGCTGTTCGTATATTAACTGACCCCATCCATCCTCTGTTGTCAAGTTTATCCAAGCGTAAATCCCTTCGACTAATGCGTAGGAAATACCGTTCATACCTACAAGAACGGCGGCATATCACAATTTGGTCATTCCGTTTTTGTCCCGATTTTTAGTTTCACCAGAGCAGGTGAAGTGGGAACTAAAAGACAATTTTCGTATGTAGCATTGCTATACAGTTTTGTTCGATACTGAAGGTGTTGGTCCCCGTGACCTCAAAATAAAGCGCTTACAACTATTATTATGCTGTCTTAGTTAGCAATTTCAAGTGTTACCCATGACCCCAAATGTGACCCCTACAAAATACAATTTTTTGCGGCTATGGGAGTTCGTTTTGAAGTTTCTCGAGAATATGTTTCCGGACGGCAGCGTCTCCAGTGCCACCGAGTTGGCCTGGCCCAGCTTGTCCATCACCAACAGAGCAAGGATGCTGACCACCACTACACTATCGATCAACCTCGGGGACCTCTACGAATCCATTTATTTCATTGTGTCCCAACGTAGATAAATTCGACAAAGGCAATACCATATATTGTCAAAAAACGACTGCATGCACCAATTTGATCATCCTTCCGCTGGTCCCTACATTTATTAACATTTATAAGAACAGGACACACGAGACAGTTTCCGACCATTATTGCAGTTATCATTGGTGCTCTTAACCTAAATAAAGGTTTACGATTATTACTAGCATTACATAGGCAGTGTTGTTATAACTTACGTAACGGAAATTACGGCCCTGGATAAGCACAACTTAATTAACGTTTCACAAAATGCGGCATCTTAATTTGAATAAAAGTACTAGTAGCATTCAATGTCATGTTTCACAACCGGATGATTCAACATTTTGTGCGATGGGAAGAAATCTGTAGCGATTATATCACCGTTGTGTTCGCCAGTGACGACGGGTTCGAATCACTGCTGGTCGAGCAACCAAAAATGACCCGACGGCGTCACGGAAACCTCTAACAGGAGAATCCCGCACGAAAAAACCGAATCGGATAAAAGGCATCGGAGTTTAATTTGGAATTGAAGATACACTAAGAAAGACCGATAGACGAACGCTTACAGGTCATCCGTGGTATGTGGGCACAACACGTTGCACGTTAATTGGTGAACGTAAAAATGACTTATGAAACAGTATAACAACGCCATCGTTTTTATGGCTTTCTCATATTAGACTATGCGCCGGCTACATGAAGTTCATTAACCTCCGCATGAAGGGCATCGAAAATAAGTTACGGGTGAGACCCCAAGCCCAACACGGAAACAAAACCGAACCGAAGATCAGCAGCAAAACGAATGAGTTATAATTATGAAGCTCATGAAGTAAATCGATTTTCCAAAAAATACCAATGAAGCAATATTCCTTTCAATAAATAAAAACGTACCCGGGAGTCGGGGTTGACCTTGGTTTGGATTTTGAACCAAGTCGGGTCTCTGCATTATCTGAAAAGTAGAGATGGCGGGAATTCCAAGCGGATAATTGTGTCCGGTAATAACGTTCGTAGATGCAGAGTTTTGGCGTTGACTAGTATGACTCATAACCCCGAAACTAGTTCCTTCGGCTGCGAAAATATCAAAGCGAAACAAATTCATTACAATTTTTCAAGTTAAATACAACATAACACCGAACGGATTTTTTTTATATATCAATTGATATAAGTGAAATAAAACGTAACGTCTAAAGTTCGTATGAAAGTATTAATTACCGCAATTCTTCCGAAGACGAAATCAGAACAATATATATAGGCACTATACTCACGGACAAACGAGTGAACTTGTGGGTAGAAAAAAGCAACTCAAATGACGACAACCAATTAACAGCAGACGCCAAGGCTAACAATTTGAACGAAAGCACCATCACCAATAGTTTTTTTAATTTGTTGATAATTGTTTTGCTTGGATTTAATGTAACAAATAACCATTTTTAAAAAAATATCGTGAAATTTATTCCTATTCAATTCTAAATATTTTACATTAAAAGCGAACTTCTTTCATTTGGGTCTTTGGGAGCTCTCATTTTTCCGCATATATGTTTGCATAAGAAAGATTTGATGAAAAATCTTTACAAGTTTTAAATTCACTAAGATTTATGTTTTTTGGTAATGGGGTTCGGGTGAGGTTTGTTATTTTCATTAAATTGTACACGTGAAGGATGTATCATGCCTGTTGGTACGCGTTTCCTGGTGACCTGGTGTGTATGTAGTGACCTTAAAAGTCCCCTTTTGTTTTAACACACACGGACCGATTACCGCCCACGAACACGCGATCGCCGAATTAAAGTTGTGAATTTAAATCAAGAGAACGATCTTGATTATACTTTGGTCTGCGATCTCATTCGTAATCATTTTTAGACGCGTATGTCATAAAACGGCTTAGTTATTTTAAGTATCGTGGGCAAGGAACCACGACATGTATACGCGCTTCGAAAGGGTCACATGAATAAACCGAGTTTTCAAGTTCTCCATATTTTAGTCATATTTTTGTCGATTAATACTTCGAAACGATGGAGCCGATTTTCCAATGATATTTGTCTAGAGAGTAGTAACGGGACCTAATTACAAAACGGTTAAATTAGTAGAAATCAACATCTGGAAGCATCGATGATTTAAATCAAGCCCGTTTCTTGAATAACCATTCATTGCTAGAGATCATTTCAATTAGTTATGCTACAATTAACTTGATCCATCTTTTGTTTTAACGGTTCCTAAACAAAATGCTAGCGATAATTCTTACATGTTTCTTGGGGAAATCATAGACCATCGAGTCGTATCGGATGACTCGAGCGATTTTCCTGCACTCTCATTTTTCGCCATATCATATCCGCTCAACTAACTGTCTTTCGCAACACCCACCATCGCAAGCCCCTCGATCCTTACGGCTTTTTGCCTATATTCTCCCGTTTGTTTGAAATCGCCCCTTCTTACTTTCTTTATTCTCTTGTGTTCCCTATCGACGAAGAAGTAGTCACCAATGTTGGTATTTTTATCCGATTTTTGTTTTAACGGTCCAAAAACCTTTATTGTGCTTTGCATTATTTCCTTAAATTATTATTATGGTGGGAAATAATGGAATACGCCTTAAAAGGACCCGATGTTGTGAGTTTCGTATTCGATAGCAATTTGCATGCATTAAATTTCGCAAATTGAGGCATTTGTAATTTAATACCTTTTCGGTAGTCAACAAAGAATGCCAGAATATTTTTTTTTATATTTTAGGCATCTACTGATGCTTCCTTTCAGGCGTCGTTTTTCAGACCGAACCTCTTCATATCACGTCTTACCAGACAACACGTTGCAATTACAATAGCGAAAAATTGACACGGTAATAGGATGCTGAGTGTTCCAATAAATATGACAGTATCAGTGGGCTTATAATATTCGTCAATTCGTTTTTCTGTGGTCTGATT
Organism: Proteocephalus fallax; assembly: GCA_028672205.1. Classification (NCBI taxonomy): domain Eukaryota; kingdom Metazoa; phylum Platyhelminthes; class Cestoda; order Proteocephalidea; family Proteocephalidae; genus Proteocephalus; species Proteocephalus fallax. Next base: position 27,467 of record JAPUBX010000660.1, read on the forward strand.
CAAAACCATGAAGCCATCGCCAACATCGCTTAGTGGCTTGCAGTCAACGCTAGAACATCGCTTAGTCATTTGCGTACTACCAATGCATCCAAAATCGCCAAGACAAACACGATATCTGGTTTGTCGACGATGATTCCCACAAGCCGGGTAACAGTCACTCCATTTCCCCCAATCTATGAAATACAATTAGTTTTTGTTTAATAATGTGGATGAACAAACCTGACCAGGCATTGATAGTCATTTTACAGCTGTCTCCAGCGTAGCCGGGTTGACATTTATCCAAATAACCTTGTTTTAATTCGGCAGGCGTGTCATCCCTTTTGCAGTTTTCTAGACTTCCGAAAGCAGGATTAGCTGATGCCCCAGTTCTGCATTCACACCGATATCCATAGTTTCCTATAAATCAAGCGTCGCTGTTGCGTGGCATACCACCGTGTATAGAATCCATGTAACAGCTAGAATCGGGGATATGCGTGTTGCAGAGCCAATTTGCAGTTATTGTTGGAGGTAGGCCCTTTATTGAAAGTAATAATTTTGCGTCCTCGTCATTCAATGAAATTGGATCGGCACAAACATCAATTCTTCGATCGCAACGTGTTCCACTGTGTCCTTCTGAGCATTGACAGGTTGGCCAGATCGATACACGGGCAACGGTTTTGCTTGTTCCAGTTATCTCAAAGTAGCAGCTTCATAGAATACAAGGACACCAGCACTTTACAAAATCGGTTCACTCCATTATAGTCGACCAGATATCTGCAGGTTTTGCTTAAGGCTGACTTTCAGTGTCTAATCTACGGTTACTAGATACCTACATCCACGTCATGGTCAATCTATACGAAATCGTCCCATCGGGACTGGTGTACGCGAACCTCGGGTTAGGTGCACAATAATCTTTAAAAAATAGGTAGAGAACCTTGTCCTTTCGAATTTCACGCAGCTGGTCTAGCACATATTTGAATGTTAAATGTTGTTAAGAAATTCTCTTACCCAATGCTTCCGAATGTGTCGCAGAAGAACTCAAATTCGTCAGGGGTACATTTAATTTTTAGAATCGATAAGGGAGACAGTTCACCAGCCTCCTTTACCAATTTACATCTCGGAAAGTCGCCTCTGCCAATGGCACCTTCTTCTAATATCCACACATATGCACCGCTGATACATTGGCATCTGGTAATATCCAAAAGAAATGAGTCCAAACAAAAAAAAGATCATTGATTATTGTAACCGCTCCAACAGGGGATCACTTTGAACAGTCAACGACATGAAAGCGACTTACGAAAACTCATGGTCAAAGACTCCATGTCCTCGAAGTTTGCAGCTACCGGGCAGAGCATATGGGATCTGGGCACAGACGTCGATAGCTTCAGCTTGCAGGGGCAACATCATGTCGTCGAGACTGCTTCCACCGCTGTCAAGTCCAGCCGTTGTCCAGGGAGGAGACGCCCGTGGTTGGCAGAGGTTCGGGCAGATGTGGTCGACGTCAAATTGAAAGCGGGCTGTAAGGTGGCTGCAAACGATCTGCGTGTAGACGGCGAGAAGATGCTCGTAGCTGGTGAAGAAGGGGGCACATTTTCGCGGAAGACGACGGAACCTCTCTAACACCATGAAAATTCCCAAACGCCGAAATTATACTTCTGTCCCCTATGAACACTGAACCACAACAACGGAGAATGGAATGAATCGAAATAGGCATACCCGAGTTTCGGCAAATGTTCGACAACTCCGTGGTTACACGGAAGACGTCCACGAAGAAGGCAAGCAGTACCCGTGGCCTCTGGAGCTCCGCGTAGATAATTTTATCCGTTGAGCTAACATCCGACATTGTCATGGGTTCGCCAACCGTCGTGAGTTCCCAGTCGTCTAAAATGATGTGCATGTAGTTGTCCGTCATGTACTTTTGCAGCAGGACGTCAGCCAACTGGGGCATTCTAACGCATTCCGACAACTGGTAGATCTTATTCTACAGCGAGAGGATAAAAAATAATTGCTACTTATACGACTGTAAGTATATGATTCATTTAATCACTAACTTCATGGAAGCCAAATCTAGAGATCGTTCATGTTTCCTATAATTTATCAGTAACACACACTCATTTCGAGTTTCCATTTTGACACCATGGCATGTGAAGTTAAGAACGGTTCATTTTTAGAGGGTACTTGTCGTTTAAATCTATTACACCCGAAATGGGTGATTAAAATATATTCTTAACAGATGCAAACTGTCTGAGTGCTTCCGAGGTTACATCGATTAATTAAAACAGGAAAATCCGTCCCAGAATGTCGCTCAACAATGACCATGTTTTCAATAATTAATATACAAAACCAGATAAGACGACAATAAAGTAATCCATTTTTGTATGATTTTCGCATGGCCATTTTATAATCTTCACTCCGTGTGACAGCCATAAAAAGTCCACTTAATCTCGCTGCCAAATTGTGCTGCTTGATCACATTTATTTCATACCCGTTGCTATAACAATGCCGTATTTTCGTCATCGGTGTAGGTACGATTGCACCGTTTCACGCGTTTAAACTTTAAACAACGTGTTAGAGTACGCCAAAGGGGTGTGAATCTCACGAAACGCGATCAAATGGGGGCCTCGACTGAACATGTTTGAGCAACCACCAGTGCTTCAACAGCCGTAAATTAGGTTTACACAGCAACGCCCAATCCATTGCACTGCCAAACGTGAACAGTCGCGTTCTATTCGTGTATTCGTCTTCTATCTGCACACCCGATGATTTAAAACGCATTGCTTCTCCAACTCATCAACTTCTACGGAGACCATCTTTAGGAGAGACCGCGCACGCCGAAATTCCATTGGTCTACACTCACCATAATGATAATGGTAATCGTTTTTTAATGCTAAGGGGACCCAAGCGTTTAGCTTATAATAACCATCTCGGAGTTCCGGCTTCACTCACCCTGGTGAAAATTAAAATCGTGACAATTAAAAGAAGATCGAATTTCAATGTAGCCTTCGCAGTGATAGAAGAGAACTAGAACACTGAGACTGACTAAAGTAGCGAAGTTGTGATGAAGTTTGCTGTGTTGGATTAAGTATATGGGTTGTCCACTCGAAGACAAGATTATTTTAAAAAAAACATTTTTCATTATGTCCGAAAATTGGCGGTCGGGGATGACCTCTACGCTTTCAGCACACTCCAAGTAACCCGAAAAGGTGAACTTTGAAATATAAACCGCCACTTCCGCCTACACAGCAACTCCCTTTTGTAGTTGACGCCGCACATTGATCCTGGGCTCCTTGTAACGCCAGTTCTTCTGTGCATGCCTGACCAGTCCCCATCAAAGAAGACACCCTGCAGCCTCATTCACCCCTGATTTCTGACCTCTAAGTAATGCCAAGGCTCTGACACCAAGGGTGCATGGGTGCCAGGGCCAACTTCTTTCATTGTAGCCATTCTTTTCACAAAGGGCTTCAACCGCCATATATTTAAATCCCTAGGGTTCAGCAGACGCCGAATAAATTAGTTTGCGGTGCTACGAAACGATTAATAATCAGACACCTCAAAGGGTACTTATCGCAACCCCAGCTGTTATCTCGGCTTACGTTTTTCCAGATGCTTTCAATGAGACTTGGAAATGAAGTGTATATGATGCGAGCATTACATTGCGTCTCGGATTCATAACAAATTATAACAGTTAATATTCAGAAGTGGACCCCAGCATCAAATGACGACCATCAGAAGATCATAACCATGAACATGCAAGGCACTGGGTTCGAGTTCCGGGTGGTCCGTCGACCGCAGCGACGGACGCGATCGGTTGGAGTCTGTGGCGAAACTGGCTGCTGGATCAGCCGGAATTAATCAAACCCGAGTTCCACGTGTGGCCAAAAGAGGATTAACGAGAACCTTCATAGGAACTTGGATCGCTCACAAAGAGATTGAGAGAATTCATGTTCCAAAATGTACGCCCTTTCAACTTGTTTAGTTGCTGAAGAAATTAACGACAAAAAAACTGCCCCGAGTCCTACCAGATCTTTAAAATTTTGATTTTCTATTTCAAATTCGAATTAAAAACTAATTTGAATGGAAAATCATCATGGAAAGGGCCTTTCAATGGCCGCCATTACGCGTTTGCCAAATTTTACACTTCAATGGTTTAATTTGCCTTTCTTGCAAATTTACCTCGTTTTTATTTCGTTCGATTATTTTACACCTGCTATGTACAATCGCAACTTCTTATATCAATTTTGACTGTTGTAACATTTAATGCTGAAAGTTCTGGTCCTCGTGACCTTAATAAAGCTAATACCATTAAAAAAAAAAAATTAAAAAAAAAAAAAAAATCATCAGTTTATTGATATAAATAGTTGAATATTTAAAATGTATTGATGATAAATGGTATATAGCAAATATCCCTGGACGCGTACATGCCTACAGATGTTGAACATCCGGAAGGTTTTGCTGAAACAAAATCGCCCTCTCAGATTGAGCTCATTTTTATTTTAGTGGGTACGCAAACAAACAGAATTACCGTACTTGTTCTTTGTAAAACCCAAGGAAATATGTTGAGAAGCCTTTAAATTCCTCTCGTATTACTAATTTGTGTGCATTTTGGTATGTTGGTGTCATTGGATCAATGAGCCTCAATTATGTCGCAACGTAACACCAAAAGAATCGGCATTTGTAAGCGCGTACGCGTGATAGTTTATTTATCTTCTACCATAGATATGTATACTATAAAAAGATGATGATCGTCCATTTAAAATGGGTGTCCAATTTTAATTAGAAAACAACTCATACTTGAAAGACCTCACACAAAAGACTCTTATTCGCAGTTCTGTCGGAATGAAGAGGTTAGGGCGAATAAACCAAATAGAACAACGATACCTCTAAAGACTAAACGACCAACATTCCAGACGTCTACAAAATCTGAATCTGGGTTTTGGCTGTCCAAATCACCCACAGGCAACTGTGAGCGTCTTGACCAATCAGGTAAATAAACGGCAGGAACGCAGAACTCCACGAATTAACCACGAAAATTAACGTTTTTCCCACGGTCTCATGCGTATACCTCATTTTTCTCAAAACAAGAACCAATTTCTCGGCGTCCCAATGAATGCTATTACCAATGGATTACCATCGCCTCAATTATAATTATTCAATGGTGTACTTTAAGGTCCACAATCAACCGGTGAAGTTGACAACACTATTCCTGTTTCCGGGGCCATATCAAAGATAGAGTTTGTGCAAATACACCAGAAAAAATGTAAGCCTTGAAAGACAATTTTCGATCAGAATTTGCCGAGATTGATCCCCAATTCTAAACATGACACCCCGATTCTGAACGAGACATACACTATCTGTCTGACCTTAATCTCTACCCATGGTAACTCAATGTCCAAGATTTGGCCCCTTAAGGCCTCTATTTTCATTGGTTGGGATCAGGGTGGTTGGTGATAACAATTGGCGGCACAAGTGAGATAGTCTCATAACAAACATATATATATCATATCCAATACATCTTAATAAACATAGGATGATTTTCCATTCGAATTGGTTCTTAATTTTAATTGGAAAAAAATTCAAACTTGAAAAATTCGGCAGTTCCAAAACCGTTTGTTTGTAATGTACAATATTGGCAGCCTTTCGACTGTAAGAAGCTAAAATTCATTTGAGGTCTTTAAATTTGTCAGTAAAAGGCCGAATTTTATAGGGCTTAAACGTACATTATACATGAAAACCTTGTTCTTCTCCAATGCCGGATAGGCGGGAATCGCATTGGGGACGTCTTTTCCCGACTGGAAACCGTTTACGGCCATGAATTTAGCTTCAGGGTCGGAGAGTTGTAGGAGTTTCCGGAAGTATGGACCGGGCAGAGGGTTAAAGATTTCGAGGGAATAATTTTTATACGCAGAGAATTCCCCGTCTTTATAGATTTCATAGAGGAGATCGACTAGTGCCACTTCATTTAAAACTACTCCATTCGATTCACACACAAGCCACACACACCAAACGAACAGATTAATATTCATGATGAGTGTGGGATTTTCAAAAACGAATCTTGACTAAGAGTATTGATTGCATGCTACTGTGAAATTTTGAAATACTGGATGTATTCAGACTTTATGGTCGTCACACCGTCTGTGTTTATGACGATTTATTCATCCCCTAATGCGAATAATCGACTTAATTCGTTCAGAGACCCATACAGATCCCGGTTATTGCACAGGAGGTCAATGACTTGACAAGTTGGATAACTAAAAGATTCAAAATACGCGCGAATGAATTTGTGGGTTTGATACACATGGATTGTTTTCAAATTTCGGAACAAATAAAGTATAGAGATAATTAGCTGCATTATTTTAAACACCCATGGATAGTCGTTAAACCCAAATAATGTAAGTAAAGGAAAATCACAGAGAAATTGTTTACTATGATGGGAATCCTAAATGCATCCACACGGTCTGGGCCGAAGCTCAGAATGATGCGGGATAGTTTACGGTTTGCCAGCTTTGTTAAGATTTGTGACTAGGCCACAAATGAACAATTGTTTATGTTTCTACGATTTAGGAGTCCAGCCCAAGATCATTTTAATGCAAAGAAATTTATATTTAAAATAAAACTAATTCCCAGGTTAATTTCGATTTTCAAAATTCGTCAAAAAGATCTCTTCTCATACGGTTCAAGACATCCCAGGTTTCTTCTCTAAGTTGAGCACAATAGCATTGTTGTTTCAAACCAGCCCCGCTAAACCACAGTGTTCAATAACCTTAGACGCCAAGCGTTAACTTTCCATTAATTTCCTAATTATTCTTCTTTTTAAAAGGAAATCTAACAAAAATATATATTTTCTCAAAATACTAATTCCGCGCAATTATAGCCTTAAATAAGCATTTTCATGTATGTTATCCATTTGGACTACTTGGGTTACAATAATAGTCTCGTTTTGTCCAAAACACATAACATCTCCAGTCTCTCCTCCCCTCGACCAATCAGAAACGCGCATATCACCGAGTGAACGTGGCACGCCGTGCATGCTTTAATGTTGGCGCATTCAGCACATAGACCAATTAGAGCGCGCGAATCGCCACGCTCGATATCGTACAACGTGTGGCTAGCACGTTCTAGCCTGGTAGTCAGTCAGTCAGGGCTTTCAAGAAGCAGCAGCGACAGTAGCAGCAGCAGCAGCAGCAGTGTCGTCATAATCACTACTCTGACACACGTACATCAAGATGGCGGGATTCCTGAAGGCCTTCCATGCTATCGACACTGAAAATACCGGCGTCATCACCATTGCTCAGTTGAAGGACTACACGCGCCGCATGAACTACAAGGAGACCTTTGTACAAAAGTGGACCGATTTGTTTGACCCCCAACACACTGGCGCCATTTCCTATCAACAATTCATTGATGTTTTTGGACTGACAAAGGCCGCACCGAAGGTTGCGCAACCACCGAAATCCGATTCTCCCAAACATACCACCACAAATAATGAACCACCGCAGAACACGAACGACGAAGAAATTACCCGAATGCCTACAGTTGTAAACAGCCCTCTTCTCTATTCAATGCCTCCGGCGTCAAGAAAGAACAATTCCGACTCCCGAGATGAGCCTGGTTCGGAAAAGAATGGCGCTTCAAAGGTCCATGATGAACCGGACTCACCTCGACAAATCAAACTTGAATCAACACCAGAAATCCCTATTGTTGTTGTACGGAGGCCAGAGACCGGTAGACGCTTAAGAAGCGCGATGTCCTTGAGCGAAACACCGAAATCACGTCCACAGAGGAACACCAAGTCCATGTCAGAAACAGTTGATCGAAAAAAACCTACAAATCAACTTTCATGGTCCAATTCAAAACACTTCAAACCCGAAGGCATGGATGTTTGTGATTCTGCGGTTATCGCCGAACCTTTCGCGCCAATTCAGGCGGTCGCTCCGAAGAAGAAGAAGAAAAACGTGACGGGCGGACGACGATCTAAGACCTCCTCCGTTTCGGAACAAAACGTGGTGCAACCAACCGAAGGTAACATTCAGGAACCCGAACATCCACATCAATCTGAAAATAATACGAAAATCCATGGAGGAAAACAAAAGCAAACTGACAAAACGCACAAGAAAATTTCACCCGATTCTTCGAAGGTGGACGCGTCCGAAATAGACGACGGCAAGAAGTTTGAAAAAGATTTATCGAATCGACCACAAAAAACAAGTAGGCGGTCAAAAAATCAATCTCAATCTGATAAGCTGGCTCAGCCAAATCTTTCAAACGACGGTGCCCTTGGCAAAGTTCGTGGAAAGGGCTCTTCGAAACACAAAAGTGAACCGACTAAACAGAACACCGAGAGTGAACTAGAAATGGACAAATTGAATACCGACATCTTCGCATTTACCCCGAGTGAACTGCCAAAGACCGACGCGCCTTCGACGCTGATCACTGACGTCAACATTGCACCCCAAACAAAGGATAAAACCGGAAAGCGATCAAAGAATTCCTCGAAATCGGAGGATTCCAAAGGCGGCAAGAGATCCAAGCAGCCTTCTGTTAGCACGGAAGATGCAACCAAACCTGTTCACGTCATTTCCAAGACATCTGACCCCGAGCAGATCCACCCATCTGGTCAAATTGATGTAGAAATCCGACCAGTGGTTCAAGAGGTTACTGAGACACCCGCTCCTTCGAAACCGATGGAGACAGCTTCCTGGGGAAAGGGTCGTGGAAAGAACGCTTCTAAACCTAAATCGAAAATGGAACCGACTCAACCAGACACCGAAAGTGAACTAGAAATGGACAACTTGGATGCCGACATCTTCGCATTTACCCCGAGTGAACTGCCAAAGACCGAATCGCCTCCGACGCTGATCACTGACGTCAACATTGCACCCCAAACAAAGGATAAAACCGGAAAGCGATCAAAGAATTCCTCGAAATCGGAGGATTCCAAAGGCGGCAAGAGATCCAAGCAGCCTTCTGTTAGCACGGAAGATGCAACCAAACCTGTTCACGTCATTTCCAAGACATCTGACCCCGAGCAGATCCACCCATCTGGTCAAATTGATGTAGAAATCCGACCAGTGGTTCAAGAGGTTACTGAGACACCCGCTCCTTCGAAACCGATGGAGACAGCTTCCTGGGGAAAGGGTCGTGGAAAGAACGCTTCTAAACCAAAATCCAAAATGGAACCGACTCAACCAGACACCGAAAGTGAACTAGAAATGGACAACTTGGATGCCGACATCTTCGCATTTACCCCGAGTGAACTGCCAAAGACCGAATCGCCTCCGACGCTGATCACTGACGTCAACATTGCACCCCAAACAAAGGATAAAACCGGAAAGCGATCAAAGAATTCCTCGAAATCGGAGGATTCCAAAGGCGGCAAGAGATCCAAGCAGCCTTCTGTTAGCACGGAAGATGCAACCAAACCTGTTCACGTCATTTCCAAGACATCTGACCCCGAGCAGATCCACCCATCTGGTCAAATTGATGTAGAAATCCGACCAGTGGTTCAAGAGGTTACTGAGACACCCGCTCCTTCGAAACCGATGGAGACAGCTTCCTGGGGAAAGGGTCGTGGAAAGAACGCTTCTAAACCTAAATCGAAAATGGAACCGACTCAACCAGACACCGAAAGTGAACTAGAAATGGACAACTTGGATGCCGACATCTTCGCATTTACCCCGAGTGAACTGCCAAAGACCGAATCGCCTCCGACGCTGATCACTGACGTCAACATTGCACCCCAAACAAAGGATAAAACCGGAAAGCGATCAAAGAATTCCTCGAAATCGGAGGATTCCAAAGGCGGCAAGAGATCCAAGCAGCCTTCTGTTAGCACGGAAGATGCAACCAAACCTGTTCACGTCATTTCCAAGACATCTGACCCCGAGCAGATCCACCCATCTGGTCAAATTGATGTAGAAATCCGACCAGTGGTTCAAGAGGTTACTGAGACACCCGCTCCTTCGAAACCGATGGAGACAGCTTCCTGGGGAAAGGGTCGTGGAAAGAACGCTTCTAAACCAAAATCCAAAATGGAACCGACTCAACCAGACACCGAAAGTGAACTAGAAATGGACAACTTGGATGCCGACATCTTCGCATTTACCCCGAGTGAACTGCCAAAGACCGAATCGCCTCCGACGCTGATCACTGACGTCAACATTGCACCCCAAACAAAGGATAAAACCGGAAAGCGATCAAAGAATTCCTCGAAATCGGAGGATTCCAAAGGCGGCAAGAGATCCAAGCAGCCTTCTGTTAGCACGGAAGATGCAACCAAACCTGTTCACGTCGTTTCCAAGACTTCTGACCCCGAGCAGATCCACCCATCTGGTCAAATTGATGTAGAAATCCGACCAGTGGTTCAAGAGGTTACTGAGAAACCCGCTCCTTCGAAACCGATGGAGACAGCTTCCTGGGGAAAGGGTCGTGGAAAGAACGCTTCTAAACCAAAATCCAAAATGGAACCGACTAAACCAGACACCGAAAGTGAACTTGAAATGGACAACTTGGATGCCGACATCTTCGCATTTACCCCGAGTGAACTGCCAAAGACCGAATCGCCTCCGACGCTGATCACTGACGTCAACATTGCACCCCAAACAAAGGATAAAACCGGAAAGCGATCAAAGAATTCCTCGAAATCGGAGGATTCCAAAGGCGGCAAGAGATCCAAGCAGCCTTCTGTTAGCACGGAAGATGCAACCAAACCTGTTCACGTCATTTCCAAGACATCTGACCCCGAGCAGATCCACCCATCTGGTCAAATTGATGTAGAAATCCGACCAGTGGTTCAAGAGGTTACTGAGAAACCCGCTCCTTCGAAACCGATGGAGACAGCTTCCTGGGGAAAGGGTCGTGGAAAGAACGCTTCTAAACCAAAATCCAAAATGGAACCGACTAAACCAGACACCGAAAGTGAACTAGAAATGGACAACTTGGATGCCGACATCTTCGCATTTACCCCGAGTGAACTGCCAAAGACCGAATCGCCTCCGACGCTGATCACTGACGTCAACATTGCACCCCAAACAAAGGAACCAACCGGAAAGCGATCAAAGAATTCCTCGAAATCGGAGGATTCCAAAGGCGGTAAGAGATCCAAGCAGCCTTCTGTTAGCACGGAAGATGCAACCAAACCTGTTCACGTCATTTCCAAGACATCTGACCCCGAGCAGATCCACCCATCTGGTCAAATTGATGTAGAAATCCGACCAGTGGTTCAAGAGGTTACTGAGAAACCCGCTCCTTCGAAACCGATGGAGACAGCTTCCTGGGGAAAGGGTCGTGGAAAGAACGCTTCTAAACCAAAATCCAAAATGGAACCGACTAAACCAGACACCGAAAGTGAACTTGAAATGGACAAATTGGATGCCGACATCTTCGCATTTACCCCGAGTGAACTGCCAAAGACCGAATCGCCTCCGACGCTGATCACTGACGTCAACATTGCACCCCAAACAAAGGATAAAACCGGAAAGCGATCAAAGAATTCCTCGAAATCGGAGGATTCCAAAGGCGGTAAGAGATCCAAGCAGCCTTCTGTTAGCACGGAAGATGCAACCAAACCTGTTCACGTCATTTCCAAGACCTCTGAACCCGAGCAGATCCACCCATCTGGTCAAATTGATGTAGAAATCCGACCAGTGGTTCAAGAGGTTACTGAGACACCCGCTCCTTCGAAACCGATGGAGACAGCTTCCTGGGGAAAGGGTCTTGAAAATGAGCGCTTCTGAAACTCAAATCCAAAGTAGGAAGTCCAAAACAAGATGAAAGTTTTGAACCTTCTGAGCAACACTTTACATCGCTAAAACAGGATGAGATAATTGTACACCAAGAATCGCAAGTTTCGCATGTTCGGTGTCAACCAACTACTGACAGTCAGCTTCCACTTGTCGTTGACAAGAGCCCTAAATTCTCAAATGATCCAGAGCACCCTCAAAACCTTAAAGGAACTGGAAAACGGTCAAAAAATCCCTCACGGTCCATTAACCAAAGCCCTCCTAAGGCGACCTATTCCAAGCCCGAAACCGCCCCCTCGCTACATGGTTTGGAAGCTGTGGAGCTGATTAACACAAAGGGTGACACAAAACCGGAATTTAATTCGTCATCCTCTAAATCTCCCAAAGATAAGCAAGTTTCCAAAGCAGCGAACAAAATCACCCCCACCGGTGAAGAGAAAGTTTTGAAGCTCACTGACAAAAATCAAGCCACTGCCAAAACGGCCCAGAATAGGACTGCGTGAGTTCCTCATTTTTTATTTGATTATTTTGTTGTTCCACTTGCCTCGATATACATTTTGGTCGTCTCATTGGCTTGCAGTTTTAATTAGTTGATTTTTAAGGCCACTAGAGGTAGAGGATCTGTGTAGACAGTTAAGCGCTTGTTTTGTTTACATAAATTCAGTCACGCCCATTTCCTTGTGAACATGTAAACATAGTCTGGAATCGTTTTTACTGGGTTTTAGTATGGTGGCTTCGTATGACAATTCATTGTTAGATTTCGGAACTAATTTGGTGTTTACTAACACCCAATAAAGGGACAGCAAAGGTTTCCATAAACCCACAACCTATAGGGGCCTCATTAAGAAGCACATTTCCACACAGCGTTTATTATTAAATTAGATTTCCTTTTTAATGTTTTTCGCCAACGGCAATGGATGCGACTCGTTATTTCGTTACTGAATAAGTATTTTGGTTATCAGAAGGGCTCAGTTTCTGTAGGTGTATGTCGTGCGCCTGTTATTCAGCAACTTAGATGTGTCTGTGACATCATACGGAGTTCCACGTGTGGCATCGTTTCCGGAGATCATCACAGGCAACATCAAGTGTATACCGAAACCATCATCATGATTGATTTGGCAGTATGTTTCTTTTAAAGACCCTCACAAAAACGAAAACACCAGGATACGGCCGCGACGCAACAACAGAAGGAGACGACGAAAAAGGTCCCGATGGAAGAGAAGAAGGTGGAGAGGAAGCAGGAGAAAGAGAAAAAGAAGCCGAGGAAAAACGTGGAGGTCGGGCGGAAACGACCCAAGGAAGCGGATGATCCGACCAGCCCCGATCCGACCAGCTCCACAAAGAAGCGACGCAGGAGAAAGGGTCTGGTGACAGCACGGTTGGAGAGCGGACGATTCCCCAGGGCATTCGCGACCCAGGTACGCGCAAAAGGCTCTGGAGTTTGAGATGCGAAAAAATGTCCAGTTAATGTCTACTGATAGACAAAACGTAACGTCTAATTAACCGTCAATAAGGAACTGACAAAATCACTTACAACAACTAAAGGATAAACTTTGCCGTAATTATTAGCGAAGGTTTCTGGAACCTTTGAAATTATCGATTTTAATATTCATATCGTTTTTAACTCATACTCAGTTATCGATTATAACCTGTAATACGCGAGTGTATCCACTACTGATCAAATATAAGCAGTAATATCATATTCGGCGTTTTATATTGCAGGTTCCACATCGTCTTCCCCAACACCGTCGTGATGGCGCTCCTATTTCTACTCGGGGTCTTGGAGAGGCACCTAAGGGCAAAAAAACAAAGACCTCTCCCGAGCACAGAAAGACAACCGTGCCTTCGAATAACGTGAACCGATGGAAACTTCGAAAAAGCCTTAGGAAAGTTGGCACAGTTGCCATCTTGCTGGTGGGCCGACACAAAGGCAAACGAGTGGTAGTTGTGGGCCGGCACCGGTTCTCAGGACTCCTATTGGTTAGTGGGCCGCTGAAGGCGAATGGTGTTCCAGTTAGACGTGTTCACCCAGACCACGTGATTGCCACGCAGACGGCTATAAAACTGAGCAACGTGAGTCTTACTTATTATTTGTCAGTAGTAATATATTTTTAATTATTGTTGTATCTGCCTTTATAGTTCCGTCTTCCAAGTAAGATGCAATCCAAGACCTACTTTGCACGCTCAAAATCCGAAAGACAGTCGAAGAAGCGCCCAAATGCCGACAGTCTCTTCGTTGAACAAGAAAATAGCAAATATGAATTGACAGAGGAACGCAAAGTTGACCAATGCACAGTTGATCGACAAATCATTGCCGCCATTAAACGATCCAAACAGCCAAAAGTTCTACTCTCCTACCTTAAATCAACATTTAGTCTTAGTCGCAGTGATAAACCCCATCGAATGGTTTTTTAGGCCAACCTGCTTTCCAATTCACCCGCTTTGTATTTATCTGTCCATTTTCATTTTTGCCTTCTACCTCCTTCTCCTCCTCCTCCTCCTCCTCCTCCTCCTCCAACTCCAACTCCTTCCCGTCCTCCCCAACTCTTTTTCTGCTGTTTTTCTACCCTTCCTAATTAGTTCCGCTGAAGCGAATAAACAAGTTTGAATCGATTTGCTTTCTTTAATCTCAATGATTTAGTTCTTATGGGCTTTCAAGAATCAAGCGCGTCCTGCAAGGTAGGAGCTGGGGTCCAAGAGTGTTTAAGTAGTACCTTCTTTCCGGCATTGAATGTCGGAGTAGATCTCCTCCGACCGGTCGGTCGAGATCTGTCGAAGAAACTTTGTGTAGAGTTTGAAATCCCGGACACCCGAATCTCGATTGGACTGTCTGCTTCTTCATGCAGGCAACTGCTCGTAGTTTTAAGCGCGTGTCCATTAACTGAGTGGCACGTCAGACACCACGGCTTGAGGCCCTACACACATCTGGTACACCATCTCCTTCAAGCGGACGAGCTGGCGTTATAAGTAGGTCACGGACCTTTCCATAAAATAATATTTGAGAAGGTTGTATCTCTCGCCTTCGAACGGGCAATAACATCCTTGATCAGGCATCCAGGTTCTTTTTATGACTCGTAAAGCAGTCAGACACGAGTATTTAACTAATGACGGGAATTCGAATTGACTTTTCGTCAGTTTGGCCAATTAGGGCCTATGAAATTAGTCAGCCAATAAGGGGCTGAGAAGCGATAATACAAAGCGTGACGTGAGATAGAATTCCGCGTGATTCATACGCGGCATGTTGGAATGATCGGATATCGAAATTAATTTTGAGCTTATCTCGAAAACGCCAGATAAGGAGGGCTTAGTTACACATATAAAATGAAAAAAATCTTGTTTTTGGGTAAATAACCTTTTCTTCAACATTTGTAAAACAGAATGACTTTTCTGGTCGGTGAATGTTTGAGTAGATCACTGACGGGTTGGTAGACTCCGTTGAATTCGATTACGAATTATCATCCAAGGGTAAACAATAATCTCTCTGAATCCAAATACACGATTTCAAAAGGTAGGATAGTTAGAGAGTAAAATTTAAACAAAATTCGAGCTATTATCATGATAATGGTATTTGTTTTATTCGGGTGACGAGGACCAAAACGTGCAACAATACAATTTACAACAGAAAACTGGATATGGGAAGTGCGATTCTGCACATAAGATGCAGAAAACGTAGACACGAATAAAAATAACACACAACGAGGTTAATTTTCAAAAAAGGTAAATTAAAATCTGCAACAACACAAGGTTTTGCAAAATCTTAAAGACGGCCATTGAAAGTCCCGATCCCTAACGTACGCTTAGTTGTTTAAGATATTTGTTAGATGTTTACAAAGCTGATGATGAGGGATGCTGACCGCAGAATGCAAAAAAATAACATTAAAAGCATTGCCTATAGAACGCATACCAATATTTATGACCATCTGAGGTACAGTATTGTGATAGTATTGTATGGAGGGTTGAATTAACCCTGAATGTATAATAGACGAATTGTCTGTAATATCGGTCGAACTCAAATAGCCAACCGAGTCCTTTATCGAATAAGACACGTGCATCAAGGATAAATCGTATTCGTAAGTGTAACGTACAATATACGTTAGTATAGTAAAACACAATTAATAATTAAAGTTAGCAATCACCACATCCACCTGGGTGCAGCAGCTTCGATGGCATCCGGTAGTTGACCGGAGATTTCAAACCTAAACGCTCCGAGCGCCGAGGTAGAGCTTGCGAGCTTTGGTCTGGAACAGATGAAGTCGTATTAGCCGGATCAGCTGGTTCAGACGGATGGGAATCAATAACAGTCACGGCTGGTTCAGAAGGATGGGAATCAATAACGGCCATAGCTGGTTCATCGAATCGGATTTGATCGACATGGCGACGATGACTTAATAAATCAGTGACATCGAGGATGGTAACCATACGATTTCCACTTCTGCCAAGAATAAGACCTCGAGACGGTCAAAAAATCATTCCCTTTAAAAAAGGTATTTTCTCCCGATTTAAGGCATTAGAACGATGTATTGAGTTTGTGCCCCTTGAATAACACAACCGAACATTTACCAGTGGTTGCTTGATCAGCATTACGGTACTTCATAAGGACATTGTCGATCGACCGATCTTAGTCTGTAAATGTACTTGGTTACATAGATGATATAGCCGCCTTCAGGGTCTTGACGAAGTTCTCTGCTAAGCCATTCGACTGAGGATGTCTGGGAGCCGTGAGCAAATGCCGGCATCCTAGACCTTTGACCCAAGTGACCAAATGTTCAGCGGTGAAATGTGTACCATTTTCCGTAACCAAAACGAGCGGAATGCCTTCGCGGCTGAATAACTTCCGAAACACCGCTTTGGTGAAGCCAGCATTGGCACTGGTCGTCAGAAATACTTCAGGCCAACGTGAAAATGAATCGATCACGACAAGAGCATAGTATTTGCCGAGAAATGGTCCACAATAATCAGCATGTATTCCTTGCCATGGCTCACAGGATCCTGGACATGGAGACCATTTAGAAGGCCTTGAGGGCAACTTGTGCCAACAGTCATCACACCGGGCAGCCGTTCGACGGATATCGGGTTCAAGTTCCGGCCACCAACATGAATTTCTTGCCAATGACTTCATTTTATCAGCACCAAGATGACCGGAGTGCAGATCGTCTAGAACAGATTTGCGCAGATCTGGTGGTACCACAATACGGTCTTGATAACATAGAAGACCTTCTGGAGTGGAACCCAAATCGTCCCTCCGAGAGTAGAAATGCGGGAACTTCTTTTTATCAGCATTATTCCAGCCCTTTCTGAGTGCCGTTAGAATTCTCTTAAATGCCAATCGCGTCTCGGAGATGAGATCATCGCGACTCACTGGCAGTGGTTGTAGCAGGAGAGACGAGCCTTCCGTAATCTCCTCTGTAGTAGCAGTTCTGGATAAGTAATCGACATGCTGGATATGTTTGGCAGGCCGATGAACCACGTCATAAGTATAGGCGCTCAAAGCGAGACGCCACCGTTGCACCATAGCTGCAGAAGCCTTTGACAATGAATGACTTGGATTGTAAATGAATTTCAAAGGTTCATGGTCAGCCACAATCGTGAATTGTCTGCCGAATAAGTATTTATGCAACCACATCACAGCCCAGAAAATCGCTAAGGCTTCGCGATGCGTTTAAGCGTATTCACGTTAAGCTGTGGACAACCGCCGTGATATGCAGACAACAGGTCGGCCCTCTTGCTCCAATACAGCGGCTATGCCGGAGGGCGACGCATCAGTTATCAGTGTTGAATGCATTCTTGGTGCAAACGGATAGCTTCTGAATTCAAAAAGGCGACCAACTTTCGTAATGTCTGCTCATGCATAGAATTCCATTGGAAGGTTGGCGCATTCTGAACCTCGAATAAGCAATCAACGATACCAGAAAAATTCGTTATAAACCGCGAATAGTATTGAATGGCTCCCATAATAGAGCGTAATTGACTGCAATTCGACGGGGACTGCATTTCTACCAAAGAAATCAGTCTTTTCTTGTCTGGGTAAAAACCAGACTTATCGACAGTAAAACCAAGGCAATCAAACCTTTGGACGGCAAATTTGCATTTCGACGGATTAACCGCCACATTATACTCGACAAAGCGTCGGAATAGTTGTAGGAGTCTCTCGTCATGATCATGCCTGCTGACACCATGGACAAAAATGTAATCTTGGTAAACTTTAATACCATTAATGCCATCCAATATGCTATTAATACACTCCTGGAAAATAGCCGGGGCAAAATTTAGCCCAGTTGTACCTGAATAACCCCAAAGGGTGCATTTATAACTGTCAGCAAACTGGATTCATCATCCAGTGGAATCTGTAGGTAGGCATCTTTTATATCAATTTTGGAGAAAAAACTCCGATAATTTATCGAGGATTTCTTCTGGTTCCGGAGTAGTGTATGTTTTCTGTAACAATCGGAGATTGGGTGTCATCCTGTAATCACCATATATCCTTGGTGTACAACCGTCGGATTTTTGTGGTGTCACAATGGGCCACTCCCCTTGTGAACAGCCCACTGAAGTCAGTATATTACGCTCCACCAATTGGTTCGGAGTCAGTTCAACAGAGTATCGTAAACCGAAGGCAATAATCCTCCGCTTCAAGAACATAGGATCTCCGGCAACCTCGAGTTTGACTTTGGGAATTTTCATTCACCAGTCACTCTGGTGCACATTTAGACCAGATATTTTAACTCGGACTCAACTGCCGGTAATGAATAGAAACTCAGTTGAAACTTGAGCTGCTTCATGACGGTCAAACTGATAATAGCTGGACCCGTCGCCGACACCAAGAATTTGCATGGGAATCTGGTGTCATCTCGGATAATGGGAAACATACAGAAGCCAATGATTTTCAATGAATGACCAATGAAACCAATAATCAACTGGTCGGTCTTCTGTATACATGGAAGTGGACAAAACTTCTTCAATGCATGGATGGGAATGAGCGATTCCACACTCCCGGTATCAACAATGAAGAACAGTTTTTTTCCATGTGAATTAACGAGTTCCTTGGAAATATGGCCACCGCTCTGACTGCTAGAACTCATCAGAGCCATATCGGATATATTTTCCTCTGAATCGTTAGTAATCGGACAAACTTTTGATTTGCAGACCGATTTGATGTGGCCTATTTTGCCACAATTATAGCATTTCGCATCACGGAATTTACATTGCTCCCGTGAATGCAATTTGCCACACGAATGACAAGTATTGAATGAATTATCAGTCTTGGTTTTGCGATTTTTGAATATCCGCGCGTTTGGTCTCCTAGGGATAGATCTGGAGTGAAACACGGGATCTGGAATATGAGACATTTTTACAATGTTCGAGACATCATGGAATTGTTCGCATATGGCACGAACACTTTGGAATGTAGGATTCTTTAGTAATAGTAATAGTCTTTGGAGATTTGGATCATTGATGCCTGCAATTAAACGGTCGCGCAATTGCGTGTCTAATTGAGCTTCAAAGTTGCATTTTGCTGTCTGGGTCTGAAGTAGAAGTATACAATCTCGGATTTTTTGGTCGGATTTTCGCATGATAGTATGGAATATGCTCCGTTCAGCAGCCTCAAAAGCTATAGGCTGAACATGCTGAATAATAGCTTCCTGGATCTTGGCGAGTGGCATTTCAATGGGAATATCCGGATAAACCAAGTTTTTCACCAGAGCATAAGCATCATCTACCAATTGCATTCAGAAAATAACCAGCTTTCTTTTCTTCAGCGAGATTATCTTGGGTTATATCCCAAATTTCGAAACGCTCAGTATAGTCCGACACTTCTCGTGAAGTTGCATTTACTGATAAGGATTCGAGGTTCATTTTTGACATAGTTGCGACGCCAAATGTGATAGTATTGTATGGAGGGTTTAATTAACCCTGAATGTATAATAGACGAATTGTCAGTAATATCGGTCGAACTCAAATAGCAAACCGAGACCTTAAACGAATAAGACACGTGTAGCAAGGAAAAATTCTATTCGTAAGTGTAACGTACAATATACGTTAGTATAGTAAAACACAATTAAAAATAAAAGTTATCAATCACCACAAGAATACTGACAAGGCAACCTTACTGGCATCCGCAGATGTCTGATTGTGGATTTAGTTGACCCCAGGTGGCCTGAACCGCGAATCAAGAAACTGAGACGATGGAATTTTCCGGAGACGCAATCGGCTTATATCCTAAAGCCGTGGTACTCAAACTGTGTGTCGCGAGAGTTTTGAAAAATATTCAAAAATGCTAGTGTTTTTGAACTCCGACATTTCTTTTCTAACTTATCATTCAGTTTGTTTTTAAACTGACACAATGTCTCGCCGAATCGAAGATTTATCATCCGATTTAAAAGAGCAAATTCGTGAAAATTTCGCAATTGAAGTCGAATCAAGGATGCTGTGGTCTCTTCAAGTCGATGAAACTACTGATATCTGCGGAAAAGCTCAGCTTCTTGCGTTCATCCGCTTCATTAAAAATGATAAATTCATAAATGAATTCCTTTTTTGCGATGAACTGAAGACCACGACGAAAGGAGAAGACATTTTTGATTTGGTGAACAAAAATGTTTTGCTTTTCAACTTGAAGTGGAAGAACTGCGTCAGTGTGTGTACTGATGGATGTCCTTCTATGCGAGGAAATCATAAAAGATTCGCTCACTCTTCAAGAAAATCCAGACATAATCACCACTCATCCTTTAGGACCTACAGGATCAGCATCCCCCAAACACCGACCCTTTCAACTGCCACGGTGTAAACATTTTTGCCGCAGGAACGCAGATCTATCCCTCGATATCGATAAGAACGAACCAAGAATTAAAACAGCCCGACCCTTTCGTCTTTTCGTGTCCGAAGAAACAATCTAATTTCAGTTATACGGCTTAAATAATCTTTTTGCGTCTTGCTATCATTTTGGCATCCAGTGGGTTTAATAAAGCTGTTTAATTTACTATCAAGGCCATTTAATTGTTTTACCAATAGGAATGAATAACTTTGTCCATTTTCTGCTCAGTCTTTGCGCAGTTTCGATTCTGTTTGGACGATTTTAAATTAATTTAGCAACCATTTCTTTCGGCTTCACCCGAGAGCCGCGACAACTGCGTGTGGCCTAGTGTTCGAAGCATCCTCAGATTCTCAATTCACCGACAGCCGCGTGGCGTTTGCTGGTGAATCGATTAGTTGTTGTGGTGGTCACCCTTTTCTTCTGCTGGAAGAAGAGCACTCAACTAAGTAAACGTGGAATTCGGTTCGCGTCACCGTCTGACAGCCTCCCAACACGAAGATGAATCACTGCCGATTTTTATAATTTCATTTTTTTGTTCGTCTATCGTCTGCTAGAAGATTAGACGGCCGTGTTATCGACGTTTCTGTCGAGACTCTTGGGAATATGGCACAACTTGCGTCTTCAGTGCCACCAGAAGAGGTCATGGAAATGGTGGCGCTACGCCAATCAGCATCAGACAAACTCTGTTTTCTTTAATTTGTAGATTAAAGAATTTTGGAAGAGTGCACGATCAACACATTCTGATGAGTTTCAATCGAAAATTGTATAACAGCGACTTTAATTCTGTAAAAATTCGCGTAAATGTGGTTTGCCAACGGTGTGCGATTTCGTGGATTAAGTTGACTGATTGATGGGCGTTCGTGTCTTTCGATGTGCGACATTTTTCCAACTTTCTCTCTTTGAAATTTGAACGTGTAGTCTACGCCTTTAATTTCGTGTATTTTTTAAAATTCAATAATAACCATCGGTTAATTGATAGAGGGTCAGCAATTTATGAATGATAAATAATCTATTGATGCCGATAATTGTGGTGAAACTGTTCGACGACGTTCGGAATAATTTGGGCTCTGTCTCTGCAATTTCGCTCCGAATGTTGTCTTTCAAGGCTCCAATGGTTTCGGGTTTATTTGCCTCGGAAAAAGGAAAAAGGGCACGGAAATATAGTGAGAAGCCTTCACAATCCTCTCGTGTTACTGTTCAAGATGACATTTAAAACGTTGGATTCGATAGATAAAAAACCTCCCATATGCAATTAAGTCAACATAAAAGCAAACACGCGATGTAAAACCATTCTATTACGCTTGTTGGCATAACGAGATCTCCAACGAAATGTTACGAAAAACTAACCAATGCTTCTGACAAAAACAGATTGCAGTGTTTGCCACTCAAAAGGACGAACCCAATCCATAAATTATCGTCGTTATAGTAGCTTCATTTGTTCTTTTTAAAAGCGCCTTTATTTGGAATAATAAACCAGTAACGGTTATTCGCCACAAACTCACAAATATACAAATGATAACTCGGCTCGTAAAAAAAAGGAAAATGTTTACTTTCTTTAAACAATGTACTAGGAACGCGGAGTCTTGCATTACGTGACCCCAAAGACAAAAAGTACATCAAATAAATCTGTTTTTAGAAAACCCAGACATCGGAAGCCATTTCTAAAAACAATAATTAAACTGTGTTCTAGACGAAATGAATTAGATCGAATACTGATTCAGTATTGTTTTAAAGCGCTCGAAAATATTCAAAAACTTTTTAAGTACTCCAGAAAGAATATCCCGAATTTTTTAAGTTATTTATAAGAACGAAAACAAAACTGTATGCGTCTGCGGAATTATTAATTATTTGTGATCTTTTCCTTAAGAACACACATAAGATAAAATTGCACCTCTGAAGATCATAAATTTATCAAAATAAAAATATACATATATTTGAATGCCACAATCGCAACAGCTACACACACTTAGATCCTTATTACTAGAGATGCTTAACGGTTGCGATTGTGTAAGCCTCTTAGCCTAAATGGTAATCCACTTCGGTAGATTTACCTTTTATACAACGTAACGTTTTGGATTAAATGTATCATCTGAGAACAATCCTGTAAACCTTTAGCTTTTCCTCTTTCGTTCACAAATCATTCTATGGCTGTGTTGTCCCACCCAACAGTTCGATTTATGCATGATTGAATTCAGGAGTCCGTGCGAGACTGCGTGATTCAGCTGGTTTATTGCAGTTAAACAAGCGCCCAATTTTGTACCACAATCTGCCCATGTCAATGGTCTACCCTTACCCACACAGCCATTAACCCGAAGCTCTCCCATCCAACAGGGCACATTTAATGTGCTTTCTGGGTCGTAATCATAATAATATTTGTAATCGCTTGATTACGATCACGAAGACCAACATTTGGAGAATTAATGATGAAAATGGACTCTGAACAAATTACAGCACTTGCAGCCTTTTTTGTGGGAATAACAAGGTATCGCTTTCGAATTCCTCGAAGAGATTTACATTGAGAAAAACTTGAATGGACACAATGGAACGAATCGTATGATATTAGAGCACCGATGTGTGTAAATATCGTGGCGTCTTGGATAATCCACTGAAAAAATGTGATTATTTTATCTGAGGTACAGACGATCAGACCATCTGAAGTACAGACCATCTGAGGTACAGACCATCTGAAGTACAGAAAATCAGACCACCTGAGGTACAGACTATCTGAAGTATAGACAATCAGACCATCAGACTTTTAATTGTACTGGCATCCGAGTGGCCTGAAACCACCAAGAACTAAAAAAGCCCGACCCTTTCGTCTAGTTGTGTCAAAATCAAATTTACGTTATCTTTTTGCGTCTTGCTATCATTTTGGCATCCAGTGGGTTTAATAAAGCTGTTTAATTAACCATCAAGGCTATTTAATTGTTTTGCCAACGGGGGTACGTAACCCCTTCAGATCTCGACAAGCAATGTGTGCGACAGAACCGTCATACCGCATCGCGATCTGCCCATTCCTCTGCCAAATGCCAGTGTCTGTAAAATGACAATTCGACTGCCATAACTCCAAAAGCAATGCCCTAATTCCAATTATTGTATGTACGTATAACTTAAGGTCGATTCAATCGATTAGGTTTGAATTCTAAGGCCGAAAACGACACCAGACGTCGTCTGATAACCGATATTGTCGAGTCTGAGAACGGTCTTCCGCCGAACGCATTAAAAAGAGTCTCACCACTTCTTAGTTGAGGCAGCCGATTGCTTGATTCTATAATTTCGCAACGTCTTAATTCTTCTCGGTTTTTAGTTTGCTGTTTAATTTCCGCAATTCCGCCTATCCTTATTATTCCCGATTTTTAGTTTAACAAGTGAAGAATCAGGAACTCGGGGACGGTCTTCATCCAAAGAACTGTTAGTTCGTTTTTCAACTTTTGATCTTCTTGATCTGATTTTAAGCTTTAATTCATTTGTCGGATCGTCTTTCTGATCATTTGTGATTAAGAGCTCAGTTTTTACCAATTGTTTCACATATCTGCGTCTTATTCCAGTTGTATTTTTCATTCTAGCTTCGTCCAGTTTATATTATATAACAATGTTGTAGTTGCTCGGAATGAATTCCGGTTTTTAGAATTCCTCCACCAACAACTGAAAAAACCATACATGCGTCCGTGTTGCAGTAGAACACCAGTCTGTTATTGTTGCACCAAGTTCAACGCCCCAAATATAACACATTCCGTCAAAATGCACCTGTCTCTATCTTGTAGAGATAATGAAATACCATTTTTAATCCACGAAAACAATTGCACTTGCCTTTGCTGTCAGAGAGGATCTGGGCGCCTCGAATATGGTCCACATCTTCGGGCGAAACCTCTGCCACATCGTCAGCCGAGCGTAGTGGCGTGCGCTTGTAATCTAGCAACCTGGAGGCCGGGTGGCGGAAACTGTCTCGCACGCTTTATGGACAAGGCCTTCTATGGCCGCAATACCTCGTTGTTATTTTCTCCATACCTGTTAAACATTAAAATGTTGAAAGTTCTGGTCTTTGTGACCTTAATAAAGCGTAAAAATTATTATTATTGTTATTAGCTCGTCCATCTCGTAGCGATCTTCCAACCCGAAGCGCCGGTACAATTCCGACTCTGCACAGTCGTCTACGTCTGCCCGGTCGAGGATCTGAAGGGTATCCTGGGTGTCCCGGTGGGCGGTATAGGTCATCCAGCAACAGGGTTCAACCTGACAGAAAGTTACAACTTCTTAATCACGGTCATGTGGATATAAATAATGAAAAAAGAAAGCCAGAATTGTTGCAGCATTACAAAGTTGGATGGCCTCGTCGATTGCGCATTGACGTCTGAAGGTGCTTGTTTCTCATTCAGTATTTGCTTGGTTTCTCGGGCAACGTTTTCTACAGCAATTGTCGCGAATTCGTGCTGCCCATTCACCAAGATCGAAGAATGCACAGTTAAGAGCATTCCGTGGACATTCAGTAGGCCCATGCGCCAAAACCTCATTTCCGAAGGGCGTACAACGTCTCTCTCTCTCTTTGTCTAGCCTTTGTAGACTGACTGAAAAACCCAAGCCTTCCACATCGATTTATTGTTGGCACACAAACGATCAATACCAACGACGAGTACATTAAAAGAAACAACGTAACATCTAAAAAATATTAATCCCGGATTCGCCAATCACCAAGGACAACGGTTTTGTTTGGCAGACCAAAATGACTGGCAGTTTCAGGGTTATGCAATATTAACGGCAATTAACCGAATAATAACTGCCTCCTGAAAAAAGTGGATTTTCAAAATCATATTCTCCCAAGTCTTTAATGTTTGCGAACAATACTTGGCGCGAAATAGGAATGGTAGGATCATTCAACCAATAGTTATAACGCGATCAAGCCACCCCTCCACAGCTTCCAATTCGCTGGAATGCAGACGCACGCCACCACAGCCGTCCTATATTTTGTGACCGACCAGACACCTGAAAGTCCTGCAGTCCTGGAGTCACTCGCCGTCAGAGAGTGACGCGGCTAAACGCCATCTCATTGGACCACAAAACTCGCGATTTTCGCCTCATCTGCCTCTCATCTGCTTGAGCACAGAATCAATTTAAAGGCACAGTGAAGCGGTCAACCTGCGAACCATCAATTGCCGAAATACTGCTTCCTCATTATTCCATCCAATTCCTCGTTTATTTATGAAATATATTATTAGGGTTAAATTTCGGGAAATGTATTTCGGTATTAAACCCCACCGTTGAATACACCAAAAAACCAAGCGACTGAACAATACTGAAATAAAATTATTAAAAAAAGAAATCTTCGCAATCTGGAGATCGACATTCAGTGCAACTCGTTATTAAACTGGACATCCATCCAAGCAGCAAGACCACTTGTTGATTGGTACATCACAGAGATGTTCGGGCAGGCTTATTGAACAAAATGAATATTTCAAGAGGCCAAATCTACATAAATCCACTTTGGCCTGATTTGTTGCGAGACGAGGTTGCTTTGGGTAACCGTGGATAGATTTAGTGGCGCCCCACACATTTCTGTTTGCTAAGCAACGCATGGGAACGCATAATTAGAGACCACAAAGCCACTTTGTCGAATCTTCAAAAAAAACGTTCGAAAACCATCAATTCCACGCGTCTAACGTTATGTGTCTTATGAAATGCTCGTTGGCAGACTTTAGATTTGAAGGATACGTTTGTCTGTAGAAGATTGCCCACATTACGACGATAATATGATTGCGTGAAACAAAAGCACAGCTATTTATGTTCGATTTTTTAGAAGTACGACACAAGACCTACGCCGTCTACAGTTTAGTCGGCGTAAAAGGTAAATCGTCAGCTTTACGGTCGCCACTGGTTGATGTCCCTCCCTTCGTTTTACAATCTGCCAATAAATCTGCGTCCATAAACCCATTGGACTTATTTCTGATTAAAAGCCGGATGTCGATTTGCAGTTGCCGTAGTTGAGTGCTTGGTTGTGAAGAGAAAAAAATGGTTTGATTGTGAATCGGAACAGAAGTGGGTGAAAGTGGTGAGCCCTCCGTTTTCCGTGTTCAAACGCTGGGAAATACTGACAATAAAATCAAGCGCTCAACCTAGTCTTACTCAATTTCCGGACGTCGATTTTCCAGTTTATCCACAAAGTACCATCCATTTTCAAATTTTCGGATTCCAGAGTTTTATAAATGCAGTATTGGCCACACTATTTTTTCTACCTCTTATCAGGCATGAGCAGTAAAGGTCAAAGTTCAAATTATCACAGATTGGGCTGCTGTCGACAGGGATGCGACTGCGATATGCCGCTTTGGAGGTTGGGGTGTGTTGCTAAGGTCACTGCAGTGAGTTGTGGTTACGCAACATAAGTGTGTTTTTGGTTCCGGTATGTTTGGGTTCTATGCCACTGAGGATTGGCTGATTTGGGGATACTTGGTTTCAGTCGGCACTCAGATTTCACCAATGTCCAACAACCATCGTGTATAATGTTATTTAGGGCTAAACTGGCCAGAGTCGTGCGTTAATCGGCTGGCTGCATGTTATGGTTTGATTCAGGTTATTTAATGCCCTGATGTTCTAAAACTTTCAGCGTAAGCTCATTGCTGGGTTCTAATCCTTGCTTGAATAATGAACTTCGAATTTGCTCATCAAACTGTTTCTTTTGACGCGTATACTAAATGGTTTGTGTTTTACCTTTGATAACGTAGTTCGCCCACAGAAGCACGTTCGCCTATTGACCAATCAGCGTCCCTCAAAAGAACCCACCCCATTGATTCCTACATGTTCCGCAACATATAATCTATTTTAAATATAAACCCAAACTGCAGTGGTGTCTTTCCGTGACAGCAACGCATTTTTTTCGAAAAAAATAGCATAAATGGGCTTTTGACTTAACAAGTATCTCAAGATAAAATTCAAGGCCCGTGGTTGGTCAAAGTGATTATCCAATCAGAAGATTATCCTGTTCGAATCCTTTAAAGTTGAACCCCCGGTCGCAATCACCGAAATCGCATCAAGTGTGAAATTTGACGGAAAGATGAATCGGGTCTAGTAAGAATTTCTTCTTATATTTGACTAATCAATTCACTTTGGAAATACCGTATTCCTTTTAGCGTTGATGTATTAAGCCAACATTTGCATCTTGATTTAAGTATTACGTTATAAAGAAATGCATGTAATCAGCATAAATAGATCACTGGAAGCCACCATAAGTAATTTAATCTAAAAATAAAACGTGTTCTATTTACAGTCAACTAAACTTTTCAAAATAATCAAAGCTACTAAAGTTTAGCTTACTTTTTAAAACTACACCGAACTTGGAAAGTTTTTTGAATTTATTTGGTCGTCTAGTTTTCTCACAATTTAAAGTATCTAAAACCTCTTGAAGTTTCGGTTATGAAACTACTATTATCATTATTATTGGTAGCATTAAAACGATATAAAATATCCCAACAAAAATAGGTTCCACATGGAAAACCCTAAAAGTCAGTTATCTAGAAACGGATAGGAACCGATAACGTGTATTCCTACCGAGTTTTTCACCAAATGGGTTTCATAGCAACCCCTTTTACGAACGTCACGGGAGTGTGGGTCTATTTATGAGCGTAAATCGAGTTATTCTTACATATAAAAGTAATCTCCCTGGTGGTCACACATGAGTTTAATTTCTCCGATTTTTTTCATTTTGTTCTACAGGCGAATCCAGAATAGAATCGCCGACAGAGCGGTGATGGACAGCTCCAGAAATCGGGTGATTTTGAATATCGGCGGGGTGCGACACGAGACGTACAAGGCCACGCTGAAGAAGATTCCCGCCACGCGCCTTTCCCGGTTGACCGAGGCTCTAGCAAACTTCGATCCAGTGCTCAACGAGTTCTTTTTCGATCGCCATCCCGGCGTCTTCGCTCAGGTACTGAACTACTACAGGACCGGAAAGCTGCATTATCCCGTGGACGTCTGTGGACCTCTGTTTGAGGAGGAGCTGGACTTTTGGGGTCTGGATTCGAACCAGGTAAACGAACGCTGCACTATCGACCAGTGAATCAATTATTTTGCGCGCTGCGAATCGTTGATGGTGGTCGCATTCCGCTTACTGTATGTTGCGGTTAATGCTGGTTACATGAAGGCATATTTCTACTAACACTTCGAACACAAATCGAGCTATCCACAAGTGGTTTAGCCAACTGTAAAGCGCTTAATCGGAGGTGCAACTTCTGGTGAAATTTGAGGGCAACATTGAAATCAAAGCTCGTTAAATAAACACAAAACTGGCATTGCAATCCCGCGGACATAGCAATGTACTTTAATGATAACTAGTAGTATGGACCTCTGTTTAGGTTAATAAATCGCACCGACTCTTGTATAAACTTCGGATTCGTAAAAATCGAATTCTTTTGCGGAAGAAAACACATCGCATTGGCCCTCCCACCTCCAAAGCGGCATATCGCAGTCGCATCCCTGTCGACAGCAGCCCAATCTGTTATAATTTGAACTTTGACCTTTACTGCTCATGCCTGATAAGAGGTAGAAAAAATAGTTTGGCCAATACTGCATTTATAAACCTCTGGATTCCGAAAATTTGAAAATGGATGGTACTTTGTGGATAAACTGGAAAATCTACGTCCGGAAATGGAGTAGGACTACGTTGAGCGCTTTATTTTATTGTCAGGATTTCCCAGCGTTTGAACACGAAAAACGGAGGGCTTACCACTTTCACCCACTTCTGTTCCGATTCACAATAAAACCATTTTTTTTCTCTTCACAACCAAGCACTCAACTACGGCAACTGCAAATCGACATCCGGCTTTTAATCAGAAATAAGTCCAATGGGTTTATGGACGCAGATTTATTGGCAGATTGTAAAACGAAGGGAGGGACATCAACCAGTGGCGACCGTAAGGCTGCAGATTTACCTTTTACGCCGACTTAACTGTAGACGGCGAAGGTCTTGTGTCGTACTTCTAAAAAATCGAACAAAAATTGCTGCGCTTTTGTTTTACGTAATCATATTATCGTCGTAATGTGGGCAATCTTCTACAGACAAACGAATCCTTCAAGTCTTAAGTCTGCCAACGAGCAATGCGCATCACTGCTTAAAATCATCCTGTTTGCCGGTCGTTATCTATGCCCTTAATCCTCTTTGAAATCTACTGTTCATGTCTGATAGGAATTATGCAAAATAGTGTGGTCGTAAACATCTGTATTCCGAACATGTTATTTTGAAAAAAAGATGGTACTTTGTTAATCTACTGGAAAATCTACGCCCGGAAATTACGTAAGGCTTGGTTGAGCGTGTTTGTCGCGTCCATTGCAACCTCCTCCTCTTTGGTTAGCACTGTGGAGGACGCCATTAATTGTACCACATGCCAGGAAACCTTCATGGAAACATGCCTGAAGCAGGCGATGCATCGTTTGATAGGCGAATGCCGCACGGAAGAAAGGATATCCCGTCGTTCCACGTTAATTTCAACGCAACGGCGAACTCTACTCTCGGAATCCGTAACTTTACTCTCTGCATCCTCGAAAGCCAATTTAGTCTGTCTTAATTTCTGTAAATTAGTCTTCTCTTCGCATTCATAAATGGTTTGCTGGATGATGTATGCATGAATAATGATTATTTAAACTTTACCGGCAACTGGAAAGTTGATATCGATGATTATATTTTTGTTGTTGTTTAGACAGCAGCTGGAAATAGTTTCTCTTAACGAATTAACACAGCAAGCAAACCGTCAACAGCATTAAACAATCACAGCGACATTGTTATCAGCACAGCCGTGATTTAGTGCAATGATTTAGTTAGGTTTTACGCACAATTAAGAGATCATATTTCATCTGCAAAATAGGTTTCATTGCCATAGGTGTTCCATGCGAGCACACATTGGCCCTTTTTCGTATCTTGATGCTCCATTTAGGCAACGATGACTTTGGTGATCGTCAGTTGTATATTACAAAAGAATAATAAAGTAAAAAGTTGCAACTACGTGGCGAAGTCAAGTAGACGGAAATGGCGAAATGGGTTATTCACAGATAACACTGAATTGAGTGCGGTGCCATGAACTCTTTTCTGTCTTACTCCAGATGAAATAAACTTTTTGAAATGCCTGAAATGCGGCAGTATCTAGAATCCACTTTGGTATATTCATTTGGTTGGTATAAATGCACATCACTGCTTAAAATCATCCTGATTCCAGGGCTTTATCCATGCCCTTAATCCACGACAACATTATTCGTGGCCATTTGATAAGGTTCTCCACCTCCCTGCGCCTCTATTATAATCTGTCCGATCAATTCCCACTGCAGCAGAAGAAGCATATCGCAAGTCGGAATCGATTGTAAGCTTCAAAAGAATAGATGAAGCAGGATTATATAGAGCGATTTCGGTTTCTTTAATTAAAAATCAATATGTATTCTTGTTGATTCTTTATTGATTTCAACTAATTCGACATTTTTTTTGGCACCATTTGGTTTACTTGATGTCTTTGCCATAATAACCCGTAATGCCTGCTCGTACTATAAGAAATCGGAACGTTTCATTTATGTGTAGTGTATTGACTAGAATTTTATTAAAATCTCGTTATTCCACAGTTCTACCTAAACTTCGTGCCAGTTTTCATTATGATTCCTGTAATCTCATGGTCAGGATTTCCAAGCGTTTGAACACGAAAAACGGATCCCTCAAGTCTTAAGTCTGCCAACGAGCATTTCATAAGACACATAACGCTAGACGCGTGGAATTGATGGTTTTCGAACGTTTCTTTTTGAAGATTCGACAAAGTGGCTTTGTGGTCTCTAATTATACGTTCCCATGCGTTGCTTAGCAAACAGAAATGTGTGGGGCGCCACTAAATCTATCCACGGTTACCCAAAGCAACCTCGTCTCGCAACAAATCAGGCCAAAGTGGATTTATGTAGATTTAGCAGACTCTTATGCCAAATTTGGCCTCTTGAAATATTCATTTTGTTCAATAAGCCAGCCCGAACATATCTGTGATGTACCAATCGACAAGTGGTCGTGCTGCTTGGACGGAGTTGGATATTTTAAATCAACAAAAATTGGATGTCCTGTTTAATAACGAGTTGCACTGAATGTCGATCTCCAGATTGTGAAGATTTCTATTTTCAATCGTTTTATTTCAGTATTGTTCAGTCGCTTGGTTTTTTGGTGCATTTAAAGGTGGGGTTAAATACCGAAATAAATTTCCCGAAATTTAACCCAATAATATATTTCATAAATAAACGAGGAATTGGATGGAATAATGAGGAAGCAGTATTTCGGAAATTGATGGTTCGCAGGTTGACCGCTTCACCGTGACTTTGTATTGATTCTGTGCTCAAGCAGATGAGAGGCAGATGAGGCGAAAATCGCGAGTTTTGTGGTCCAATGGGATGGCGTTTAGCCGCGTCACTCTCTGACGGCGAGTGACTCCAGGACTGCAGGACTTTCAGGTGTCTGGTCGGTCACAAAATATAGGACGGCTGTGGCGGCGTGCGTCTGCATTCCAGCGAATTTGAAGCTGTGGAGAGGTGGCTTGATCGCGTTCTAACTATTGGTTGAATGATCCTACCATTCCTATTTCGCGCCAAGTATTGTTCGCAAACATTAAAGACTTGGGAGAATATGATTTTGAAAATCCACTCTTTTCAGGAGGCAGTTATTATTCGGTTAATTGCCGTTAATATTGCATAACCCTGAAACTGCCAATCATTTTGGTCTGCCAAACAAAACCGTTGTCCTTGGTGATTGGCGAATCCGGGATTAATATTTTTTAGATGTTACGTTGTTTCTTTTAATGTACTCGTCGTTGGTATTGATCGTTTGTGTGCCAACAATAAATCGATGTGGAAGGCTTGGGTTTTTCAGTCAGTCTACAAAGGCTAGACAAAGAGAGAGAGAGACGTTGTACGCCCTTCGGAAATGAGGTTTTGGCGCATGGGCCTACTGAATGTCCACGAAATGCTCTTAACTGTGCATTCTTCGATCTTGGTGAATGGGCAGCACGAATTCGCGACAATTGCTGTAGAAAACGTTGCCCGAGAAACCAAGCAAATACTTAATGATAAACAAGCACCTTCAGACGTCAATGCGCAATCGACGAGGCCATCCAACTTTGTAATGCTGCAACAATTCTGGCTTTCTTTTTTCATTATTTATATCCACATGACCGTGATTAAGAAGTTGTTACTTTTTGTCAGGTTGAACCCTGTTGCTGGATGACCTATACCGCCCACCGGGACACCCAGGATACCCTTCAGATCCTCGACCGGGCAGACGTTGACGACTGTGCAGACTCGGAATTGTACCGGCGCTTCGGGTTGGAAGATCGATACGAGATGGACGAGCTGACGATGTGGCAGAGGTTTCGCCCGAAGATGTGGACCATATTCGAGGCGCCCAGATCCTCTCTGACAGCAAAGGCAAGTGCAATTGTTTTCGTGGATTTAAAATGTTATTTCCTTATCTCTACAAGGGAGAGAAAGGTGTATTTTGACGGCATGTGTTATATTTGGTGCGTTGAACTTGGTGCAACGATAACAGACTGGTGTTCTACTGCAACACGGACGCATGTATGGTTTTTTCAGTGGTTGGTGGAGGAATTCTAAAAACCGGAATTCATTCCGAGCAACTACAACATTGCAATATAATATAAACTGTACGAAGCTAGAATGAGAAATTCAACTGGAATAAGACGCAGATATGTGAAGCAATTGGTAAAAACTGAGCTCTTAATCACAAATGATCAGAAAGACGATCTGGCAAATGAATTTAAGCTAAAATATCGGACAGACGGAATTGCGGAAATTAAACAGCGACCAAAAAACCGAGAAGAATTTGGACGTTGCGAAATTATAGAATTTAGAAATCGGCTGCCTCAACTAAGAAGTGGTGAGGCTCGTTTTAATGCGTCCGGCAGAAGTCCGTTCCCAGGCACGACAATATCGGTTATCAGACGACTTCTGGTGTCTTTTTCAGGCTTGGAATCCAAACTAAATCGATTGAATCGGCCTTAAGTCATACGTACTTACAATAATTGTAATTTGTGCATTGCTTTTGGTGTTATGGCAGTCGAATTGTCATTTTACAGACACTGGAATTTCGCAGAGGAATGGGCAGATCTCGATGCAGAATGACGGTTCTTTTGCACACATTGCTCGTCGAGATCTAAAGAGGTAGATTTCTTGATGGCCGTTTGTCAAAGAAAGCCTCACCTTCGCAGTCAGATCATTTATCTGCCAATCCAAAGGTATCTCAAGTCCTAAAGCACAAATACGGTGGACGTTGCCACAAGACTCCAACTTGGGTTTTTTTTTAAGTAATCAAATGTGTTTTCGGTTTCTCATTTCAACTTGAGTCTGACAGAAAACGTTAATTTAAGTTTTCTAGTTTATAATGAACAAGCGGTAAACAAACATTTAGGCAGTGGAAAGGTTGCTTTTTACGGATTAATTTTAGTTTCGATTATAAAATAAAATTAATTTCCACAGATGTTGCACAACGTTTCACCCGAATTTTCTCGCAAGATTATGTTAACATAAATTGAAAGACAGTAAAAATCAGCTGTTGTGGCTTTATTCGAATTTCGGAACGGAAAATAAATCCTCATTTTCATCCGCTTTTCGGCCATTGTTCGATTCAGTTCCGAGAATTCTACAGTTTTTCCGAACGTAATTGCAAATCCGTTTTTTTTCCAAATTATATATTTGATACCATGAGGCCAATTGACTATTGTGCAACATTAAATGGGGGTTCTCGCTGTCGTCATCACGCAAAGCACATAATTAAATAGATTAACTTCAGATTTTGTTACACAGTGACCCGAATTCCTTGCCGATGATTTGCTCCTCATGAGCCGTTATTAATATTATTCATGAAAATGTCAAAGAAAATTGTTTTTTGAATTTCTGGCTAATGGTTCCCTCTATGATTCGTATGCAACTCCAGTCCAGTCCGTTGCCAGAGACGAAGCGGACATCGGAGAAAGCGGTAGTGGTAGGTGTTTGGTAGAGGTAAGATTTCAGTTGCCTAACCTAGTCGATTTCGAAAACGTTGAGATTGGCTGATTTCAATTCATAGAGAAATGGTTCCGCGGGTTAGCAAGCGTTTTTAAATTAACCGCTCAATAGACACCCACCAGACAACACAAAACATTCATTTCATATGTTGCAGCCAAACAGAGAGGGGCTCTGTGGGACAAAAATTGCGAATAGTGTTATGTTGTCTCCGTTGCTATGACGATTGCTGCTGTTTCTGGCCGTTGGTTCGACTCCCACATCGAGCCACCAGAAACTAAGACGGGCATTGCTCCGTGCTCGCCGGTGATTCATCGACCGGTTGGGAGGCTGTCGTGCGGTGACGCGACCGAATTCCACGTTTACTTAGTTGAGTGCTCTTCTTCCAGCAGAAGAAAAGGGTGACCACCACAACAACTAATCGATTCACCAGCAAACGCCACGCGGCTGTCGGTGAATTGAGAATCTGAGGATGCTTCAAACACTAGGCCACACGCAGTTGTCGCGGCTCTCGGGTGAAGCCGAAAGAAATGGTTGCTAAATTCATTTAAAAATCGCCCAAACAGAATCGAAACTGCGCAAAGACTGAGCAGAAAATGGAAGAAGTTATTCATTCCTATTGGTAAAACAATTAAATGGTCTTGATAGTAAATCAAACAGCTTTATTAAACCCACTGGATGCCAAAATGATAGCAAGACGCAAAAAGATTATTTAAGCCGTATAACTGAAATTAGATTGTTTCTTCGGACACAAAAAGACGAAAGGGTCGGGCTGTTTTAATTCTTGGTTCGTTCTTATCGATATCAAGGGATAGATCTACGTTCCTGCGGAAAAAATGTTTATACTGC
Organism: Proteocephalus fallax; assembly: GCA_028672205.1. Taxonomy (NCBI): domain Eukaryota; kingdom Metazoa; phylum Platyhelminthes; class Cestoda; order Proteocephalidea; family Proteocephalidae; genus Proteocephalus; species Proteocephalus fallax. The sequence goes on from JAPUBX010000660.1 coordinate 62,855, forward strand.
GGCAGTTGAAAGGGTCGTTGTTTGGGGGATGCTGATTCCTTTAGGATATAAGCCAATTGGGTCTCCGGAAAATTCCATCGTCTCAGTTTCTTGATTCGCGGTTTCAGGCCACCTGGGGTCAACTAAATCCACAATCAGACATCTGCGGATGCCAGTACAATTAAAAGTCTGATGGTCTGATTGTCTATTCTTCAGATGGTCTGTACCTCAGGTGGTCTGATTGTCTGTACTTCAGATGGTCTGTACCTCAGATGGTCTGTACTTCAGATGGTCTGATCGTCTGTACCTCAGATAAAATAATCACATTTTTTCAGTGGATTATCCAAGACGCCACGATATTTACACACATCGGTGCTCCAATATTATACGATTCGTTCCATTGTGTCCTTTCAAGTTTTTCTCAATGTAAATCTCTTCGAGGAATGCGAAAGCAATACCTTTTTATTCCCACAAAAAATGGCTGCAAGTGCTGTAATTCGTTCAGAGTCCATTTTCATCATTAATTCTCCAAATGTTGGTCTTCGTGATCGTAACAAAGCGATTACAAATATTATTACGATTACGACCCAGAAAGCAAATTAGACGAACATTAAATGTGCCCTGTTGGATGGGAGAGCTTCGGGTTAATGGCTGTGTGGGTAAGGGTAGACCATTGACATGGGCAGATTGTGGTACAAAATTGGGCGCTTGTTTAACTGCAATAAACCAGCTGAATCACGTTGTCTCGCACGGACTCCCGAATTCAATCATGCATAAATCGAACTGTTGGGTGGGACAACACAGCCATAAAATGATTTGTGAACGAAAGAGGAAAAGCTAAAGGTTTACAGGATTGTTCTCAGATGATACATTTAATCCAAAACGTTACGTTGTATAAAAGGTAAATCTTCCGAAGTGGATACCATTTAGGCTAAGAGGCTTACACAATCGCAACCGTTAAGCATCTCTAGTAATAAGGATCTAAGTGTGTGTAGCTGTTGCGATTGTGGCATTCAAATATATGTATATTTTTATTTTGATAAATTTATGATCTTCAGAGGTGCAATTTTATCTTATGTGTCTTCTTAAGGAAAAGATCACAAATAATTAATAATTCCGCAGACGAATACAGTTTGTTTCTTTGTGCTTATAAATAATTTAAAAATTCGGGATATTCTTTCTGGAGTACTTAAAAAGTTTGTGAATATTTTCGAGCGCTTTAAAACAATACTGAATCAGTATTCGATCTAAATCATTTCGTCTAGAACACATTTTAATTATTTTTTTTTAGAAATGGCTTCCGATGTCTGGGTGTTCTAAAAACAGATTTATTTGATGTACTAAAAGAATTAAACATTCCTTTGTGGCTTTGGAGTGACGTAATGCAAGACTCCGCGTTCCTAGTAGATTGTGTATAGAAAGTGAACATTTTTCTTGTTTTTTTTACGAATGATGGCTCTCATTTGTATATATGTGTGAGTTTGTGGCGAATAACTGTTAGTAGTTTATTATTCCAAATAAAGGCCTTTTTAAAAAGAACAAATGAAGCTATTATAACGACGATAATTTATGGATTGGGTTCGTCCTTTCGAGTGGCAAACACTGCAATCTGGTTTTGTCAGAAGCATTGTTTCGTTTTTCGCAACATTTCGTTGGAGATCTCGTTATGCAAACAAGCGTAATAGAGTGGTTTTGCATCGTGTGTTTGCTTTTATGTTGACTTAATTGCATCTGGGAGGTTTTTTATCCATCGAATACAACGTTTTAAATGTCATCTTGAACATTAACACGAGAGGGATGTAAAGGCTTCTCAACAGGAGAGGAATGTGAAGGCTTTTCAACACGAGAGGATTGTGAAGGCTTCTCAAAACGAGAGGAATGTAAAGGCTTCTTAACATGAGAGGATTGTGAAGGCTTCTCAAAACGAGAGGAATGTGAAGGCTTCTCAACACGAGAGGAATTTAAAGGCTTCTTAACACGAGAGGAATGTGAAGGCTTCTCAACAGGAGAGGAATGTGAAGGTTTCTCACTATATTTCCGTGCCCTTTTTCCTTCTTCCGAGGCAAATAAACCCGAAACCATTGGAGCCTTGAAAGACAACATTCGGCGCGAAATTGCAGAAACAGAGCCCCAATTATTCCGATCGTCGTCGAACAGTTTCACCACAATAATCGGCATCAATATATAATTTATCATTCATAAATGGCTGCCCATCTATCAATTAACCGATGGTTATTATTGAATTTTAAAAAATACACGAAATTGAAGGCGTAGACTAGACGTTCAAATCTCACCTTTGCCTGCAGATCGCTGCATGCCAGAGCGGCCACGTCCCTGTAAACTGCTTTACATGTGTGCTAAACGCATTACGGATATCAGGGAACTCAAATCTCGGATGAGTCTTCCGCTCGTGGTGCAACGAGTGGGCAGATCTGACAGACTGGGTTGACGAAGATATCTGCCTCGAGATTCAACGGCCAGAAAAGTGGTTCTGTTTGACCCTACGGATCCATGCTGCCGTTTGGCAGGAAAACTGTACACATATTCTCCTTCTAGATGCGAAACCGGCTTCAGGGGTGTTCGGCGATGGAAGCTCGGAGCAATTTCATGTCAACTTCTGGTTTCAACGGTGAAAGAGGTCCACGTGCGTGTTGACGGTATCAGTTGAACCTTCAACCGGTGCCAAACTGTGTGTGATCAAGAAATCTGAATGTGCCGTGTCTGGTGGGTTAAACGTGGTCAAACGACAGCAGCCCGTCATACACGCCACACCCATAAAGCCGTCTGGAATCCATCCTCTCTCGGGGTGAAAATATTGTTCACTTACCTCAACGAGTTTTAGGGAAATGAATTTCGTTTGCCAGCTGTCGTTACGTCGTATTGAATTATGAAATCCTTTTTACAAACCCGTTGAAGCAAAAAATGATGGATGAGGTGATAATCACATCACAAACACTATGACTTATCCTTTGCTACTATATGAACGATACCAAATCAGGATGTCACGCTTGCAAAACAACTTCTTCAACTACTACTGCTACTGCCAAATCGGAAAAAGAATGGAGGTTTTCGTAATGTATCACCTTAGTTGGGGATTTTGTGACGATAAATTTAGAACACGCATACATGTCCCAGGCTAATATAATGAGAAGAAAACGTATTCAATGGAGGAATTGTGCGTATAATAGGATGCATAGATATGTGATACCGAATATGCATGAATGGTGATGATAAATTGGCTTTGGGACGGGTCTTTATAATGGGAAACCTACGATGCTGGTCAATTAGCTGGGAAAGGGAGGATGTTGCTCGGGTCTTTTCGACTGTGGATGAGGGCAGCTGAATCCTTGTCTGCATAGTCCTTACGATCGCGAGGCAGTTTAGGTTTCGTGGGGTCAACGCGAATTGTGAACTCCTTTTCGGAGTCGGCAAGGGCGATTATCGGGGGATGTCTAGTGATACTCTTGGGCTTTTCGAAACCTTCTTACTGACGAGTCCGTTCTCTGCTCGTCTTTCGGTGTAATCGGAGGAGTTCGTGATGAAACCCGGCAATCGGCGATCGGCCATATTGATGTAGAAAACAAGCTGACTCGCAAATGGCCTTGACCCTCTCGATGGATTGTAGGTGCCCGACGTATTCAACATTCATTTATCTGAAGCCACTGACTCTTGGAGGGTTCGGCGTCGATGGACAACATGTTCCTCCTGCGTTTTTGAAAAACAAATCGTCAACACCCTTTGGAAATAAATAGGAAAAAAGCATGGAGGTGTTCGTAAACTCGCCTTCGAATATTATGCCAGGTCTATCGGAAACCATTTAGCCGTGGTTGAATCGTTTGCTGTTGTTGTTGTTGTTGTTTTCTAATGCCTATGTGTGTATGTAGGTGCTTTACAGCCAGGTTAAGGATGCGCATACCACGCCAATTACGCCGTCTTAATGTATTTTTGTTGATTTTAATTAATTTGCCTCGTAACCGCAGCGCGATAAGATCTTCTGCGGCAGCGTTAATGGCGAAATACTTTAATTTAAAATTCGTACGGCCATGCAGATGTTCCATAACGTTGAACCGTAATTTTCTTGTGTTTTAGGGCGTCGCATTCGTCTCGGTAACCTGCATTATCCTCTCAATCGTGACCTACTGTCTCAAGACCTCCACCGCCTTCACCCTGCCGAAGACGAACCCCATTTTCGGGGCGACTTCTTCGACTCGCCAATCAAACTCCTCCATCAAACCAATCGGCACCAACTCCACCAAAACCACCCTCCAAATCTCCCACTCAACCTTTCTCTACATCGAATTCGTTTGCAACCTTTGGTTCGCCTTGGAGTTTATAATTCGTCTGGTTGTGACAGACGACATCCTCAAATTCCTCCGCTCCACGCTCAATATAATTGACATCCTGGCAGTCACCAGCTTCTACACCGACCTCTTGGTCCTGTCAGCCTCCACCCACCCGGTGACAAAGTCAGCCCTCGAATTACTCAGCATCGTAAGGGTGATGCGACTCTTCAAGCTGACTCGCTACATCGCCGGCCTCAAGATCCTCATTTTGACCTTCAAGGCTAGCGCCAAAGAGCTCAGTCTTCTCGTCTTCTTTCTGATGGTCTTCATCGTGTTGTTCGCCGCCCTGGTATTCTACGCCGAGAGATTCAGCCCATCGGCGGTGAACGATTTCACGTCCATCCCAATTGGCCTTTGGTGGGCCATCGTCACTATGACAACCGTCGGATACGGGGATATGGTTCCAAGGTCGTACGCCGGTGAGTTTGCCAATGAGGCGAATTTGCTTGTGGTAAAAGACGGGCCGTCTGCTTCGTGGAATGTCTTTCCATGAAGATTCGTGGAATTTGGAGTTTGAGCTGGGGGCGAAATCATGGAGTGAAGTAATCGACGTTGTGTCCACATCTGCTCTCCGGGAAACTGCAATGGAGATGCATTTCGATGCGTTCGGCAAAAGGCCGTTCTGCGTGGTCCACCAGAAGATTTTGAAGTGGCCAGGGCTGCCCAAAACGTAACGCAAACGCAATTGGGCCATACGTAAAATTTAAGCTGATTAAAGTTCACTTTCAACCAGCTGACCTGGAACTCGAACCTAGGATCTCTCACAAATAAATTGAGGATACGATCGAATTGATTTTTATTGAAACAGAATACATTAAAACTCGTAAAATACCGAGCAATCGGAAAATTGTTTGATAAAATTTAAATATATGGCCATCTTTTGCCGATATATACAATTTGGCTCATGTATGTCTCACAAACTGCATTTTATAAACTCTATCAACACAACACGGCTTCACGCATATCTCCACCAAACTTCGGGGTTTCAATCGTCTTGAAACAACCTTCTCGGTTTGTAGGGGCAGGCAAAGCTTAATGTTGGTTTATTATACCGTATTTTATAAATATAACGGAATTTGTAAACGCGCTTTTCGCAGCAAGCCTTTTTAATGCCCCACCTGTTTCCGACAGCGGTAGTTATTCGTGTATGCAGAATTTGATTAGATGCATATGCGCATCATCTACATTGCATTCACAGCGATCTGCGAGCATGTCCTCTGGGAGTTCCGCCTGAGAGCATTCATCGTTAGTCCATCGTCCCAAGATTGTCTCCATAGAAGGCAGACTCGCCATTGAATTGCACACGATCACATTGTGTGAACCCAAACGTTTTGAAAGACCCCACACTTTTGAGTTTTTTCACAATTGTTTTTTTGATCTTCGTAACCACTCAAACAAAAATATTAACGAATCTCTTTGGAGGTGCGACTGAAATAGTCTTTCGAAGTTCGCTTGTAGGTTTGTGTCCGGCTAGAGGAGGTGCGGGTTGCTTTATTTTGGGTTTCAATGAAGACTACTTGTGGGAATAGTAGTAGAAGTAGTAGTAGGAGTAGTAGTAGTAGTAGTAGTAGTAGTAGTAGTAGTAGTAGTAGTAGTAGTAGTAGTAGTAGTAGCTGCAGCAGCAGCAGTTGGCTATCTCCTCCTGCGCCAGAGGACATGCCTGTTGGCGTTTCGTGGATGGTATTTCACCCGAAGACTACTCGTGGAAAGAGTAGTAGTGAGTGGCGGTAACCCGTGGTTTCCCTCTGGTAGAGAGGGCTGCTGTCAATGAGAAAATTGTAAATATTTCACAAATGTCCCGTTCCCGTGGTAGTGGACTTACTTGAGCGTCGAACCCAGGTCTCTAGCCAACAAAGAGATGATGTCGAACGATAAACCTTTCTTAACTTATCGGTATAATCAGAGAGACTAGCAGCTGAGAACCTTAATTATCCTTGTTATGATGTCAATATAATTTGGCTATTTCGCAAGCTGTTTACTGTAATTCTATAATTTCCCAAATGGGAATTTATGCGTAACGTTTCACGCTCCTATTTGCCTTTCATGGGGTTTCATGGTTTTTTTTATTATTAGCGAAAACTTGTATAAGAGACCATTTTTGGGGCAACTTTTAATTTCGCACGAAAACCTATTGTGGTATTATTTTACGTTTGAACAAAAGGATCATTTGTTGATAAAAACAAAATGGCCGTGCTCCTATCCCGCCCAGGTATTCTAGAAGGCATAAATAAACATTATACCGCGGTTTTCCAAGTTTGAGTTGTTTTTTTCTAATTCAAAATAAACACATATTTGGAATTTAAAATCGTCATCTGGTTGTTCAAACCACATATTTTCGATATCCATACCATCAATAATGGGCCGAAAATCTACAGATGAATATTTTTTTTTCATTTTTAAAGACCCTGTCGCCGGCGAGCTGTCGAATCACAGAATCGTCAGGGGTTTAATGAATTGATGGATTTTATGTGTTTGATTGTACAGCGGCCATTCGGGTGGCATTTGGCACACCAGTTGTGAAATATTCCAGAGAATCTTGGTGGAAACATCTACTAAGCTGCCGACTGGAGGTCGTCTTCCGAAAATCCATAAATCGCCGCAGCATTTTAGCTGATGGATGGATGGTGATGATGGGGACGTTTTGTCGATCACCCTCTCATTCGTATTTCCTACGTTTCTGTTTTTCTGAACCTTTTGCTCTTCAATGTCTTAGTGAAGCGAATGCCGTTATTATTCATTTTTGCGCAAAGAATTGACCATTTTCTCGCTCGTATGCCCGCAGGCATGATCGTGGGGGCGCTGTGTGCCGTCACTGGTGTCTTGACAATTGCCCTGCCAGTGCCCGTCATCGTCTCCAACTTCTCAATGTTCTACTCCCACGCCCAGGCTCGCATGAAGCTGCCCAAGAAGCGTCGTCGTATCCTCCCCGTGGAGTCGATACGTCCAAAGACGGCAAAGGCGGCCATGGTGCAGAGAAACCTTTCGACCGATTCAGAAAAGCGCGGAGGATCCAGACGGCTTCTGCGCACGGATCTGCCGAACTCCGTCTTGATGAGCAGGAGATTGCCCAGTGAGTTAAATGAGCGGGTTTTTTTTGGAGGAAGTCGGTGCAGCGGCATTCGACTGGTTGGCGGAAACCGGCGACTGGATCATCCGTGTGTGGCGGTGTTTGGTGTACTGGCAACTTCGAGCTCTTCGCGTGGTACAGGGGACACTGTTGCATGTCAAATATTGCCAGGAAGCTTCACTGGAGCATCCATGCAGCAGGCCGGCCCTCTAGAAGAGCGAGATATCCGCTTAGAAGACAGGACAGCCTTTCGGGGTGGATGATAGTGATGATTCGATTGATCAGTTTACGAGGAAGCTGCAGGCGGCGATGGAAACGAAAATGTGTTACGGTAATATACGTCCGCAGAATCAATCCAAGAGAACCCAAAGTAATTTTGTTTTTGAGCTCGAAGCAAAGCTGAAGTGATGGCCGGCGTATCAGCATCTAGTCGCAGGAAAAACGTTAAGGAGACGCGTTTTGCCGCGTTCAGCAGAAGGCCAGTCAAATACCTCGGTGGCGGTCTGGCCGAGATGTTGAGAATATTCATTTGCATTGTAGGCCTGGCATAGAGCCCGTTTATTCGCGTATGTTATTCGGGGCAATGATTGCTGGTTTCGTCACCACTGGACGTTTTAAATCTTTCATTTACCTCCTTTATGTTGTAGGTATTGAACCGGCGAATCCGGCTTTTCTGGAAACAACTAGAAAATTCGGTGGTAAAGATACGCCCTTTGAAATTGACTCCCAAAGTGCCCAGCGCATTCTCCGAACAAGACGAACAGCTGTCATCGACTGCGCCGATGATATATCCGACGATGAAAACGGAAATCCCCATCTTTTAACCGGTGAGCTCAAATTGGAACTTTTGTGAGCAGTTTATCGGAGGTTGACAAAAAGGGTGGAGCAGAAGCATGATTTAAAGGGGTCGCAGTGGTTGATTGAAGGTGAACGGCTGGGGGTGGAGGAGGAGGATGATAAAAACAACCATTTAGACAGTTGTCTATCGTTAAACTGCCATTCCGAGACGATGGATTGCCCTTTTCCGGTTGCTATGAGAGGGACCTGGGGTGTGGTACGGAAGCCGTTAAAGCTGTTTTTTACTGCAAACCGGCCCGGTTGATTGCGCGTGGCTGGCTGATCGATTCCAATGAAAAAAATATAATTTTCACGGTTCTGGAACAATCGAATTTAAATAAAGCAATAATTTATCGTCAATGGTTGTGATTAATGAAAGTGTGACCACGAATAAATTGAATTACTGTTCGAGGATAAACCAATTTGAAAACCTGGGAGTTGGGTGCTGTCGGATTCTAATCTATGCAAAACAACGCACTCTGTCCTTTGTAAAACATAGTTTTCTTTGGCTTTTTAGAAAACGATTGCCGCTATGGTCCCCATAAACGCTGCCGATCCCCAACTAGTATTTTCCCCAAAGGTCCTTCGTGCAATCAGTTTCACTCATCCGTATCCTCCAGCTATGCATCCTCCGTCAAAATTTCCGATTAAATATATTTATTCTGAATAAAGTTATTCTGGTGTTTAAGATTTACCATCTCTTGTCAACTACAAGTCTGTGACAATTTGTAATAATTATATATATATAAAGCAGGAAGCCGGCTTTTCAAGGCAATGTGTGTGTGGCCAATCGACTGCTTTGGATGATGTTTAATAACGCAAACTTCTACCCACTCAAACAAACACAAGCCATCTAGTCAGCTTCATTTCAGTACTCACACAATCGCCCCATACATATTCAAGTGACCTTAATATGAGGGTCATTAAACCCCCGCCGTTAACGTGCTTTTGGACGTCCACCCCCCATTTTATTTACGTCGTGATGAGCAATTGGCGTTTCCGATCCAAATTCATCAGTCGATTGGTCGCTTTGCGACTGGAAAAGCCTATCTGTAGTTAAGTTAAGCGTCACCGCGCAGAGTATTTCAGGCAATCATTAAATTCGGTTTAATCGATACGGCGTCGCGGAAGCATCACTGGGGTTAACGACTGTCAGCGTACCAGCATGCCATTGGATAAATATCGATTTGAGCATTTTCTAGCGACACTGAGGCTCCCACTTAACTCTCCTGCTTGTGGCAACAGTTCAAGGCCATCGGTCAGGACACTTTTCGGGTTTCGCTTTTATTAATATACAAAGATGTGGGGACTTTAATTGTCTAGAGTAGGCATTATCTTAACACTCCCAAGGTTAGACCACCACGGGTCGAACTGGGAGCACAACCCGTTAAGATATTCTCGATAAACTTCAGGACAATACCAATGAAGCAGGTTTATCCTCCATTAGGAAAAATTGGGTTTGATAGTCCATATTTGCGTCCGACTCTTTGGTTTGTGGTTATGCTGAGCTCCATGGCTGAGTAGTTAGCATTGTCGGTCTGTTGATGATGGAAAAGCTGGATTAAGCTCCACGATCAGGCCTCCTCTGCTTGAACTGGGTACGCCACCTGCGAACATATTTTCAGTGAAACTTCATGGTAAACCCCCATGAAGCCGGTGTATCCTCCAGTTGTAGTAAGTCGTGCAAATTTGGATTGGATGTCGTAAGCGTGCACCCGGGCACAATCTACTCAAGAAAAGTACACATTACGGGATTCCCATTCGTCGCTGAGGAAACAGACATCCATGTTTTACACCGTGGGGTAAATCGTGTCTAGTCAGCCACCAATTGTGCACGCCCCCCACCCCAGCATTGAATCACCTGCAAATGAGCACGACTGCTGGCTCACACAGACCCCTGTACTCCACTTGGGCTACTTTGTTTGTTCGTTTGTGGTTGGCTGCAGTTAATTGTAGAAAAAACTGGGCTCGAATGCTTGGAGCTCGCAGGAGGAAGTATGACTCAAGCCAAGTGTTCTGTTATTTCATGTCGCAGATGCCACAAGTATAGCTTGGTCAGAAACAATCCGATTCCTGGAAAACCATGCAACTGTACGAAAAATACTCTCATTTCGTTGGCAACAAAAATATATAATCACATTATTAAAATCACACTCAGGTGTAAATTCAACTGAAATTTCAAAGCTAAAAACAGTAAGCGGATGGTGGTGATGGTTCTTTGCAATGATTGGACAATCAATCGAAGTTTATAACGATTGGACAGGTCCAATTAGCGGAGGTGGTGGTGGTGGTTCTTGTACAAAATCATTCTCCAGAATCCTGACATAACGCGGCCATATCCACGCCGACTTCGATAACTTGACTCCTGGGAGAATTCCAAAAGCAAAAAAACACAACAATAATCATGCCGATAACACACAGAAGCGAACACACATGCGACAAAATAAAATCAGCTATCAAGAAAAAATATGCATGTTACTCAAATTGTATAAGTGGGCCTAATATATCTATATAATCGTGCATACCGTCGTTTGCGCTTGTCAGAAAGACTCTGAGAGACAGTGATGCAGGACCTGAGGGTTGCCATGAGGTTGTCCAAGTTCGCCTGCACCCTTGGAAAAGCAGAGACGGCACTGCGAGGTGAAAATTAGAACACCCGAAAGGTCATCCCTTACTCAATGTTATTGTCGAGGTCAAAGTTGAGTCCCTGTAATTTGTCGCCACAAGTAATGGATTTAACCTTCAAAAGAGAAAGTTTGGAGAAACTCAAAGCTTACGCGCTCTTCAACAAATTGAGGTACTGTTTTTTGAATATTCTCCTGTATACGAAAGAATGCGACATATGGTTCGTCGGCGAGATTTATGGTTGTCTCGACACTATTGGTGTAAACTATAAAATAATCGGTCTAATTGGGGGATGTAAACGGATTACTTTTGCGACACAAATTTTCATGTAATTGGCTTGTTCGTTCTAAGACATTGAAATATGCAACACATAGCGATACACTCACCAGCCGGGATATCCATAATTACTGTGATTTAAAATTCATAGTACTAAAAAAAGAAAATATCGGTTTTGCTAGTCTAATCGTTACTACTGAAGATGATACAAAATTATGAATGTCTGAAATTGTAACAATTCAGAAGCTTTATTATCGAACTAAAACTACTAAATACGCGTCCATTGCTTTCTGCATGGACGTTATTGAGTTCGCTAGAAAAGTTAATAGTGGTCGTTTCCGAGTCCGTGCATTGATTTTTTTGTGATATTCTGAATAGCCGTGACGAAAAAAGTGGAGTAAACTTCGAACATTTCAGACGCGATAGAAAAACTGTTATGTCGGACCGTGTGCAAGAATATACAACGTTTGAGAAGACCTCGGCTCGTATTTGAATATGCCGGACCGTGTGTTGGTTTGTTTGAGATTTGTCAATCGTACCGATCCGGGGCGAATCAAGTGAATAAAACACCTGGAATTTAACTAATAATAATATTCGCTTTATTAAGGTCACGAGGACCAAAACTTCCAGCATTAAAATTTACAATAAACAAAAATGTTACCGGACGTGACGATTATACGTATAAAATGCAGAATAAGTTAAGAAGAATAAAAGAAGTAACACAAGGTAAATTTGCAAAAAGGCCAATTTAACCCACGATGCATTTAAAGTTTGTCAAACGGGAAATGGCGGCCCTATCCAAAACGCGGCAATCTCGATAGATATCAAACCGTGAGGGAGAACAGATAAGACGTTCTAATCGCGGGTGGGAATACTCTCGCTCATTTTTCCTCCGAGACGTGCTAAAGGTAAGTCTTACCGTACCTTTTTAAAGGTAAATAAAAGGCTAGCAATCGCTACATTTAACAACAGTCTACACACAGCTGATTACTCCGGCTCGTTTATCCACATTCCACCGACACGTACCTACGGAGTCTTATCGTATCTTAGTATAGTTGATGAAAAGATAAGCAATCTTTAACTTTTACCGGTAGATTTAACTTTGACCCCTCTTATAAACCTGCAAAAGCCTTTCTAGATAAAAGGAACTAGGAGTTCGCTGGCCAATATTAGCGTTTCAGGTGATTTCGCGGTTTCAGATTGATTATATCAGCCAAACGGTATACATGCTCACGATATTTGGGTGGCAATGTGTTTAATCTCAAACTCCAGCGTTTCGAAAATTTAATTAACCTAATTTTGAGTGAATGTGTCAAGCAAGAGACGATGTCAGTCGGCTGTTTGGCATTTTCCCGAAATCATTTATTAAACGATAAATTATTTGAAATATCTATTTTCGAAGACCCCAAATTATTCGGCGACTTATTAAAAATGTTCAGATCATATATATTTCAATCAGAAATCTCTAACATTTCAGAAACGTACGGGAACACCTCGTTGAATTGTGTTGGGGTTATCCAATATTGATCACCCAATGAGCAATCAACCAATAATTAAATATAAATGTATTTTATTTTTACCAGCTTTCGGATAATCAAAATGTAGGGCATAATCAAAAGGTTTTTATAGTGAGTTTCACTATAATGGAACAAGATAATTTTCGAAGAATCTCCATCTTAGAAATGCACATAAAGGTTTTTGTTGGTCACTTTACTGGTTAATACAGATTTTGTATCGTGAAGTTTTCTTTCTCGGGCCCAGGGAAGTCTTGGTTCTGCGTATTCTACTGTCATATGCAATTTAAATAGGCACTGTAGTAATATTTTTGATGCAAAGTATAGTTAAATCATTATTAAGGACTTGTTTAAAGTGTGATTTTTTATGATGGACGTCTAACGCAGATTGGGTGTTGTTTGTTGAACTCATTTGTTTTAGCTAGAATAAAAAAAATTCTGGAAATTTACACGGTCGTCCAAAAATATTATTTATTTAAGAATTATTGAAACGGCGTCGTGATTAATGGTGACAATTTTTTCTCTGCTCTAGATAAAGCGCCAGGTTTCGTAACAGTTTGAAGATCATCCTCGAGGCTATGTAGAATTTCCTGATTCACCAGCGGAACATCGGTAGTGGTGGTATTTTCCGCCAGCAAAATGGATACATTTGTTAAATGATTTAGAATTGACACAACCGCAAAGTGGATTTCTGCCAATCTATCATCGATATCATGGGGAGTCCATTGTCTACCAGGTTCGGCGCCGAGCATTCCATGCTTAACCACGACGTGAAGAATCCAGCTACTCTAAAAGTGACAGATTTTAAATGGCAGAAGGCAGATGTACTATCGGATTTTCCTCTGACGAAAGGAAAACACAATTACGAAGAAAATCACACATACTCTTGTAGCGGCTTCTGCTTCCTTAAGACATGAATAAAGCTGAGAATTAGGCATCAAAGCTGTTCCAATTTTAACCCTCTCAACCGACGCACACTGGTCAAACTGAAAGATATAGCCTTCGATTATCTCAAGAACGTTAACAAAGTGATCCAACTTCCGTTTTTTTGGCAGCATTTTGAACATATCTTTGGTGGGGTGGCGGATGGCCTAAAAAAAGAGGAAATGCTTTTATAACTGAATCAGTGGTATCAGGGTCCTACTCGTTTCATATTTTGCTTAAAAACATGCCTCTTCAATGTTAGTCATTTAAATTTGTGGAATTTTTTGAAGTATATCGTTGTCTGAGATCCATTGGAAACTGTGGTTATTATGAGTCGAATTCTGCTTCTAGATTCCCTGAATTATCCTTTAAAACATGGCGCTTCGTGTATTTTCAAATTTCCATTAATATTTTGCAATCAAATTATGGTGGAAAGTAATTCAACTTACGCCGTGAAAGATACGATCAATTACATCGTGTTTCAGTGCCTCAGTGGAACTGGTGATATTTCGGGAGCACTGCAGTAGGATTCGATTTAGCGTCGGCTTCATTCTGACAGACAATCGCTCACAACATACCAGCTTCTTTTATAATCAAACATACCTGGGGTTGCCTATTAGTGTTGTCTACGCTTTTGTGTGCTTATGTGCGTAAACTGACGTCGATACGCTTTTGGTGCATGATGTTTTCTTTCGGAACCGAATGATCTGATTAGGAAACTGTCTTAACGAAAATATGGCGTCGTGGCGATAGGGCACGATCGGCACGAACACATTTATATTTTAATTTAAATAAGACGCATAACACAATTGCGATATGATCGCCTGGGCGCCCGGATTCACAATGTAATCGATTGGCTCTCTAAGCTTCTTTGAGGTTGGCTCTGGAGGACAGTTGGGAAATTGCGTAATTTCCTCAAATTGCTTTTATTGAGGAAATTAGCTGGTTTTGATACTCATCGTTATTTTCTTGACTCCGCCTTCATGTGGCGAAGCCGGGTTTAAAGTTGGTATATCCCGGAAGAGTAGATCTTCGAGATTCTGTTCTAAAAACACCTGCATCCGTGGTGATTTCTAGGACGATGTAATGACACTTAATAGCCAGAGGTGCTGGGTGGTCAAAAGATGGGAAACAGGCACTGGCATTTCCCGAAAACTCTTAATGCAAATTCCATTAACATCGCGCCGTGTTAGTTGGATATTCAACCGACACGAATTTTACTCTTTTAATTATCTCTTAGTGAATGATTTCAGGGGAAATGACAAACTACTGAACCATGAGTGCGATTTCCGCAACTAGGCAATCCAATGAAATTAACCGATAAACTTGATCAGGATCGGAATCGTCAGATATAATGACGATTATTTAAAAATGTCTTTTCAGATAACTTAAACATTTTTTTATTATCAAATATGGGCAATTCAATAGGCAATCGACTTTTTTTAGGAATGACCTCAAAGAGCCCCCACTTTAATAAGAATTACATTGACTTTATTAAGGAATTCAGTGTGGCCTTTTAATGTTTGAATTTTCGGAATTTCGTATGTAATTAGCTTTCGTGAAAACCATTTCATTCATACACACACACACACACACACACATCGTGAATGCCTAACAACCGTAAGGGAAATTGTAACTAATTTCGCTCCCGCACCTAATATTATGACAAAAGCAGGCACCGTAATTAACAGTACTTTTACTAATAGTAAGAAAGGGCTGCATGATAGTGCTGCTCGGTGGCGTTACAAAATGCGCACGTTGAGGAGGACTGAAGTAGACACATAAGTCGAGGGGGTGGCGCTTTCACTGCAGTGTCGGAAAAGCGATGGGGAATACCTCGGAGTAATGACTAACGAAATGAACCTCCAGATCGGCCTTGATAAAATCGGCCAAGTCGTCGTAGTCCTTCTTGGTCATCTCCGGCAAGATAACCGTCGTGACGCCTACGCGCTTCGCCTACAAAGAAAGGCGAGTCGGGAGCCCGATTAAAACGTGTGTACTCATAAATAGTGAGTAGAGGATAAACTTACAGCAATTATCTTCTCCTTTATGCCACCCACGGGCAAGACCTTTCCCGTCAGACTGACTTCGCCCGTCATGGCCAGGTCGGGTCTAATCGCTGCATTACACGCCAGGCTCATGAGTGCAGTCACCATGGTGATACCGGCTGAGGGTCCGTCCTTAAAATTGGGTAAAAATTAACACAAAAAACACAAAACAATGCCGCAAATAGGCGTGGGGCTTACCTTGGGAGTGGCGCCTTGTGGAACGTGAAGGTGTATTTTCGCGTGACGAAGAAATCTGCTGGCATTCTTCGCCTGCTCGTCGGAAAGGAGGCGCTTGGGGCCGGCATCGGCGACGGAGGAGGAGGAGGAGGGGGCACCACTGGCGGCATAGTTACCCGCGAAGGTGTGCGCAATCGATACAGACTCCTTCATGACGTCGCCAAGTTGGCCGGTGAGTTGGAGGCTTCCTGCACAAAATAGATCATACAAGGTGCATCAAACCCCCACATCCTCCTCTGCGAGGTTGCCAGACACTCAGACATGCGTCCACAGACTCCTCGGGGTACTGCAGATCCTAAGCCACATCGACACAAGACGAGCCCACGAAAGAAAACCCTCAGTCGTTTACAACTATAACAAACACCCCTGCACTCTACTTTTTTATTGGATTCAAAGCTAAGGCGCCAATGAGAATGACACGAACACCACCGCTACTGTAGACACAAAAGATGACCCAGACGGACCTGGAGATATCTGTCGAGCCATTCATTGAAACCCCCCCCATTTTTTCCAATACGGGCGTTATTTGTGAATCCAATGGATATCTACAACAACTCCTCCTAAATTGCCCTCACACCCCAACAAGAAACGCCCAGTAGAGGGAACATCGTTGGCTCCTACCGGGGGATCCCTTGTCGCCAGCTTCGTGGTGATTATCCTCATCGTGAAGAGGCAGTGGTTCCTTGTTGGTGCATTCGATGAAGAGAACCGATCCGCCCATGGCAGTCCAGGCGAGACCCATGACGACGCCGGGTGGGGTAAGGGAGGGATAGAGGCGGTCGGTGGTCCAGATTGGCTGCCCGACGAAGTCACGCAGATTGGTGTCGTTGACCTCCAGCGGCGCCTCGGCTTCGGCGTTCACCAACTTGTAGGCTGCCTTGCGGAGTACCTGCGATTGTGATTGGAGAGAGAGAGAGAGAGATGCGGTTGGTGGGCTGACTAAAAATGCTGCCAGACCACTCTCTGGTCGGTTGGGCCACGTAAAGCCGGCTCGTCTACCCGAGCGAGGAAACTGGGGAAGCCTTACCTTTTCTACATGTTTCTGAAGATTTCGAACGCCAGATTCGCGACAATACTGTCTGATAAGACGTCGAAGAGCCTCGTCAGTCAGCTTGACTTGTTCCGAAGCGAGTCCTGAAGCAATCATCGCTTGTGGAAGAAGATAGCGCTTTGGAGGTATGGCAACAAAGATGACTTTACACTCGACGGAGGGACGGACGGCAAATAAGTAGGTGGTGAAATAGTACCTGGGCGATGGCCATTTTCTCTTCGGCGACGTAACCCGAGACCTCAATCATTTCCATTCGATCTCGCAGTGGGTCCGGGATCGTATCCAATTGGTTCGCAGTGCAGATAAACAAAACCTTGCTCAGATCTACCGTGACGTCAAGATAGTGATCGAGGAAGTTGGCGTTCTGCTCCGGATCGAGGAGTTCCAGAAGGGCTGATGAAGGGTCGCCTTGCCAGCCACGTCCGAGTTTATCGATCTAAACAAACATAAGACCCCTCAAATGCGATTACCCAGGTTAATTACGAATACTGTTGATACAGGAAAGCTTTGAAGTGAATAGGGTGGGGGGGCAACTGGGTAACTCGGGGATCCGGGTCAAGATCCGAGAAATGGGGGTGGAGGCGATGAGGAGGGTGTGGGGTGAACGGAGAGAGTGCAGAGTAAACAAGATCTGGGGAGCGGATTGGGTTTCATTTCTGGTTCTGCCATAAGCGCACAGCAAACAGACCCGGGACTGCAGGCCCAAGCGCCAGGCATCTGCCCTGCTTGAACAGCTGCTCGGGGTCTTGTTAGCGAGGTCTCATTTCGTCGATGGAGAGGCGGCCATGCAAGTGTGCTTTAGCGATTGATAACGGATTTTAAATCTGCGCCCGCGGATGTAACCACGCGGAACAATATCAATAATAGCACCCCCCATCCCCCCGCGGCACTTTATAGGCTACTTGCTGTGCTGATGGCGAACACTGTTGCCCCAACGGCTACAGCTGCACCAGTGACGCCCGCTGCGTCCCCGGGAAGCGCTGGGCCCCCTTTACACCGACCATGGCGCCCTCCATGCCCAGCGGCGTTCGGTGCTCCGATGGTAAAACAACATGCCCAGATGACAACACCTGTTGCATCCTTGGCGACGGTAGCTACGGATGCTGTCCTCTTCCTAAGGTGAGTTAGTCCCCCCCGCCCCAATCCAATCCAATTAGAATTTCCTCCAGCCGAGAAATATCACACAAGCATTGTCATGAAGTCTATGGCTTGGCGTCGAGTTTGTGGCTGTTGGGTTGCGGAAAACGGCTGCTGTCTCAACGACTTCCACCGTGTCCTTCTTCTTCTTTGGCACGACTGGCTCCTACCCGAGGATGAGCGTCGGTTGCGGCCACTTCCACATCCTCTTCGGGTGGAGGTACTGAGGACGCCTCCCCAATGGTTTTCGTTGCCGTGACTTATTGGATGGTAAAACAACATGTCCAGATAACAACACCTGTTGCCTCCTTGGTGACGGTAGCTACGGAGGCTGTCCTGCGAGAGGATAAGCCGGCTTCATAATTTTCGAGATTAGAGGCGACTGCACAGTCGAATGCGTCCCGCAGGTAGCGGGCGTAGCGGGTCTGTGTGATGGAATACGAACCGCCTTCATGGCCTCATGGATTTACTTCCAGTCGCTACCCGCATCGGGTTTGGCCCGCCTGTCAAGCGGTAAACCACCGGAGCGTGGCCGCTGCCAGAGCTCATAAACGCCTGTCTTTCGCCGCCATCACCATGGATATTGATATCGCCAAAGCGGACGCGGAGCGCTTATAGCTTCAATAGGTCGATGGAAACAGAGAAACAGGACCACAATCTGTTCTGACCTGGCAGCTGCCTACAACCGCGACATCCACGAAGTAGCCGGCTAATTTTCTGGCAGGAGCTAGCCGCACCAGAAGAAGAAGAAGCGGAAGAAGTGGAAGAAGAAGCGGAAGAAGAAGAAGAAGAAGAAGAAGAAGAAGAAGAAGAGGAAGAAGAAGAAGAAGAAGCGGAAAGGAGATGGACAGTGGGATGGAGAGACACACCCTAGGACATTGCAGTACCCCGAGGGGATAAGTGGGTGGGGGTGGGGGGAAGGGGTGGTCAACAAGGACACCAACAAACCTCGTCGATGAGGATAAGGGGGTTCTCGGTCTTGGTCTTCTTCAAACACTGGATAATCTTGCCGGGCATCGCACCGACGTAGGTGCGGCGATGGCCCTTTATCTCGGAGACGTCCGACATGCCACCGACAGAAAAACGGAAATACTGGGGAAAAACAAAGAAATAAAAATTGTAAACGTTAAAGCATGCACTTTGTCGAGTTGGGTTAGAGAACGCATCTACGACTTGTAGCCAATCAAAAAGTAGCCGTTAATTTATCGCCTCTTAATTGGCTGCCATCCAGCACTTGATAAACGGGTTTCTCGGTGTTTAACGCACAATTATGCGCCTCCGTGACAATGTTGTTAGGTTTTCCCAACGTCGCTTTGGTAATCGTTGCTACAACCAATCTGGTATTGCTACTTCCAACCTTAAGACATGGATTCAGAGAGAGGCTCAAAGTGAAGACCTGTGGACCAATAAGAAGCGAGCACGAATGCTTAAGAGTCTAAATGCGAGGATCAATAAGCTGGCGGGGACGTTACGTTAACACGTATGATAATAATAATAATATATATATCGAACAATATATATGAACGTGAACGGGATGGCGATTTGTGAGGAAAGGTTAGATGTGAAGAAAATAATCACTTCAAGAAACTCCCGTTGGGGGTTTCATGTGACATTCGGGTCATTGATTGTCGTTTTGGGTTTTTTCCCCCATAGTAAGGAGGTTATAACCAGCTTATTGTCAAATATTAAGATGTGCCCAGTTTAAAGACAATCGGGTAAGAACGTTCGTAGAAAACCTGTTAATCACAAACACATTTATCCGTTTTTTTTAATTTAAACGGATTGTCTAGACGGGCCACAGTAACGCGTGGCCGGACCCAGTGACGACTGAAGAGTGGTGGAGAAAGACGGGAGTTTAATTGGACACTGTGGCTGCTGTGGCTCGGTCTACGACGGGTGCAGTTGACCTTGTCGAGGAAAGGAAGCAGGCAGCCGGTAGCTTTTCAAGATGACTCATCGTGTGACTCATCGTGATGCCTCTGGTGATGTTTTCTACGTACTCAAACAAACCCGTATTTCGGTTCACTTCACCCGCTCACGGTTAACCAGGGCAATGAACGCGTTGTATTTGGTGGAGTTCTAGTGTAGCGTCGCCATAAATTAGGACATTAAATCTGGCTGAATCGATGCGTGGTCATGGGGTGCGGCATCCCGGATAAAGATCGTGTTCGGATATTTGTCCTGGTGCCGGCGAGGCCTCGTGTGACTGGCCTAGGCGGCACCTAGATTTGCAAGGTTATCGGTCGGGTACTTTCGGAGATCATCGAAAAGGATGTGGGCAATTTTCCTTTCTATATTTATCCAGATTAATAAGGACAAATTAGAGAAGGGAAATGAGGCGACTAACCAATCGCAAGTAAGCTAATTATCGGAGGGGGAGGGGCAAAAGGGTCAACCCGCGACATATGCAACAACAACAACAACAACAACAACAACAACAACAACAACACGTAATGGTCTACGTGAACTCACCTTGCGGTTAAGAGCTCGCGCGATGGATCGAGCGATACTGGTCTTTCCAGTGCCCGGGGGGCCATGGAAGCACAGAATCTTCCCCTGAGTGGTTCCCTTGAGTTGACTCACGGCGATGAACTCCTAGAAAACAGAACAACGGTGAAAAACGGGCTACACCTGAAGTGGAGCTAACGTGAAGCCCAATTCGATTATCGATTTTATTGCTGAAAGCCCGATCGTGGAGAACCAAAATCACGAGACATGACTCGCGTCCTAGAATTAGAACACACGATAAACCCCAGTAACCCATAAAGAGGCTGCAAGAACAGAGCCGCCAGAGCTATTGGGAGGGAGCCGCTAATCGGAGCAATATCAGGTGGAGACCAAAGACAATCGTGAAATTCCCAGAACAGTAGCAAGATATCATACCCCCCCCCAAACACCATCTGTTCTTATTATTATAAGTGGGAGAGGGTATGTAGACGCCGCGTGTGTCTCAGGTAACATACCGCGTTCTTCCCACAACCGCGTGCTGTCAATATACGACCAACTAAGGTTTTAAGGTTGCAGGTACATAACATCCCCTCAGTTAATGAATGAGCATTCCCCACTCAAAAAAACCCATCTCCCTCAGTCTCCTAAACAAAAGCACCCGAATGCCGCCGGAACGCCGTCTGTCCGTGCAATCCTAACGAAAACGGTACGTCGATTGGAGGTATTCGATCACTGATGTCTACGACGAATCTCTAAAGCTCTAGACGTGCAAACACGGAGAAGCAGTTGTGGTTGGACGACGTTCGACGCCAGCCAGCCACCGACATTTCAAACCGGTGCCCATCGCCGTCACGTTGCCAAAGTTGGTGGCCGGCTACTACGGTTTAAGACATTCATGAAGCCGTTTGTTGCTCTAGCCGGAGATTTTAATTGGATGCATATAGACGGCTATAGGCGGATATATATAGATGATAATGAATTGGAATATTCGTGGTGGTGGTGGTGGTGGTGGTGGAAATAGAACTAACAAGAATTCGTTTCTTCACGTCGTCCAGTCCATAGTGATCTTCGTCCAGGACGACGCGAGCGCCGGCCAAGTCGAGGTTCTCCTCGCTCGTGAGGCCCCACGGCAGATTGGTCAACCATTCGAGGTAGTTGCGCGTGACACTGGGAAATAGCACAGTAAAAAGAAAGCCATTGGTCAAAGGACAGCCAATCGCGCGCAATCAACGACTGTCCTAGCCTAATTCTAAGCCAGCCGTGTGTGAGTAATTGATTTGTGAGTTGTGCGGGGGCGGGTCACGCAGAAAGGGACTCACTTGAATTCCGACGAATGGTTGTCTAGAACGCTAAGTTTATTCAGCTCCTCCTCGATCACGTCGCTGACAGCTTGTGGTACGATGAGATTCTGGAGGAAGAAAACAACACAAAGGATAAAGTTAGTAAAACTGGTAGTAGTAGTAGTAGTAGTAGTAGTGGTTAGTAAAACTGGTAGTAGTAGTAGTAGTAGTAGTTGGGGTTATTGGTCTTTCTGAGTCATGTTTCCAGCAATTCTTGTTTGCAGACAGGCGCTCTCCTGTGAGAGGATAAGTCGGCTTCATTGACGTCATATTGGAGACGCAACCCACAAGGCCGCAGAGGTATTTACGGTGGAGTAAGAACAGCCTCCCTGGCCGTTGGATCTCCTCCACAGAGTCCTTCGCGTCTTAATAGGACAATTTACCTCCCAGCTGCTGCTGCTACTACTACTACTACCACACGCACCAGGTAAGGGGGCGTCTGCCTGTTGTAACCGCTGTCGCACATAGTTATTTGGAGTCAACAATGCAAGTTGGATATGGAGTGGAGACAAAGGACCGGGGGATACCCTGAGGGCATGACAGAGCCCGCTACTCCTCCAGCTGAGCCACGCCCCGAGGCAGATCTCCCTGCGGTCGTTAGGGCGGCCATCTCCCGCATTCTGGGTGCCAATGCGCGATGATGGGAGTAAATTGTTGTCAAGGCGTTCAATTACAACGTGTTTAGTTGCCGCGGCTCTGGTAACGCCAACCTGTGCATGGCGACGGCGAAAGACAGACAGACAGGCGTTGTTTAGGCTCTGTGCTGGGCAACCAGCTGGGCGTAGAACGTGGTCAATGGGGTGACCCTGCATGGCTCCTTTCCCGACTGAGGAGGTATTAGAAAGGCCACAACAACCACACCCACACACACAAGAGAGGAGGCATTACCGCCAATCTTGATCGGAATTTGTCCGCGATCGCGTCCTTGTCGTCCTTCTCCATTCCCAACTCCTTCTTGATCACCTTCAGCTGTTCGTGAAGCATGTACTTTCGATGCTGAGTCTTCACCTTCTCCTCCACCTCCTTGCCGATCTGCTGCTGAAGCCGACCAAGCTCAAACTCCTTCTTGACGAGGTTGAGGGCCAGACGGAGACGCGCTGGGATGTCCATCTCTTCCAGAACAGCCTGCAGCTCCACTGGCTCACCGGCAGCAGTTAGGGCAGCACCTGAATAAAAACAAAAAACAGCTGTAGGGACTCCGATCGGGAGTGCACTGTCTAGCACTCCCCACAAACAGTAGTCGTGTGCAGTCGGTTCGCTAGCCAATGGCAAGCGAGCAAGACGGGGTAAGCCAGCTGATTCCTGCCGCCAATACCGGCTGGCGACGCTCGCTGAAGGTGGCCTTCGCTTTTGGGTGGCTCTGGTGCGCGCTTGACGACCAACAGGACGCACATCAGCATGGAGACCACCGACGCAGAGCCACTGGTCGAGGAACCAAGTTCGCCAAAGCACCCACACAAACGCGTTCACCCTCTTCACGCCAGTTGGATATTTTATGGCAAGTCGGTGGGGTATTTTGGGTTTAGAATCCACATGCTAACTCTTAGAGTCTAACATAACCAACAGTTGAATATTAGGCCCGGAAATTTGAATTTTGAGTTGGAGGGAAATTATAGAATCAACCAATCAATCAATCGGCGGAGCGTGAACATCTTCTCTCGGAGAAGAAAATGTGATGGAGACGAATTTTAAAGGATTCACCATTCTCTATCAATGCATCAGAGAACTGCCCTTTACAAGCACCGTTAAACGCGAAGTGACCAGACAGCAGCCATCAACAAACACACGCGGCAGTTGAAAGAGCACCCCATATGGACAGCGACATTATTGGTTCCTGGTAGTACCACCGGTGCCGAGTGAAAAGGGTAGGATTGCGATTTCACGTCTCGAAAGTGCACACATTCCGCTGTATTCTTTGGCTGACCAATTCACTGTAAGCCTCGCCTTCTCGTGCCGCGTGTCGTTTGACAGTGAAATCAAGGGGCTTGGCGTGTTCGGCGAACAGCATTCTTCTGTCAGCTGATCAACCGGCTGATTCGTGGGCGTTTCCACGACGATTGTTGGGATTATTGTAGAAGGTGCCGCGTTGCCTGTGCCACACCTTAACCAACCCAGGGGCCACACGTAGAATTGCGGATGAAGTTGTCTGTTTCGGCCACCCAACCCCACACACGCCGCTTCGCCCGGCTTATTCTTGGTTGCCGGATCTGCAATCCAAACACAGGGTCACTCATGCAAAGAACTCTGACGGCTACACCATCGCCCCACACTTGAATCCATCCTTCTAGATGTTATAGCGATTGCGTCGGTGGTTTCCATTGAAGCAACTCCTCGACTATGTCACACGGCGAGCATCGTTGACAAATGGTCGTTGTAAGGAGTATTGGTACCTCTTTACACGGCGGTCTGTCATTCCAATCCGCCATGTTACCGCCAGGCTCTTGGGTTTCCACCACCCGACACTCCCGCCAGTGGGGCTCCGCGTTGCTGCACTCTGTAGCCATCAGGAACCCGATTGGCCAATATCAGACGCATCATAGGTTAATCGTCTTCCCTTCTCTCTTTTTCAGCAAACGAACTCCCCAAAAGCCACCCCAATGATAAAGATGCCAGGACAGAGGGCCACGAGATACGCCCTCTCGGTAGGTGTTCCACGGTGGAGGAATTCTGGATGGAGTTCAAGAAGACCGAGAAACCCAGCGACCTTCGCTATACCTCAGTGGTGAGTCGACAAGCCCTTAAATCACCTCTGCCACAGACTCCACCCGGAGAGAGTTGGGTAGTTTGCTACGGATGGTCTTTGAAACGCAGCAATGACATGATTGTTAGAGAGAGATGGAGAGAGAGAGAGAGAGAAATGATGGTGTCAATAGGCTTGTAAGAAACCTGATTGGCTGGTATCTCCTATTGGACCGGTTGCTTCATGCATTTTTCAATGAATGTTACAGGTTTCACCGTCCGACACCCGCCAGCGGGTCACACGTCGCTACGCCCGACCCGGTTTTGGTGGCCGTACGAACGGAGTGACGATACTGATCGCTACATCAAGTATGGTACAGCGAATATGTAAAAACGCCCAGCTGGAGGGATTCCCATTGGGAGGTTTGTGGTTGGCCAATTAACCGTCGAGTAGAGTATATTAGATGATGGGCAGCAAATCTCAAGAGAGAGCGAGAGAGCTGTATGTGTTTGTGTAGACAGCGAGTGCAGGATGTGGCAGCCTAGAGCACCACGCACAGTAAGATGGCATAACCCCGTGGCCTAGAATGTTCCAAAAGTAGACGTTGCTGTTGAGTCAGGAACTATTTTTTGGTGGGAGAGCCAATAACCCGACTGGAATCGGCGTTTGCCTGGCCTACGTGTGACCAATATCGGTGATCAGGCGATTAATAGTTGATTTTTTCAGATCTAACCGGTACCAATGGCAACCGCAGGAAGAACAGATGGTCGGTTTTTGGCCAACTTCGGAGTTGGTTAAACTCTAACCAATAGCCATAGAGGTTAAAGATGCGCTTACCCAGGTCGCTTAGATACACCGGATTATCGACAACCCGTTGGCCTGCCTGTAGCATTCCCAGGACATTCTCGCTGAGGGCAAAAAAGAAGACAATTGCTGATTTAAGAAACACATGGCTCCATCTCTCCTTCTGAATATTTTGTAATGTATAGTTGTTGCTAATTTAACGTTTACCCTTTA
The DNA here is from genome assembly GCA_028672205.1 of Proteocephalus fallax. Taxonomy (NCBI): domain Eukaryota; kingdom Metazoa; phylum Platyhelminthes; class Cestoda; order Proteocephalidea; family Proteocephalidae; genus Proteocephalus; species Proteocephalus fallax. The sequence goes on from JAPUBX010000660.1 coordinate 88,378, forward strand.
CAATTGTCTTCTCCGTTTTACGCGCAATTTAAATTAGTCATTTTCTCTAAACTCCAATGCACGGTGCTTTAAACGTGGTGAATTGCAATCATTTTATCGACCGATTGTGGCACATCACCTGTTGCTATCTCAACACGGAGCTGGGCGCTGGTTGGACGATTTTCAACGCCAATTTCTGCCCCTTTTTTCCATTGGCTCATTTAAGACAAACTACCATAGTGGCCATGTTAATCATCACATCCCATGGCTGTTGACCCACAAACCTTGCCAGATTGTGACCAACGGGAAGAACCGACTCGTGGGTACCCGTTCTATTCTTTTACCGAAACTTCTCCTTTTATTACCAACGCACACCGGTAATTTTTATGCATCCCCAAAGTGTCACAATATGGTACACATTTTGTCATTTTAAATTATCGTTTCCCTATAGGACAGCAAATAACCATTTTGGTGTTTTTGTCATGACTACACTCTTATTGTGTCTGGGGCGGCTTGCTGTGCCACTACTCACATTGTACATGAGTAGAAAATTGAAGTTAAACACTCACCGGTAGATAGGATTCAGGTTGATTATATCCCGAATTGTCTTGACTATTTCTCCACTGAGAGCCTATAAAGCAAAAAGGTATCCTCCAAGAAAACTGTCTTGTTTATTTGTAAATTACTTTGTGTTTACTTCTACATCGAAAACACTTTCCAAGATGACGGGTTGTGGCCGCGTAAACGGGGCGATAGGGTGGTGGGGTTCAAACGCGTGAAGTACAGTACAGTACCAACACGCATAACGAGCAAAACATCACATGTTGTCGTCATTTGCCTGCGATTGTGGACCAATAACAAAATGGCAGGATGGTCAAAATCGAAAGCCGGGGCAGAATAACATGGCTTATTATTCGAAGAACTACAGGACCCGACTATGGGGGAGAGTCCTTTCTGAATCACTCGTTGAAATAGAATGGACCCCATCAATAGAGTCTTAGTGTATCAGTAAACTAGCGGACTAACTCAGCGGACACCAGTACATCTGGGGGAGTATAGAATGGTCTTGTCGTTGATTGCAGGCAAATGAAAAATGCAGTTTTCAGACGAAACACACCCACTACCTTGATCTCTATGGTGGTCTCGAAGGGTTCGTTGTAGAGATTGATGGTCTCAACCATGAGAATCCCTTCGGGCGCCACCTTCTCGCCACCCTCCAATGGGATGCCACCGATTGGTTGGCTCGTGGCTTCAGGGGCGGAAGTCCCCGAAGCGGGCTCCTCGGGAACTTCATTCAACGCGGGAATCTCTTCGGTCGGCAGGCCTGCTATCTGAGCTGCCTTGCGAACACGCCGAAGCAGTCCATTCCGCTTGTTTCCTTGGGGAAATGGAATAAAAATAAAGATAAGAGAACAGCTATTTGCAAGTGGCTCCTCATCACCCGACAAGTTGACGCTAAGGACTCAAACTGCTGGTTAGTCACTTGTTCCCCAGAGAATGTGTGGGCGAAACAAAGCAGACTGGATGGAGAAAGATATCAACGACCATAATGGAGGCGGTCCGTGTCAGCTTTGACTGAGCCAATGCAACAGCGCAACCGCGTGCAAGACAGGCGTATAAGCCGGCTTGTCTGGCCAATCCACGTCAGCCGAAGCCGTTGTAGAAAAGTTCACCGCTTCTCCGTGTCCACACAGCGACGCACTTTATATCGTCGTTGAGAGCTTCCAATGCGTAAATTGCGACTGGCGATTTTTAAATAAACCCAAACAAAAAATTGACCACCCGAGACTCACTCGACTTATCATCCATGAGAGCCGCATCCAGATGAGTTTCGGGAGGAACATCCGGAATTCCCTTCACAATTTGAATCCTAGTTAAATAATACAAGAAAATATCAAGACAAACCCCCGCACTATCAAATATTAAGTAGTGCAATGACTTGATTGGTCAAATAAACAGCGGGGGGCGTACGATTTAAACAACAATTCGACAACGATTAAAACCGCTACTTAATATTAACATAGTCGTCGTAGCCACAATAGCCAATAAAACATTCTGAACACAATTAAATCGCATTTAATGAGATAATACAATCGATTTAGCCAAGAGAAGCGAAGTCAAATGCAAGACAAACTGGGAAAGCGGGTATTCATTACTAAATAAAACCAACAGCCGTACCTTCGGTGACCAATAACGAGCATTCTAATCTTATTTCCCATGTCGTCCCATTCGGGTATCTGAACGAAGGTTCCGGTTCGGTAGATATCGTCGATGCTATTGACTACGTCTCCGGTGCTGTAAAATAAAGTTGAGGGTAGAATGGGACTCATCTCTTCATAATGGTGTCCCGGGTATCCTTCTACTAGAGGATAAACCGATTGTTTCATGGGGGGTTTGCAATGACGTTTCTCGGGAATATGTTTACAGGTGGTCTTCCGCAGTGCCACCCTAAGAAGTGGCCTGAACTGGGAATCGAACCCGGGTGCCCACCACCACACCATCAGGCCAATAAGGCATGCCCAATGACATTCATAGTGAGGGGGTATGGGGTATCGGGCAGGAGAAAAACCTCGGGTCGTCGCGGAGTCTCTCTCGTGCCCCAGAGTAACTCTCGTTCCTTAATCTCTACTCGGAACTCCACGTCACAGTATGTGGCAGTGGTCACATCCCGATTCTAAACCACTTGGCAGGCATACCGAACCGGGTGCTGGGAAGTACATTTTCGGTGAAAACGAGAAGGAAAAACCTCGGTCGAACGGGTGGGTTATATCCATACAATGATGATTCAGCGGTCAGGAGTGCGTTGTCGGAAACAGAACTGAATTACTATCGGTTACGAAGTCCAATATCAGCACCTGGGCTACTACGATCCGCGACATTCACGAAGCCGGCTCATCCTGAAAGGAGTCAGGCGCGCCAAAGAAGGAGATTCACAGAAACTCTAAATCAACAATAACGTCTGCCTTCATACTGTCAAGACGAATAAGCACTCTAAAAAAAACGTTTATTTCAAAACAACAGACTACCGCTTCCTCGAATACCCTCAACGTTTAGTATAGAATGTTGAGGCCGAAAATTTGTACGTTCTTTGAATGACAGAATGCGAACTTACTCGTTTGGGTTTTTTCGAAGAAAAACTCCGGCGTATGGTTGGCTGAACTTCATCTTCCGCCGAATTAACTCCATGAGGCGCTGATCGGTGATCTGTAAAAGATAAATCGGTAAATACGTTGTCGTGCGGAAAATCAAAGTGCATTTGGTGGGTATGGTTTCCTGTGACGAAATGCTGAAAAATATAACATTGTCTCAAATTATTTCAGAAACTGGTGCGAATTGAGTTCTGGGGTGGGTATCTGGTGATTCAACAATGCTAAATTCGTTACATAAACACTGGCCTCATGAACTGGTCGTCTCGGTGAAATCAAAGCTGTACGTTAGTCATTCAAAATGCTTTGGTTTCAGTTTTAGAAATATTTTTATTGCCAATACCGAAACAGTGATAGGGCACTAATTATGACAGGGTTAGATGTAATAATGTTGGACGTTTGAGCACACATAAATTAAACACGCTGTGTATGAAAAGTTTATGCCGAATTCACCGGTATTAAAAAAATAGAATGCTGCTTCAATTATAGAAATTATTAACCGCAATCTAAGGAATATAATAACAACTATGCTAGCATAACTTGCCTCGATCATTTTGACGAATTTCGGAAAAAGTGGGTTCCCTGTAATTGGGATAACGGGAACACATGGGAAATTGCTGGGGATATTTTGAGTAGACAAGGCGAAGGGATGGGAAGAGACATTTGGATCGTGGTCTTCCGGGTTGTTACTGCGCTCATCTAGAGGTTGATCATTTTTACCACTTTCGGGGGGGTCATCTGGAGGCTTGTCGCCGTTCGAGGTAGAAAATTCTCGTTGAGCCACCGAAAATACCTGCAATGGTGTTTTTATTTTGATAAATTTCAGTTCAGGCGTATAAAATGTTTATAAGAACCGTATTAGTGTTATTAAGGCCACGCAGACCGAAACATTTAGCATTCAAATATACAACAAAAAATGATACAGAAAGTGGCGACTATACATAGAAAATCAAAAATAAGCTAACACGAATAAACGTTATAAAAACGAGGTAAATTTACAAAAAAAGAAAAATTCAACCCAGGAAGTATATAACGTTTGGTAAACTTATACTTACATTAGATTTTTTAAATAATATGGGTAATTGGGTGTTGGCGCTGACAAGACAGCGGCTATAAACAGTTAAAGTTCTGATTGTCAAACACCCTCTAGATAAATACAGTCCTGGACTGGAAAGTGGCTTTATCAGCTTCGAGAGCATTACAGAACACGAGTCAAGTGCGCAGACAGATCATTAACAGTCCGAACCAGCCAACGATTTTGCATTTAATTAAGACTTGGTAATTTTGTGATTCATTTGAACCAACTGATTGAATATAATAAACTGATTTCTAACCAAAATCAACATATAAATTTAAATTCTAAAATTGAATCGAGGAATGGGTATAATGAGACGAACAGATAAATGGTAACGGATATAAAGGAATAATGGCTGGATTTAAAGGGAATATATAATATTATTTCTTATACAAACCGAATAATCCACTGTCCGGAATTTTAAAAGAAAACTCGTACCACACTGAGTAGGTTACTAAACGATAATGTTGCAAAGAATGGTAATATACTTTTGCAGTGGACATTCGGATGGGGTTAATGTAGAAGAAAAATATAATTAAATTATTGGACGCCGAGATATAGTCTGGTACAAAATGGGAATTGCCGAGTTATAGTCGGTTTGCTCAACAAACGTGTGCGCGTGGTGACCTGACAAAAACAATATACCAATTACACGAGGGAATTCGCTTGAAGGACGAATTACAATTAAGAAGAGAAGGGGATGTGTAACCGAAAAAAACGGGTTCATGGCAAAATATTTTTTGTGCAATTATCTTAACGATTTAAAGAAATTCAACGCAAACAATAGTTAGAGCTCGATCTAATAATAATTGTAGCTGCTTCATTGGACCTAAAACGGTTACAAGGCGCGATTCCTACGGCCGTCGCGGCGAGTCCTTTCTGGACACACATTGATCCTGTCAGGTTAATGGAGCAGCCGCTGTTTTTCCATGTTATCTTAATTTATTCACTTTTATGTTCTGCGCGTAAGCCAATTGGGGGCCAATGGAATGGGCGTCTAGGTCTTGTGTTCTGCTAATGACCTTGCGTGAATCTTGAGGATAACATTTTCTTTGCATTTATAAAAAAACGTCAATTGTAAATCGAAAGCACGTCGTCGTTGGCTGAAATCGGTTCGTGTGTCTTAAAACAAAAGAGGGGTTTTAAGATTAATACAGGTAAACGTCCAGTTGAATAAGTGTTTATTTGATAACACGAGTGGTGTTTTGAAATATAATTAATTGATTAGAAGTTTTATCAATACATATTCTCATACACTAACTCCCAGAAGTATTGTTGAATCCTATTGGTATTCATTTGGGCTAAATGTGTGTAAATATATATTTGTGCTACATTACACAATCTCACGCATTTATCGTGTGCTTACCTGTGTAACGCCCCGGTGTTTTACCAGAACATAGCGCGGGATATGAAGGACACACAATGTCTACGGCCCGCCAATAGGACGCGACCTCGTGTCATCCACCTTCAGACGGGTTGGCCGTTTTCTATGACGGCGAAGACTGCAATCTGGTTCATCTAGAGTTACACTAAACACTCCCCTCAAATACAGGATGCCTCACACTGGATTTCACAAGGACACAGCCGCCTTCATCCACAGTCGCCGAGACTAGAGCAACTTCCTCCCTTTCCAAACCAGCATCGTAGTTTTCCCGTTATGAAGACCCATCCCATTTTTACCCTAAGTCTATATTACCTCTCCATCCATTTATATATGTTTGCATCATTATATCTATCCCTTTCATTCCAATGCGTCTCCTCATTATGGCTGCCTGGGATGTGTATCCATCTTCTACGATTACCGTTACAAAACCCCCAGCGAAGGTTTAACATTTCTTAGGTCAGAATCCCACAATTGGAACAGCGTCACACCTGTGTATGGCTATTGCGTTTTTCCGTCCTATTTCAATTTTATTTAGCGTGCTTTTCATTATTCTACAGCTTCACATGTTTCAAATTTGCAATGCTCGATTTCTTTACCGACCTAGCCTCCATGCTCGTCATTGGTTTTATCCCTTGCGCTCTACCAGTCTATAAATTGAATACCACATGGCTTTTCGCCCACAAATTGGTATCCACGCAATTTAAACGCATGGAATAATCGCACCGATTCTGATTGTGAATCATCGGGATCCTATGTTTGGGATATTGTTTCTGTATTTTTTATTCCAAAGAATTTGAGGATTGGTCTCACACTCTGATCAGTAAGCAGGTGCTGCGCTTTTTATAATCATTTCATATTATGAAACCACCAGTAACCGGTTGAGTTAGGTCTGTTTATCACACCATTACCCTCGATTGAACGTGACTATCTCTATCACTTTAGACTGAAAATGGGAAAGAAAAAATATCCGAAAAATGTCAAAAGATGTAATCAAAACAGCGACGCGGAACAATCCCCCGAAGAGCTCATTGTTAAGGTTCGTGAAATAGATGTTATGGTGGAATTACAAGATCTGTGTGGACTATAAAAATCGTTAAAACACTGTGTTGTACGCCCCACTGCAAATAACGCCTGTTTTGAAGTTATGCAAATTGGCGTTTGCTTGTTTTCTAGGCGGTTGAGGCGGCCAACCAGTTTGAGACAGCCCAAGCGTTACAATTTTACCAGTCAGCGCTGGCTATTTTGGAAAAAGAGCGCCTCCCGAAAGACGAACATCGCCAATTAACACTCGAAGCACTCCAGGCGTCGGCATTCATTCTGCTGGAACAGGGGAAAATCAAAGATGCTCAGCGGGTATGTCGCACGACAGATGTCATCTATCCATTAGTGTCAATATAAAGAAGACTATCAGGTGTAGTTTGTATAGGACTGACTGCCTTGCCGTTTCATCGGTTTTGCGTTCTTGCTGTGATGGGCTGCAAGAGGATGAGACTTGGGTGGGTTTAGGCTTCTTAGTTACCGACCAACTATAACTCGTTATTACCGCAGACAAACTGTTAATTATATTAACCTCCTTTGTTATACTGCCATTTTCAAAATCGGTTGCTTTGATATCTAAGGAACAGTTTTGTAGCATTTGGTCAAGGTACCTGTCTTACCTGGGCGGTTCGGCGCAATTGGTTTTTGGACAGAGTTTGACATGGAGTACACTGGTGGTACCCACTGGAATCTAAAATTCTGTTTTAAATACTGAAGGTCAGAATCGTATTTGAAATGAACCCATTGACTTCGTTTTGTCAAGTCCCGCCGTGTTTGTTTCGCTTCCTCTTCGTCCCATAGAACCTCCAAAGGGCCGTAGAACTATCCCCGAACCAAGGACACGAAAAGTACATGTACCTTGCCCAGTTAGCAGAGCGACGCAATGCAGTGGACCTATATCGTCGTGGGATCACCGTTCTCAAGGCCACGTTAGACGTACGAATACGAGGCATTATTAACTTATCAGCTTCATGCGTTTCTTTGTTTATCTTTGCTTACCTTTGCTCGCTAGGGGGACCCCAGCACAACATCTGACTACAAACGAGCGCTGTCTAACGCGTTTTGTGCCATTGCCGATCTTTACATGACGGATCTGTGGTAAGTTAGTATTTTTAATATTCCCATTTCATAGTTTCACCGAATGTCGCAATTAAATTAGCATTACTGTTACAAAAAGTTGGGTGATCCATCGCTTGATTGGTGTTACTTCGATTGACAGGAACTATCACGATAGCGAACTGTCTTCCGATGGCTTTTTCCATACGTCCATATAAAAAAACTCAACTTAATTATTTTGAGTAATAACAACATTTTTTGGGGGCGCGGATAACCATTCGAAGTATTAATTTTCAGCGACGAAGAGGATGCAGAGACGTGTTGCCGAGAGGCCGTTTCCAGTGCGACCGATGCTGATGACAGCAATCCCCAGGCCTGGCTGTCTGCGGCGAACTTCCAGACAGTCAGGGCTGAAAATGAGGTATTTGGATTTCGGGTGGCAATATGGGGACTTGAACGTTTTTTTCAAGCACGGCCTAGTTTTGTAATCGATATATATCGACTATCGATGCATTTTGCTATATTTTCAACTCATTCGTCTGCGTAATGTCTATATGGAGATACATTAGCGTTTTATTGGCCAATCAAAATCTTCACGCGTCATGATGGGCTGTTTGAAAGACTTTATCTCTGTTAAATAGGCTGCGAAAGCGTCTCTCGAGAAGTGCCTCTCTCTCTATTGGCCCGAAGTCGAACGGACGATAGCAGATCTACAGATCCAGGAGGAACAACAGTTGCCAGACGGCAATGGCGACCATGAAACCGATGATGGTAACGACGAAGAACCGTTAAATCGGTTAGACCTGGAAGAGGTAACCGTACTTATAATATGTTAGTAACTAGTGTTTTTAGATTTCGGGAATTCCCTACGAGGCGCACATTCAAATGGCTCGCATGATGATGGAACTGGATATGTACGAGGTAGTGGTTGGGTATGCTGCTTGGACCATAAGTAGTATACACTACTGAAATCGCTTTTTTAAATTTTATGTAGCGTGCAGCTGAGGTTCTGGAGGCCTTGTTAGAAGAGGACGACGAATGCGCTGAGGTTCGTTTTTTGTTTGCTCCAAGATACCCGGGATACCTCGAAGCTGTTGACGCCATTCTGGGTTGTGGTAGTAGTAGTAGTAGTAGTAGCAATATTCATATTCGTAGAGACAGTCATTATTTTAGAATGTCAACACTCATGTTGACGTCATATTGTGGTGGCGTTGTAGTGCTCCTTTCTGGCATTAACTGTCGATTTGTTTTTTCCTCTCCCGTAGATATTTTATCTATTGACGGTGATTGGCCAACGACTATGGCAAGACACCGACCCTGATCGACTTAGGCACTACGTAAAAACTGCAAAACAGGTATTCTATTATATTGACCATTGATTGCAGTCGTATGCGATAGCATTGTGGTCTCTGAGTCAATGGGGCTGTTACTCGTCCAATCCCAGTAAAGTGTGTGAGTTCACCAAATGAAGAGGATGGGATAATGAAGACGTTGATGTGTTCTTACGACGGGTCAATTAGAATGAAGGAGCGATGGAGAACGACGCAGGAGGGTCGATTCGACGGTTGCTATGTAGGGTTGGAAAAGCGTGGGCATCCTTGTGTTAGGGGGGAGTGGGTTTCTTCACCCAAAGGGTCGTTGACACCATCATAGGATAATTCAGTGCCATCAAATGGAGAAAGGACGCAGATTGGGCTGTGTCGTGGATTGGCAATTCTGAAGACCTGGTGTCTCCGGAGGGATTGGCTATCATTGAAATCAGGCTTTCCCTGGGTCTTGAAAACTGACCAATGTCCGTTCGCTGTTTCAGATGTGTCTGAAAGAGGGCGACACCGAGCTGGGGGATGAAATGGGCGCCCTTCTCGCCAGTCTACCACCTGCCGAAGGTAATTCAACCACTGTCTTATCAATGAATACCAGTAACCCATGCCCTTACACGACCAAACTGAGTGCGTTGATGGGGCCATTTTGGATTCACCCACTGTTGATGCTAACCTTTTCTCGCGTGTTCTGTTCGCCGCATGTATTACTTGACACGTTTACTAATGACAATATTGCAAGGGATAATAATTTAAGCAAAGCAATTCCTACCGACTTCTAGACGTTGCGTACAATCACGTGATGCCTCGACAGGTTCTACAGACACTTAACACAATTTCGGATGGAATTTACTCATTTAAACAAGGGATTACCTCAGGAAGAGATGGGGAATGGAACACGTTATATAAGCAAACGATGATTCAGAAATAACACGCAATTGTCTGTCCGATGTGCTACTAGGGATCTCGGAGTCAACCACGGTTAGTGAATGCGGAAACTCAGATGCATCTTAGAGGTGCCAGGTATTCGATGGTGTTGGCATTGATGTATAAGAAATTTAGTCCTTGATCACAATTAGCGACACATGGGCAATCATTGTGAGATTGAAGCATTGTTGTTGCTGTTGTGTGGAGCAATGCCGTGAAGGTTTGTTACAGGATCCGCAGTATTTTCAAGAGTGTAGAATCTCCCCGGCCCAAATTGAGTAAGACACACGTTCGGCTATTTCATGTTATTTCATGTCAAACGAAGTCCCTGGAAGCCCCAACCTTTCATGGCCGACTTGTGAGTCGACTTGTCTCGCCTTACCCACGCGAGACAAGTCGAGGTTTCCGTCGAAGAGTGTGGCTGGGTATTGTACAGGACATGGGCCAATCAAGGCCCCCAGAGACCTGTGATCCGTCGGTCCCGACAGGTCAAAGGGTCAGCCTAAGGCTTGCGCCCATGTCTGATTGAGCGCTAAATAAATACGATCAACAAGGAGGAAGGAGCCCCGCTGACCTCGACAGCGAGGTCCGCCTGTGGGTATCAGGCTATTGTCAAACCAGGTTGGCCGCTCACGGGGACACACCCCCATCTACCGGATTTACGTTCTTTTTGCAGACGAGGATGAAGAGGAGGAGGACGACGACGACGACGACAATTTCGACGTTATTCCATCTTCCAGCGAGGAGGATGAGGAGGGAATGGACATCGGCTGAATTTAACGACAGCTTATCGGGCCATATTCGTCCAAACCCCATCACCATGTGTACATTTATAGGAATATGACCCATATAAGTAAAACAATGGTTCTCTTTGTTTTTCGGCGTAGAAATAATGAGGGGTTAACTAATATCCCACAAAATGTATTAGATGCCTGGCAGGTGTACATGGAAGCATTGGATCTCCGGTTTCTACGGCGAATCTCGAAAGCGGACTGGCGTGGCCAGACCTCCATCAACGAAGGAATAAGGCGTCGCTGTCAATCCTTTTACGACGCCGTCGACTGTCGAGTTTCGGCCACCACGCTACGCCGCCTTTCAAACAGTGGGAGGACGGTTGGTTGAAAATATGGACTGGCACCACAGGAGAAAGAAGAAAAGAAGCACCGTCAAGGTTGACATGTACGGCACGGGAGTGGATAGTCTGTCAAGGGGGTGCATCGCTCGTGACAGAACAGGACTGCTGCCAGCGTGAGAGGCGGCAGTAGTTCCAGACATACACGAAGCCTGTTGTTCATGCTCCGGTGGGAGATTCACCGCGTGAGGAACACGGATAGGTGGGGATTTCGCAGAAACATATCCCACTCATTGCTATCACTGGTCTAAACGTGGAATTCAAACAACAATCAAGCATACCAGACATTGTTGTGATTCAAAAATGAAAAATTGATGTTCTTCCATCGGCGGCGCGTGTGTTTTTAACAGTTTTTTTTACCAAAGTTCAGAGACGCATCGGCACTAATAAATCACAAGATGCCCGGTTGTGGCTTAATTGGAACCCTTCCAGCCATCTGGGGGATCATTTCTCTTTTGGATGGTCTAAGACCACCCGTCCACAGGACTCAACCACCGAAAGAATCCAATTGGGAGATAATGACCACGGTGTCAATTTCAAACTATTCTTCCACGGAGATCAGCTTACAATAAATTCATTGTTTCGTTGGCTGCGCGTTTCATGTCGCACCATCTTGTTGAAACCACAAATCCTCAATATCCATACCATCAACAATCGGCAAAAAATGTTGTTAGCATCGCACGATATCGCAATAAGTAAACGGTAAGCGCGTTTACAGCTGCAATAGTGAAAACAATGACCCACCAGGCCAAAATACACTCAAATCAGTAACACGGGAGGAATAAACGTATTGCCATAGGGTTTCCAATGCCCAAATGGAAATGGCCTTTGTCTGAAAAGATTATTGTTTTCATCAAAATATCCGGTTGTTGAAATAACGAATTTTCGACGTTGTCGATGATCTTTTGACTTAAATTCTTCCACCAATTGAACCTTTAAGGCTTAAGAGCGCGAAATTCGTCATGCTGTGATTGCCAGAGGATACGCCGGCAGCTGCATGGATGTCGCGGGTCGTAGCATCCCAGGCTCGGCAGTAGGAGGCTGCCCGGTCATATCTGATTGTGGTGTCCAGTTCTGTTTCCAACGAAACACCCCGTATATCCCCTGAAGCTCTAATCGCTTCACGTCCTCCTTGATGGGGCTGATCCACGTCTTTAGTTGTCCACCGACCCGGCAGCGCCAACCTGAATTCACGGTGGCGGCGAAAGAACGCGGCCGAACCACGGCAGTTTACGGCTTTTCGGCGTCTGAACATCGACGTCTTATTCATTGTTGAAGAAATTGTGGCCCCAGTCCGCTTTCAGGATTCGTTGAAGGCACTAATGGTTGAATACTTCCAGTCTCCTGGTGTCTTAGACACGCATTGGCCAGGTTTCACCGCCAGAGGTCGGGGGATTGCGGGTGCGCGATAGTCACGATACTTAATCCGAAGGCACCACTGACTAGAACGCATTCCTGACACTCGTAATTGGACCTCTTCATTCGCTTGGCCATTCAGGAGCATTGTTGAGACCAGCGAATCGTCTAGGCATATTGGTTGTGTGTGGTGTTCGGAGCATTTCGAGGCGAATTGCCTGGATGATTGTAAGCTGGGGTTTTCTGTCCTTTCCAGAGCCCGTCGACTAAAACTATTCGATTTTATTTCTTATTCGGCCTCTGTTTGATGACAATAACTACCCAAATATCCACAATTATGCGAAATGTTTTTTTTACAGATCCATAATTTTCGTAGTGGATTTTGATTATTTTGATACGGTCATCAATAGAAATCGAATTCATTTTCGAAAATGATAACCCTACTTTTCAACAGTGACAGCCATCGGAACAAAATGAAATTAGAATTTAAAAGACCGTACGTAGACAATTAATCGATGTAAATTATTATGCAACCATTTTTCTAATGACTGGTTTTGCAACCACATTTCAAATCTGTAGGCGCTAGTGTTGTCCAATTCCATTATTGGCATAAAGATTTCTTAGGAGCAGCAAACAGCCCTGACCCCGCTTCAATGCCAGACTCGTTGAGATAGCACTCGATTGAGAATCATATATGCGCGAGACGCCAGTTTGCAGTACAATACGCAGCAATTTTGGTGCTCTTATCTGAAACCTTGCATCTGCAATCCATCTTCTGAACGCCAAAACTACACTCTGTTTCTTTCCGCTTCATAATTAAGCGGTTAAAAAGCACACAAATTTGAAACCATATTTTGCCTAACTGGCAATCATCAGATAGATGTGTGTGTTGGGGAACCAATGAAATAGTTGCTGTCTAAGCAAAAACATCAGACCAGACAAACTATTGGTATGAAAATAACATGACGCATTCGCGGAGTTACCGCGTTTATCGCACGCAGCTATCAAAACATAAATTGCAGCATCTTCAAGCAGGACTTCCCTCGAGTCACGCCACCAATGTATCTGCAACCACAACACAAAGACACATAACACCACTGAGAAGGAGGGAGCGATGCAATTAACGCCCGATAGGTGGCAGCCATCTTGATTTACTCTTCTTCGGGGGTGAGGAATTCGACACGTCGAACCTATCCGAGCCAACAGGGACACCCTTCCTCTTCCACGCAAAGGAGCAGTCCATAGTAAGGAACCGCCCCATTATCGTCTAGAGCTCCTTGGGTATTCCAAATTCCTCAACATGTCTTAACTTCAGGTGACAGCCTCTAATGCGACACAGATTACCAGTCCATGTACTTAGATCCCGTACCCTAAGAAAAATTAAATTAGAGTGTCAAAACGATTAAATAATGTATGAAAAACATGGCGTTTATCAAATCAATTAAATGCTATCACAAGCAGATGCCTTTTCCAGTTCCAGCCTCATTGTCACGCTCTCATTGACCTATTCTTCAGCATCGTTTTCATTGCCTCATCACGACATAAATAGACTGCGCCGTATTTCTCTGCCTCCTTAAGCCCGTCGAATTATTGCTCCTCGGATAGTGACACTCATATAAGACGGCAAAGTATTTTACTACTTCATTCATTGTTTAAACGTGATTTGAAGGTCATGCACAGAGCAGCATGGAAATAAGTGTTTGCAATATTCACAGTGGCTTTGGGGCAAGTGTAGCGAGTCGGGGTGAATGACTTGGCGTAATTACTTGGAAGTGGTCGACCTCTTCTTCTTCTTGATTTCCGCGAAACCTGAAGTAGACAAGACGGTTTATGTTAGCGTAACATCGAAGCCAGCCAATACAATGACAGATAACGACTACATTGTTTAGACATCGAGTGCTATCTGTCCCGCGGCTTGGTCGCTGCGCGTACGAAAAAATGGCACAGACCAATATTATGCATATTTGCAGGGTCTATCCCTGGATTAAATGAATGCGCGAATTCAGGTGAAATATGGTTCTAGATGTAAGTGGTTGCAGCGTCAGGTAGCCCGACTATCACTTCGACCCCAACTGGCCTTCTCAAATCCCTAGATTGCGGGCGCACGAACCTACCCCCACCTTATGTATTCGTCCGACGTTTTCGGGGTATCTTAGAGACCGGCAGACACAGAAAAGTCCGCTAGAACCTTTGTAACTCTCCAGGGTAAAATATAAGAGAACCTAATTCTTTGTAATGTGTTCTTTTTAATTCCGACAGTAGGAATCCGCGCGGCTTCAACTGGACAATTAAATTATTAAAAAATATTTGCGGTGCCGATTCGGCCGTCTCCATCGAAAGGCGAGTTCGTTGTGCGAATGCAATTTCACCGAAAACAGGACATGTTGTAGCAGCCATGAGAGAGTTGTGGAATCAATGTACTAACTGGCCTGCCACTCACCAAACTTTCCGTCAAAAACGGCTTCCATTTTTACAATCGTACTTCAAAGGGAAGGCCCGCATTTGTCGAGATAAAATTGCCTTGAAACATTGTTTCCGATCATAAAAGACAACGAATTCTCTCTCTATAAATCTTTTTGCATGAACCAAATGATGATTGAAGGATCTCTTGGAAGAGGGTATTTGCGAGATTTACGTCGTCAACGCAACATTGAACGCCGATAAGACAGTCATTCTCAATTGGGGGGGTAGGAATTTATTGTATTTAGGGGGAAACCTCTCAAGAAGCAGACATCAAACTGTAGAGGTGATGCCAGCTACACTTACTCTCATAATACACCAGCTTGAAGAACAGCGATTCTGGGAGCGTCTCGTTGAATCGCTTGGCGAAGTTGTCCGCCTCGGAGGCCTCGAAATCGATGGATGAGGTCCAGATCTCGATAACGACACCGGAGGGACGTGGGGAGACGCCGACGCCGACGATGCTGTTGTCAGCGTCCACGAGCGCCCCCAATTTTTCGCCCACCGCGCCCATCGCCAGCTCGTACCAGAGGTAGTCGGCGTTCTGGGTGCTCTGATGTCGGAGGCGCCACCTCCCTCCACTCGAATGCTCCGCCTTCTCCCTGGAAGGCAAAAAAATCGATAACGCTCCCAATTGTCGTGCAGCATGAAGCTTCAGGTAGTTGCATGCGCCTATCTCCGAAACTCTAAAGCTCTTCGGACTACCCTTGCCATTATTCACCACAAAAATCTTGGGAATTTCGCATTTGTGGCGGCCCACATCGAGAGGGCGGGAGTCCAAGTTGTAGTAGAGGCAGTAGGAATATTGGTAGCAGTTGTAGCTCAAGAAGAAGTTCTGGCAGAAGTCAAAGTAGCAGCAGTGTTATGTCTGATTTGGCAGGTCTGTTAAGCGATTAACCGGGGCCACATGGGAGCCCCCGGCGAGAGTCTAGTGCCAGTCAGCTGACCACGAGAGTAGCACGTCATACCCTAAGACCAGAGGAGCCACTCCTCCTCCACACCCCGTCAAAACTCAAACCTACAGACAAGCGCATTGCCCGAAACCCGTCGATCCCTACATCCTGCCCGAACAATTCCAGCACTCCTTTCTCCATCTCTCTCTAACAATCGTGCCATTGCTGCGTTTCAAAGACCATCCGCAGCCAACTACCCAACTCTCCGGGTGGAGTCTGTGGCAGAGGTGATTTAAGGGCTTGTCGACTCACCACTGAGGATCGAGTGGATCTCGCATTAAATAATAGGCCTCGGTATAGCGAAGGTCGCTGGGTTTCTCGGTCTTCTTGAACTCCACCCAGAATTCCTCCACCGTGGAACACCTACCGAGAGGGCGTATCTCGTGGCCCTCTGTCCTGGCATCTTTATCATTGGGGTGGCTTTTGGGGAGTTCGTTTGCTGAAAAAGAGAGAAGGGAAGACGATTAACCTATGATGCGTCTAATATTGGTCAGTACCAGCCAATCGGGTTCCTGATGGCTACAGAGTGCAGCAACGCGGAGCCCCACTGGCGGGAGTGTCGGGTGGTGGAAACCCAAGAGCCTGGCTGTAACATGGCGGATTGGAATGACAGACCGCCGTGTAAAGAGGTACCAATACTCCTTACAACGACCATTTGTCAACGATGCTCGCCGTGTGACATAGTCGAGGAGTTGCTTCAATAGAAACCACCGACGCAATCGCTATAACATCTAGAAGGATGGATTCAAGTGTGGGGCGATGGTGTAGCCGTCGGAGTTCTTTGCATGAGTGACCCTGTGTTTGGATTGCAGATCCGGCAACCAAGAATAAACCGGGCGAAGCGGCGTGTGGGGTTGGGTGGCCGAAACAGACAACTTCATCCGCAATTCTACGTGTGGCCCTTGGGTTGGTTAAGGTGTGGCACAGGGAACGCGGCACCTTGTACAATAATCCCAAGAATCGTCGTGGAAACGCCCACGAATCAGCCGGTTGATCAGCTGACAGAAGAATGCTGCTCGCCGAACACGCCAAGCCCCTTGATTTCACTGTCAAACGACACGCGGCACGAGAAGGCTAGGCTTACAGTGAATTGGTCAGTCAACGAATACAGCGGAATGTGTGCACTTTCGAGACATGAAGTCGCAATCCTACCCTTTTCTACTCGGCACCGGTGGTACTACCAGGAACCAATAATGACGCTGTCCATATGGGGTGCTCTTTCAACTGCCGCGTGTGTTTGTTGATGGCTGCTGTCTGGTCACTTCGCGTTTAACGGTGCTTGTAAAAGGCAGCCCTCTGATGCATTGATAGAGAACGGTGAATCCTTTAAAATTCGTCTCCATCACATTTTCTTCCCCAAGAGAAGATGTTCACGCTCCGCCGATTGATTGATTGATTGATTCTATAATTTCCCTCCAACTCAAAATTCAAATTTCCGGGCCTAATATTCAACTGTTGGTTATGTTAGACTCTAAGAGTGAGCATGTGGATTCTAACCCCAAAATACCCCACCGACTTGCCATAAAATATCCAACTGGCGTTAAGAGGGTGAACGCGTTTGTGTGGGTGCTTTGGCGAACTTGGTTCCTCGACCAGTGTCTCTGCGTCGGTGGTCTCCATGCTGATGTGCGTCCTGTTGGTCGTCAAGCGCGCACCAGAGCCACCCAAAAGCGAAGGCCATCTTCAGCGAGCGACGGTATTGGCGGCAGGAATCAGCTGGCTTACCCCGTCTTGCTCGCTTGCCATTGGCTAGCGAACCGACTGCACACGACTACTGTTACCTGATTGGTTTGTGGGGAGTGCATGACAGTGCACGCATGTAGCGTTTGTAACCACGATGTAAGCGACGTTGATCTTGGTGAACTTCGCAGAGCCTTGCGAATTTCGTTACGTTGGAAGTGGAGCGTTAACAAGAGCCTTTTTGGAAGACAGCGCCACGGTTCAGCCTCATTAGTAGTTGTTGTAGCAGTAATGGTAGTACTAACCTGGAAAGTAGACGTGTCTTTATTTCGAAAAGAATTGAACGGGGTAGCATATTAATTCAGTAAGAATAATTTTTGGTGTTGGATGTTATTTAAAAAAATGGAAAATAAAGAAATGCGTTTACTTCTTGAATACTGTTACAAATCTCCGGGAGACCTGTTCTATTGAACGGTGCAAATATACTTGAGTTTGAATAGAAGTGACACAACGAAAGCTAATTGTTATAATAATAATTATAGTGGCTTTATTGAGGTCACGAGGACCAAAACGTTTTTTTATTATATCCCGTAAGGTCGTGGCCCCACCAACCGGAAGACATTGAAAAACGTAGATATAAGACGCCGGGGGAGAGTTCTAGAGAATTGACCTGAACAGCCACCCCTTAACAGGCGTGATGTGGTATTTATACAGAGGTGTTGGGGGCAGTCTGAGGAATGAGTCGCTCAATCGATTAGATCGGGACACGACAGAAGGGCGGGGCACAAGCGACGTGATGACCTTTAATGACCTTTGAGTTTTTATCTATACGTTGCAGGAATTAATGAAGAGAACCAATTCAATAACAGAGTTATTTTGTGGGAACCAAAACGGTTCACCAACAGTAATTTTGCAAACAGATTGAAAGAGAAAATATACCGTAACTTGCTTAATGGCTTCTGCGGTCTACTCTTAATTGCCAGTAGAATGGAATATATTGAAGCGCGGATATTATTTGGCCAATAATCAATGTGAAGTCACTTCACGTCTAATAATTTGGCCATGGTAATCGCCACTGATTGGAGGATTTCCAAAAAAGGTTACTGGATTCTGGCGCATTCCCATCGTGTTGTTAGGTGTCATTATGGTGTGTCGATAGGTGACGTTTCACCACGATGGTGGAAGTCAAACGGCATGGCAGTCGCATGGGTCGTTGTTACTTTCATTTAGATCACCGTGGCTCATCTCATATTTTTGGAAGGTAACCGCATCAGTCAACTTTATCCGATAGGGGAAACCGATCAACAGCCGGCGCAGTTTATGTTGGATGCAATCCCCAATGAATGCCTGTGAAATGTTGTCTTATCAAGAAGTATAAATTATTCCGCACACTTGTTATGGGTTTTCTTCGGGGGTCCGTAATTTCCTAAATATCCCATTGGTCGCTAAGTTAAAAGCATGCTAGTTTTTGCGAAACACGCACAGTCGTTTTAATTGGCCTTTCTGGACGTATATAAATGGGGCAGATTGCACATATTTTTCGTAAATTTTCTATTCAGTTTTAGAGAAGGCCTTGCACAATGCAGGAATTGTTCACAGGAATTGTCCCTGAATATTATTCTCACTCGTGACGATCTGCACACGAGTGGGGGTAACTGACGTCGCCAGCTAATATTGTTTCTTCTAAATCCGGCGTATCTATCTCTCTCACTCTTTCATACCTTTTCGAATCGATACATAATTAAGTTACTGGGTTTGCAATTGCCGTGACGTTTGTCTAAGAACTAGCGACATCTCTTTGTCCTTGAAAACACGGCTTTGCTTATGGCTTTTATGATCAAATCTGCATTTGTATTTCGCCCCACCGTTTTAGCGAAGCCCGCACAATAATTTCCGCCTTCATCATTGAAATAAACTCATATATCGCCCCTTTCTAGCGTTGTAACCTTGTAAGAAACATAGGCAAGGAGATGTTCAGCATCTGAAAGCCTTACATTAGTTCAAAAGAATCGCGTACGTTTATGTCCTGTATTTTGAACGGGTAATTTTCTCTGGTAGGTCGCAGGCGACAGGACAACTATAACAGCTCGAGAGGAGCCCAGGACTCCAACTTTCAAGAGAACAATTGTTATTGAATACCTATTGACACCTATTTCCCCGTACATTCTATTTTATAGGAAAGGAGAGAAGCAAAGGAGGGCAATTTATAAACGATGCATGAATAGAAAATAAACCGGCGTCTTTTCGGGAGCATTGACTTACTTATACAATGGTGAATCTACGCTCACAATGAAAGACATCTTTTGTTGGGTTTTCTAGCGGTTTTGTCGTGGGGGACAGCTTTGATCGCCTCACAAAAGGTCTCTTTAACGCCAGTTCCATTCGAAGCTGAACATTCGACGAAATGACCATTTGGTGATATTTTTCATATATTTTTTGATTTAAAACAAAATAATCCGTTTTTCACGACTCAAGATCGCAAAGCGAATCTGTTGTTCGTGTCTTAAACACCTCTCCGTACAAAAAGGAGTCCAGCACGCTTCAACGCATATTCAGACACCCTGGATCTACTTAACAGTAGATGGGTTAGAATAGACGTATGCATTGAAAACTTACTTGGGACTTCGAGACTAATTCATTTTCCCATACGCTGGATTACATCGTTTATCCGCCATCGTCCCGACAATCACGATTGCTGCATTTGGGAAGTAGTGTTTCACTTCTGGAATCCACCTTGATTTAATGTTATCGAAAGGGCTCTTTTTAGCCACATCAAAACACACCAGAAACACCTGGGTGTTCGGATATGCCAATGGTCTCAGTCTGTCGTAATCATTAGTACCTTGAAAACAAACGACAATTGTGTCATATCCACTTTGGTCTTATTGATTCAGTCGGTCATTCATCTCAATGGTTTTGGTATGAAGTCAAATACTCACGAAAACGAGCAGTCAAGGTCCATGTTGTTTAATACGATTATGTAATGTAATGTATGGAAATACACAACGGTTGAACGTCTGTCGTGGTTACATTTAGAAATTCCACAAAGATAGTTTATCATATTGATAGAATAGAATTGTGATATCGGTATTGGAGAATTCTATTAGCAATTTCTATGAAGTTAAGCATCTACTTCCAATGAACACGATTTGATGGGTTTGTAGTGACCTTAAATTGTGTTTATTTATGTCCCACGCATGACATCTATTATACTGGCACCCAATTGGCTAACGCATACGACACCGCATGCTGTGACCTTAACGTAGATAAATTAAGACAACGTCGACGACCCTTGGCCGGCCCCGACTTTTTGACCACGACACGCCCCACGTGTGTCCAGACAGGACTCGCCTGCAGCGGGCGCTAAGCATCACGCCTTGTCGAAGTTTTCGGCCCAGGTCGGGCCCTAACTAATGCTTGAATAATAAACAATATTATTAATTCCCGACCTTCGTCTTTGGCCATCGTGCCATTCTGATTTTTGGGCCACGAAGTCTTCGAATTACCATAGGTTCATTAAACAAGGAAAGTCATCCCATGAGTAAAAGACGTCCTTTTAGGATGTAAGAAGAACCAAACTTGAAAAAGACCACCAAACGTGAGAAATCCGAAGTGCGCATCCCAAAACGCCTAAGAAGACAGATATGTTGCCCATACTTTTTCTCACACCCTGATAAACTCAGAACGAATGCCCCAAATACTTATGAGAATGGTTTTCCCATAGGTTTAGTTGGACGTCAGTTTGATTAACCTTGATTGCAATCGCAAACGATTCAGCCAGCGTAGGAACATACAGATCCTCGTTGAATAAGTTGTGGGTGTAGCGAAGAATTAAACAGGTCTTTCCGACCACACAGTCACCAACAACTTCACATTATATATTCTTCTTTGCCATCTCCTGCTTCGCGGAGAACTACGGTTGATAATATGAGATTCCCTAGACAGGGAAGGTGTGCTTGATTGCAGATTACGCTATAACCAATGTGAATGCGCTAATTACATGGGCTACACTAAGCTCTTGAAATATTGCGTTTGGCTTCGGTTAAAGGTGTTTTTAGTACGGTTGCAGCAATTTCTTTCATATTGAAAAACTGTAAGAAATAGCTTAATTGCATTTCAGTAGCGTTTTAAGTTGGCATTGGCGATCGATTAAGTTGTTGTTATCTCCCGTATAGACGTGCTGAATTTATATCGATAAAATTCGCATTTTTATTAACGTTAGTTTTATTAAGGTTTCCAGCACGTAAACTTTCAGCATTACAATTCACACCAAAAAAATGATACAGGAAGTTTCGAATATTAGTAGAACCGTGGGTATGCATTGACAAACGAGTCATCCATTGATATTTTAGAAGTAAAAAGACCAGATTGAACGTCGATGTACCACATGTTTTCGCTAAATAACCAGGGGCATAATCTAATCGATCTTGACAGAAAATTTACACCATTTACTAAACGACGATTTTCGTTCGAATAAATACCAATAGACGATTCATTCAAATAAGAACACATAGAAATTTCTCATTTTAAAGTAAAATAATGGCTTCATGGATTCAACATCAGTCAATGAAAAAGAAATGGTCATTTAAAAATACGATGTAGCGGTTTTTATACGTACGTTTTTAATATGTATGTGTTATAATGCGTTTATAAGTACATGTATAGTGTTGACTGCCATAAATACAGGTCATCATGAAATATAAACATTTTTAGTGAGAATACTAAGCCAACCTATGTCTTTATATCACGATCTACATATAATTAAAACAATCACGTAATGGTTTGTTTTAATATACGTTTTTGTGGCGGGGGCGCGCTAATCTCTGTATTCATTTTCGTCTTTTCTAAAGACGATTTGCTTGTTGTATATTGTGCACATTGTCAATTCATTCTCTCCAATAGTCACCGTTATACCGATTAAGAATGCAGGCCATCAAATGTGTTGTCGTTGGTGACGGAGCTGTCGGTAAAACGTGTCTGCTTATTAGTTATACTTCCAACGCTTTCCCTGGCGAATACATCCCAACAGTATTTGACAACTACTCCGCTAATGTGATGGTAGACAAAAAACCTGTTAATCTTGGACTCTGGGACACAGCGGGTTAGTATTAATTATCGGTTTTGCATTGGTATACGGATGCAACACACCCTTTCGCATTTTTTACCGTTCTTCTCTTCTTTCTAGGCCAGGAAGATTATGACAGACTGCGGCCTCTCTCTTACCCACAGACGGATGTATTCCTTATTTGCTTTTCCGTAGTCAGTCCACCTTCATTTGAAAATGTACGAGCTAAGTGGTATCTAGAAGTCCGACACCATTGCCCCAAAACCCCCATCATCGTCGTTGGAACGAAAAGCGACCTCCGCGAAGACCGTGCAACTATCGAGAAGCTAAAGGAGCACAAAATGGCCCCCATCCTATTCCCCCAGGTTTGTTTATCGTAACCGTTATCTGTGGCGACTTTTCGTCATTCCATTTGTGCTTTCTATAAAAAACGTACCAGCATTTATGTTTGTACTACCGATAATTATGCCAAATAGGCCCTTCGAGCTTTTCAATCATGTGATTTTCGGTATTAATGTATTCTAGACCTTTTTGGATATAGCATGTAGTATTTTCCTTACTTGAATCTGATTTACGGGATGTCTTTTATATTCAGGTTATTCTTAACTTCCGCTCTTAATTGTATATTCTTAATTTTTTTATTATCCGTACAGGATTATTATGCAGCAAACATCGAAGTCCGAAATGGGACTCTTTCCAATGGATAGCATCAATTTTATTTCCACTGTTTTTAATGCAAATAATGCGGGTGATTGGATGAGTAATTCAAGTCAGCCGAACTTTCTCGGCACGCGCACCTACGCAGGTTTTTCTACGGGAAGCTGATTACTTATTTATTATTTGACAACGCGAAGTTCCTAAAATGGAGTATTTACTTTTATTTGCCAACCATCAATCTTTGTAATTTTTTAGGGTCTCGCTTTGGCGAAGGAAATAGGCGCAGTGAAGTATCTTGAATGTTCAGCTCTTTCCCAGCTTGGCCTAAAAGATGTCTTTGACACGGCCATCCGGGCGGTTCTCGTTCCTCGTACAAATGGCCCACGCAAGTTTAGGTGTAGCATTGTGTGATGATGAAGACGACGAATTCGACACACAAATGCGGCATCTTTTTGCCTGGTCTTGTGAGCTTCCAGAGATACTCGTACCACAAACCCCACCTCCCCCTGCCATCCCTGATTATCGATTACAACAACCGCCAATCACGCGAATTTCGTGGTCTTCTGTCTGTACAGTATGTGCTTTGCCACGCCGCCACAAAACACTCATCATTTGCTTAGGTTTTTTGCCGTTTCTCATACCCTTTTAAGAACTCCGGGCAGTCCCTCCCCCTGCCGGTCCAATCTACTTCTCTTTTTAACCTTAATCGTGTCTTTTGTGCGCGCTCTATTGATAACAAAAATCGTGCGATGTTCAAACATCCACCACCATCCCTGCCTCTTCTGTGACTTCTACTACTAATGCAAAGATGATATTGAAAACGAAAAATGTCTATTCGGTTATCTTTGTTTTGGCCTCGGAGGCTAGTCTGCCTGTGTTATAGTAAAAAAAACCCTTCTATTTATCAATCGGAACAGTGACCACGTTCGATTCTGGGCCCTTGACAAAGACCAGCAGTTTATTAAAATAGTGGCACAGTCGCACTGTGAGACCATGGCGTTACCAGCAGCATTCCGGTATGAAGTGTGCACATAACCCGGACCAGGCCCGTTGTTTGTCTTTGCTGTGTATAACAGCCACACCGGATGAGTCATCGCCTTGCGCTAACGTATTCGACTTGTCGCAGTAGTGAAAATCAAT
The DNA here is from genome assembly GCA_028672205.1 of Proteocephalus fallax. NCBI lineage: Eukaryota > Metazoa > Platyhelminthes > Cestoda > Proteocephalidea > Proteocephalidae > Proteocephalus > Proteocephalus fallax. The sequence goes on from JAPUBX010000660.1 coordinate 112,745, forward strand.
AGAAGTCTGTCGGCGTTTGATGAATGTCCTTGGTGCCATGTAGCCGGAGCATTCAATTGACTAAACAACGGCGTCGCTAGAGAAGGCCTGTGTTGCAGGCTACAGTTTAATCTGGCAGTGAACTTTAACCTTTTGTATCCGTTTGTGCAAATGCCGCAGTGACGAGATTATCGAAAAAATGTAGCATTGTGTGGGCTGTCCTGTTAGCCCGAAATCCGCCTAACCTGAAGATGAAAAACCCTTGGCAGATGTGTGACACTCCGGTGTAGCCAATGGATGTGCGTGAAGCGACTGATTAGGTTTGGCAAGGACTCAAGAGACCAATGGACGTTGGCGGTTTACTGGATGGGTCTTCTACTTTCGGTAGAGTACGAAACACCTCGATCACAGTGAGTCGTCCTTGGTAAACAATTATCACGAAAAATCAGCTACAATTTGGATGCAGGTGTCTCGTATTCACTATCGTACTCCAGCCTGGCATTGAGTCCTACACATGGTGCCAGCCATTAACAGTTGTTTTAAAGGAGCTCTCAAAAGTCAATAATGCCCCAACAAGTGCCAACAGGATGTCTACCTTTGGAAACATCTCAATGCTTGCCTTGGATACCCTCCTAATGCACGTAATTGTGGTTGCTGGCATTTTTATGACGGGCATGGTGTTCTAACGCCACTCTGGTTACATGGAAACGAGTATTGCAGGGGCTTTATAATTCAATTTCCCAAAACACCCAGATGTACGCCTCCCAACTTCCAATAGGTGTACCCACGTTTCAGTTTCTCAAAGGGGTAGTTAAATACTTGGAAAAAAGCCACAACTGACATTGTCACTTGGCTGCACAACACACGTGCTTGGAAGTTCACGTGTGACACCATTGCCTCGCCGGCATGACGAATATCGACTGACCTTATCGCCTGCCACGACCCCGGCTACGCGTTGCAGTCAGACACTCGAATACCGCTTCGTGATTGGACGAGGCCTTACGTTGCAGTTATCCCGTTTGGGTTAGACCTCGCCTTTCTTGCTAACTTACCTCGTTGTTATTTCGTTATAAATTTCGTATTCTAAATTGTCACTTCTTGTATCATTTTATTTGTTGTAAATTTTAATGCTGAAAGTTTTGGTCCTCGTTACCTTAGTAAAAAGCGAATACAATTATTATGATTAGACGTGTTACCGCTCTGTCCGACTCGAGGATAAATTGGCTTCATCGGGGTTTGTTGGAAATATCTTCACAGGTTGTGGTGGTGTCCCAAGTGCCATTTTATACAAAAGACTGCTTCATGTTGCATTCTCAACATTACAAATCAAGGAAATTAACGGTCGCTGCCCATTTTGCGGTCATCTTCTTCAAGTGACTCTGTTAGTTGCCTGGATGCTGTGATCAATTCCATTTTCGCAAATAGTCTGGGGAATAAAGTAAACAGTACACGACGGACCTTTAGTTCTACGCCCCTTTGGAGTCAAAATGATCGTCGCATCAGCTGAGCGCAATTCAACAGCCTCACGCACAACCCCCCAATTTTACGCCAAATGATTCATCCATCCCCGCGGAAACGGACAATGACATGAAGATCTCGGGGCTGCTAGACGGTAGCCCTAAATTTAATGCTCATTTGCTCGGATCGAGTATGAACACAGCTTGCAGTAAAATACTTCCTGAAACGATTAAAGCAGCAATTGCTCTGAAATTTCATACAAAATAACCCTTTAACACTATGTGTAGAAGGACATGTTCGGACCTTGAGATTCCATGAGTGTAATTGGTCACACGGAATAGATATTGTGTGCCTACAATTGTTGTATTGAACAGACAGGTTGACCTAAAAACGTCGGTCATAGCCACCCACACAAACAAGTTATCGCCACCGTAGCCAAATCGTCGACAGCCCTCATTGTGGTGTGCTCGACTTTAAATAGACTCAAAAAGCCAAGACTTTCGCTAATTCGTCGACGTGTTTGGGCCACGTTAACTTTGAACAAGAAAAGGCAACCAATTCAGACAGAACCCGATTTTTTTCTGTCGATAAAGACAGCCCAAGCTAGTTAAAGCAGCTTTTTTGTGTAGTGGAGCAAAAATGTGCGCATGCCAATTAGTTCAACTAGTTTATCGTATACAAAATGTCTCTCGTAACCCTTATGAAGGTGTAAAAACGGAAATTGAGTATAAATAGCCCACATTAGTAAAACACTGGACACGAGCAACTCTCCGTGCTACTGTTTGGTGAGTATTTTTTTGTCTGGTAGTGTCTATAATCACCAATTATGCCGAAATTTCATCGAAAGTTTCAGCAAACAAATGACCATCTGTAAGCGTGTATGCAACAGAACGTTTCAATAGTTTATTAATCATTCACAAATTGTAGACCCTGAACTATGTATATATCGATAAGCAGGTGACGATGTTTATTCAACATATGCGTTTAATTTGAATTTGAAAAAGAAACGCGAACTTGAAGAACCCAGCAGATGCACCAATCTGACAAGATTTCTGAGTCTCTGATGTTGTGGGTGCCCGTTTTTTACGAAAACGGCAGCCAACTCAAACAGCGGTCCCATTTGTACAAATAGCAGCGTGTTGGTGACTGCCCGCCAACGGGGTTATGCGTAGTGCGTGTACGCCCTATCCACGTGAACGCTGGCGATTCAAACTGGCTGATAAAAAGAAACGCCGTGGCCGTGTACGAGAATATCGAAATGCCATAACATCGCATCGCGTGATTTAAACGCAGCCAGATGGATCATTGCATTTATGTCGTATTAATCCGTCACATCCGAACAGACCTTCAATCTGGATTATGTCGCGTATTCGCTAGCGTCTAATCCAGTCGAGCCAATTCGTTTTTGTTGTCGTCGTCGATTATGATTAATTGTGTTGTCTGTTTCTCAAAATACAGTATCAATTATTCATTGGCCTGGCTAGGCAAGGAGCACGCGTGACTAATGTGAATAGATTGGTTCTTTGTAGGAATGAATCACCGTCAAATTACGCCAATTCTTCACCTATCCGAGGGGAAGTAATGAATCGAACCGGTTCCATAGGCGTCTCCACTTTTCGGCATGTTTGATGTTGTTTGGGCGTGCTCTTAACAGTTAATGATTCGATTGTGGTTTGTTCGTTTACCGGAGTGCGTGTTGGTTTACTAGGCTTTCCGAACAGCCGAACCTATCCGAACAGCGAACCAAGTCGAGAAAACACCAGGAATTCCACCAACCACCACCACCAAATAATGTATATATTTATACCGAGGTTACATAAACCAGGTTTGCTCTATAATCTGGCTCATTTATTCCTTCGCAATATGAAAGGAGCCCAATGTCACAAATAATATCCCATTTATAGGTCTACGGAAGCTGTGAAGTGGGATTTAATTAGTGCATAGGGTACAACCAGGGAGCAACACAACTCTTCTGTCGGTATCTGTCGCGTCTCCTCATTGGTGATTTGACGACCAATGCACGCCACGTCTCCGAGCCGTCTCTCTTTTTGTCGTGCGGAATTCATCTGCCGGCTTCACGGATGGTAGTTCAATGAAGTTCCTTAGTAATTTGCAAAGGCGTGCCTGCAGTGCCACCCCAAGAAGAGGTGGAAAAGTGTCAGATGCATCAACCGCCTACGTTTAATCCACCCAGGGGCCATATCGTGGAACTCGGTAGGAGATATTTTCAAAAAGCTCCTGGTAGTTTCAGCGGCGAAAACCCGTTATACCGGTTGACAGACAGACAGCAGGCTGCTGGTCTTGCCGGATACCCAAACTCCGGACGAGTCTCCCGATGGGTGGAGGAGGATAGGACCTGTCTGTCTTCTTGCAGGAGGCATAGTTTTGATTTTCCTAAGTCTGGGCTCGTCGTCAACGTCAAACCCTATTGCCAAGATAATTCATGCAAATGCCCTAAACGTCGCGACGACCTCCTTAAGCTGACACTCCTCTAGTTGGTTCAATAGGAAAACAAAAAGTGACTGTTTTACGCGGGTGAAAAGCGGGTCAGCGGTGAATGCCAGTGCGCCGTGACACCGCATGAACTGATTATTATTAGCAGCAGGGGCGAATCCTGCCACCATAGTCCGATCTGCCTCTGACTTTATCTGGAAGACACAAGAAATATTTGCATTCCACCACTGGAATGAGCAAATTGTGCGCAAATACTAAGAGCCTGGGAACTATAAAAAAAACAAAAAATCTTGGTTTCACATCGTTCAAGAGCATAACGAATATAGGACGCGCTATATCTAATAAAAAGGCCTTTACCATTTTCGACAAGTGACCATGGGAATAAATTGGTGGAGACTTGACAATGAGATACCTTCAAGTGTCCGAGACCGGGATAACATGGGCAGGTGTTGACCAATGAACAAGGCGTCCAAAAACTGGGTTTCAACATGTGCCACCCCAACTACCAAGGCACCCCGCGTCCGACGCTGAACACGATGGTTGAATGCCAAACCAATCGGGCGTTAATATCGCAAGGTCATTGGGTGCAATAATGCACGAGGGAGTATATAATCAGGAAAATGTGAAGTGAGGAACTATTCTACTCCATCACACTACAGGTGGTAGGACGACGAACGAGAGTGATTTATTTGGTGTGTGAAATTTTCCTTCCGAAGGAAGCTTGGTATCAGGTACACGTATCGTGCAATTTGCAACAGAACGGAATAATGTAAATGATGGATGAAGGAATACAATACAAGCTTTGGGTGAAAATGGGACGCGTCTTTACTACGTGTCTTAATGGGTGGCGAGAGATGCGGGGAGGCTGAACTGCTGCGGCTGGGAAAAGAAGTTGAGAAAGCAAGAGAGAGAGAGAGATTCAGTTAACTCAATCCAAATGAACCAGAGAGCCCTCAACTCTACCATGTGGAACTCCGCACTACTAAAAGATAGGAAGGCAAGATGGGCACCGCCTATTGGGCCATGTGGTGCACTACCAAGACCCCCTTTTTATAGCCACTGTCTTCATTGGCTTTATATGCCGTTGCTAGGGGAATGGGGTGAGTAAGATAAACGCGGTATCATTCGCCTTCGCCACCGCTATCACCAAATGTAGCGCAATGTTTAAGAATCTGCCTAGACCGGAAGTTGAATAGCACACGCGCTCGTCAGTGTTTTGTTTATTCCGTTCAAACAAAACTAAACGCTTCCTAGAATTGACCGAATTGAAAAGAGGCCCGTTGTACCTAGAAATTTGTCGTTAAGGGTACGATAAAGCGTCAGTCACAAGCGGTCAGGGCGTGAAGTCTCTTTGAATGAGATGTAAATCTAAGTTAATGATTTAAACGCAGCTATCAAATACTTGGCTATTCATTTGTTTTTAGGGCAAACCCGTTTGTGTAAGAACTGAATATCACCCATCAGATGGTCCAGCAAGCTGTCGATAATGGCAGACGAATTTCCTTTAGAGTCTCTAGATTTCTTACTCTTCCTAAAAATCGACCATCATCATGGGGGTCAGAAGGATAACAAAATGATCTACACGAAAATGGCCAAAAAATCGTTTCGAGATTCCCTAATCTGTCGCAGCAAGGCAGGTTGGTTTATCGACGGTCTACTCGTCACATGTGATGGGCTTACTGAATCTTTAAATTTATGCTTCTGGCGTACGGTTAACATTTGCCGAACTATATGAATCATCGTTGGGGCAGAATGGCCAAAGTTGGAAAAGTGGGCAGTCGACGGTAGTCCGCGATTCCGACCATTGAACTAAAAATATTAAAGTGAACTGCCATTCATGTAAATTCAGATCGAGTATTCAAGGTATTCTGCTATCATGATAGCTTAACAAATTTCGCGTTGTGTTGCGCGTGAACCAATGTTTATTTGACAATCCTGCAAAACGTCTAGGCCTCGCATTTGTCTCCAGATCGCTCACAACGCCCTAGATCAAGTGACGTTGTGATTTAGTTGCTTGTTCCAGCAGACTAAACTACAGAAAAGAGTCTTTAAATACACTGGCTCCACAATACTACCGAGCGTTCAAGGGAATGACAAGGTGAAACTGTGCGTTGAAAGCATCAGGAATGCGTTCCACCACTTTCTCATTACCTTGGGGTCGGACGAAACGAGATGAATAGTTTGAACAAAGATTGGAATCTACCGCGCAGCAATCCGCCCTACACGAATCTTCGGTTTCCAAACCATGGTACAGTGCGTCAAAGTGATTGGAAGTATTCATCAGCAGTGCCTACAAAGAATCGCGAAAGCCGACTGATGTGACCAGCTCTCCAACGCAGACGGGGAAACTTTCAGCCGTTCTACAAAACCGTCGGCTTCCGTCGTTTGGCTCTATTTTACGCCGGTGGGACTGCGAGCTTACAAACCTCTGTCTTTCGCCAAGACCATGCCCTGGTTGGCGCTGTTGTAACGACGGTCAACTGAAAAGGCGGGCCGGTACCGTCAAAACTGTTGTGATGCGCTTGGGACTTCAGTCTGTTGACGGTGTGCGAGGCCGCCTACAATCCGGGACATATATGAAGCTGACAAGCACGATCCAGGTGACTTTGTGGGATAGTATAAATTGTTTTCATTGCGCGCTTGCACCAGTTTATTTGGGTTCGATCGGTCCTTGGCCTTTCTAGCCAGCTTTAACCTAAGCATCATGTCGGCCTTCTGCTAGAGGCAAAGTTGTTTTGAGGAATGAAGAATCTTGGGGTGGTTAATGAGTAAAAAAGGTTTTACCTCAAATCCTTTTCGACCGTGTTGATGTTTTGTGGGTTGCTCTACCTTGTCAATTGGATTAACCTTGAAATTTTACGCAAAGCACCACCTGCAAACGGCTGGTGACCAGGGTCTAATTTACCAAACCCTAAAAAAAGGATAGACAATAAAGGATCGATAAAAACCACAGCCACAGATTCAAAGATATGTTTGTCTGTTAATGCGCACATTTGACATTATATGGAAATCCACGACTACAGTTAGGACGCTTTTTGCGTATCTTCTTCACTCTACTCTCAGTATATAAGTAAATAGGCAAAATAGGCAGACCATCGACGATCTTCTGGTCGTTAGATCTCGTGGTCACCTGGGAGGTCTCCGAGAAGCTGCTATCTGTAAATGGCACTGACCACGCTCCGGTAAACCGATTGGCTGGTGGACATCGCCTGATATTTTCACAAAACCCGCAACTGAAACACGTTGGTAATCTTCCGATGGTATAACCGACGGTAGCCAATGGTTTAGCGTTCAGCATCCTCGCTCTGCTTGTGAGAGACCTGGATTCGACGCCCAGGACAGGCTAGCTGGGGTGGCACTGGGTACGCAGCCTGCTTACGTAATCCCACAAAATTGTGCAACAATCCCTCATAAAGCCGGTTTGAGAATTTGGCCAATGCAGGTGTCCGGTCAAACCGAGCTGCCATAGTTTAACATCGGTCAAGGTGCTGATTGGATATTACCAGCGCTATGGGTTTGCCTAATAGAGCGTGTTTTATCCCAATTGATTCCTTTGCATTGTGTGAAGTCATACACACACGTCAGTACGAGAAGTCAGTAAATAACTATTTCTTCGATACATGGACATTTATGCGCGCTTGCAGCTGTCCAACATCAGGATGCTTACGATACTGGCTTAAAAGCACATTTGAATTGTTCTGATTAGGTGACTACGATATTGGTGGGTAATCTATGAGACAATTTAGATATAAAAACCAATTTTTCAGCATTGAATTTGACGAATATGAAGCAAATCTCAAGTGGAAATTAGATTATAATTTTGTTACAGTAAACACGCTTTGTTGAAGCATACTTCGTATGAATCGAAGAAAGAACACGATTATCGATGAAATAACCAATTTGAAACAAACACTACTCTCTTGATAGTCCGGATTCATAACCATTCTGCCAAAGACTGCAAATCAATTCTCCCCGAATTGCTTTGTTCAATGTTTTCAAAGTAGTTTTATATGACAAGGCCCCACCTCACAAATTCAATAAACCACACAGCGGACTGGCAATTTTTAAAGTGTTAATTTATCGATTTAGTAACAATGTGTTATTAGATTTAAGAATGCTTAAATGCCAAGTAAATACTCCCATGGATATGGCTGTTCAATGGCAGCCATTTCACGTTTGCAAAACATTAAATACGTTGGCAGTTGAATTTGATTTCTTCCAAATTTGCCTCGTTGTTTTATATTGATTGTTGATTCGTAAATCTTAAAGTTTAATTTGATTGCGAATTTCACGCATTACTTCCCTTTAAATACAATAGAATAATTCGATTTCAGCCAGATCCAAAACCCTAACGGGAATTCTGAAAAGACCAGATCGGACTATAACTATTGTTGGAATGATCAAAAATATTTTCTATTCCCGAAATATATTGTTGGCCATTTATTTCCCGGTTATATCATCTAACGAATAAAGACAATAAGTACTGTGACAGCATCATAAATTAACAGAAGGTATGGTAATTCGAAGACTTCGTGGACCAACAATCAGAATGGCACGATGGCCAAAGACGAAGGTCAGGAATGAATAATATTGCTTATTATTCAAACAATAGTGAGGGCCTGACCTGGGCCGAAAACACCGACAAGGCGCGATGCTTAGCGCCCGCTGCAGGCGAGTCCTGTCTGGACACACGTGGGGCGTGTCGTTGTAAAAAGGTGGCGGCCGGCCTAGTGTCGTCGATATTGTCTTAATTTATCCACGTTAAGGTCACAGCATGCGGTGTGGTGTGCATTAGCTAATGGGGTGCCAGTATAATGGATGTCATGCGTGGGAAATAAATCAACACAGCATTTAAGGTCACTACAAAGGTACTGCATCAAACCAAACGCTGTCTCGAATGTTCAGCACACATTTCTTAAATAAATAGACCTATTACTTATTATTAGTGTGTGTTACTTACATCAAACATATTTTATCGCGTTCTGTACAACATTTCTGTGCATCCGTTTTGTGAACTTGAAGACTGTTTAAATAAATAGAAGAATTTGACCTTTACCACGGCGGCTCCAATAATACTATTTTCTCCATCGTTTTCGTCGGAAAGTCTTTAATACATTTTCATTTCCGATATACTTAGCCTTTGTCATTGAATTTTTCTTAATTTCCACGATATGGAGATAACTGTTTATAAATATTTTGCAAACGTCGGTTCTGTCATCCTCTAGAAATGCACAATTACTCCCAAGCCGATTTATTAAATGCTATAGAATATAGTTATCGTTTTTTCCGTCTACACTCACATTAAAGTTAACATTTTTTCGCAAAGTGTCACCGCGCTTTAATCCACAAATTTATTTTTAACGATCTGTGCTTTTTTGTTATAGACTCAAAGATGACGTCAACCGAGTTCGACACAAACTGCATCACCCTTACACGTTACATTATTGCCGAACAAGCCAAACACCCGGAGGCCTCCGGCGAAATGACGCAGCTTATGAACGGAATTCAAACAGCCGTGAAGGCCATCTCCTCGGCCGTCAGAAAAGCCGGCATCTCTCAGTTGTAATTAATTTATTCATCAAGGTTATCTTGATATCGTAGGTTTGGTCTCACCGGACAGGCTAACGTTCAGGGCGAAGAAGTAAAAAAACTGGATGTTCTCTCCAATGAACTCTTCATTAATATGATGATTTCGTCCTACACGACTTGTCTTCTTATTTCTGAAGAAAACGAGGAAATCGTTATCGTGGATGAGGACAAACAGGGCAAATACATTGTCACATTTGACCCGCTCGATGGTTCCTCAAACATTGATTGTTTGGGCTCTGTTGGTTCTATTTTTGCGGTATTCAGGCGCAAAAATCTCAAGGGAAAGGCCGAACTAAGCGAGGCTCTCCAGTGCGGGCGAGATGTTGTTGCAACCGGATATTCCCTCTATGGTAGTTCTACCATGATCGTCCTCTCCGTGGGAGATGGCGTTCAGGGATTCACGTTAGATCCGGTAAGCCACCTTTAGTCTCCACTTTCTGTGATGATGTTTTGTGTCTAATCAACTTCCCATTCAGAAGATTGTCTTGTCAACAGGTTATGTCGTGTTTGGGTTTAGTTTAGTTGTTCTTATTCATTTCACCTCTCGTAAATCTGCCAACGTAATAATTTGTTTTTATCTACCATTCTAGCAACTGGGAGAGTTCATTTTGACTCAGCCAAATATAGAAATACCGAAACGCGGAAAAATTTATTCTATTAATGAGGGAAATTCTCAAAATTGGGACAGGGCAGTGACCGAGTACATCCATGACAAGAAATTCCCCAAGGTAATTTGTTATTTTAATCGGATAGGCGACTCGAATTTGTTAAATTATTTTAAATCAGGAAAACAAATCGTCGCATTTCCCCTCCTCTGCCCTTTTAGCAAGGAAAGCCTTATCAGGCTCGCTACATCGGATCTATGGTGGCCGATGTCCACCGAACTCTCGTCTACGGTGGAATTTTCATCTATCCTGCAATGAGCAACATTCCAACTGGAAAGGTTGGTCAACCAGTGCAGCAAGCACTTTTTTCCACTTTTTACCCCCACTTCCTAAAATAGTAACGGGACGGCGGGTGTGCTTTCGTTTGGGCAATTTCGTCGGTTCTAAAAGTGCACTAATTGCAAGGGTTCGGGATTCCGGTAGCTGTTAAGGAGGCGGTCTTCTTGGACGTCTATCGGTTGACAAATTCAAGTTTTGCTGTTAAGATTCCGGATGATGCAGCAGCCGCTACACTGTGGAATTTATTTTCGCGGACTTTGTCACATGGGCGTGACAGCCATTGGCACACCTTGGGCCGATCGGTGCGAACTAAACGACGTGATGCCCTTGTGCAGAACAAAACCAGGGGTCCAGCCGCGTTCCGATTGGCTGAATTAAGTGAACACGCAAGAAGCTGTGCATCCTTATCAGCCACGCCTGTCAGCACACAGGACTATTCGAGAATTAAGATGGAATGGGAAAGGCCATGTTGTGTGTATTGCGTACTGGAGGTGGGACCTCCTCTCTTTTGCCTCTAGCTCCGTCTGCTATACGAGTGTGTTCCCATGGCCTACCTGCTTGAACAGGCTGGTGGCAAAGCCTCCAACGGCAAAATGCCAATTCTCGACATCCAGCCCACCCAGATCCACGAGCGGGCGCCCATCTTTCTTGGCAGTTCGGAGGATGTCGATGAGGTGCTCGCCTACTGCCAGAAGTACGCCTAGAACCCGTCCCCTGCGTCAACTCGGTCACCATCTCCGCGTAGACAATCGCTCTTCCGTTATTTAAGTAATGCATGCGTTTTTTAAATAATAATAATAATAATAATAATACAGACTTAAAAGGCGCATGCGCACCCACTATAGTCTTCGGATTGTTTTCGCCTGTTGCCTGTTGGTGGCCGCTGTTCCCGCTTCGCATTGTGTGAGGCCAAACAGAGAGGGTGAACTTTTGTGGATTTTAAGAACTTCGCGCTTCTGGTTTGCCACGGGTTTTCTTTCACGCGGCTCTGAGTTGACATCGCTCCGCAGCTGAACGAAAACAAACATGAGAGGTGGGCCAATCACATGTGGGGGGTGGGGGGGCGTTGACCCGGATTGGCCAGAGGGAGGTTGGGGGATATGGGGTACCAGTTACGAGTTGAACCTCTAATCGTGGAGCCACACTATGCCACTCTCGTGTTACTTTCTACCGTTCACACGGCTCTCTCCCTGGTGCCTGGTTGGGGAAGCTGGCATAACGCGCTCCACAGCTCACCGGCGGGCTAAACCACGCGAGTTGCCGTGACTTCGAACTATACGCTTCCCCCAACACGCGTAGACGGACCCAAGCAGACGGGACAGGCTAGGAGTCTATCTAATCCGAGATCAAACTGTCAGGAAGGAGGTGGTCTTGTTGAACCACCCGTTTTTCCTACTGCCATCGTGGTGGACGCACTTGGTAGGGGTAAGACAATGTCAATGTAATCCAGCGTAGACAAAGAGGTAACACAAACTTACGGCTTCATCCGAGTGCTGTTGTCGCATGAAGTTTCTCTCATCGGGGGTCTAAAGCAAGTGAATGCGGTGAACAATCATTTTTTACCTCATCCGGAAATTCTTCTCTAAGGCAGAATCCGGACCCTTGGATTGGATGGTCTTCTTCTTCTTTTTGGACGCGGTTATCGTTGTTTGGTTTGTTCAGCTTAAATGAAAAGTGTACATGCTTATGCAAACGGAGCTCTATGAAGGGTATTCGATTAAATTATCCCGAGGTCATACAGGAGAGATTATTGGCGGCCGTAAAAAGCCTCTTCACCAAAACATCCTCGATTAATTAAATTTGATTGATTAATGAAGGTAATCAGGATGTTTCAAACTAATGGTTTTATTTAAACCGCCAATAACGAAGAAAACCGACAATAAAATGATAATTGAAAAAAATACACGGAGGTCGACAAAAGGCCCTTCGCTAAAAGGTATCCCAATCAATTAAATTCTGTTTGGCAAAACAGGTAACAAAGAGCATGCTGTAATTCAAAACGAGATTACTCGCTAAAAAAACGAACCGTATAGTGTTAAAATACTATAAAAAACCCTAAACTGCTGCAAAAACACCAAATATATTACGCGTGGGATCACGTTGACAGCTCTAGCTGTGTGCAATTAGAGGGTGGACATCAGGTTTTTAGGGAGAAAGTGAGTTGCCTCACCCTAGATGAATCAGGCAGTAATGAGTACCGTCGTAGGGTATCACTGTTCCGTTGATGGAGAGTAAAGAAAGATTGAAGCCGTATCTGACCGGTCTTGTAGCCGCGGGAGTGATGCGTCACTTAAACAGAACCGTTTATTTCAGAATTGGTTGGTTATAATAAAATGGGATTTCGCAAGTCCTGTAAATGTCAAACTACCGCGAAAAAAGGAATCAGCGTCTCTAAACGTAGTGTGGCATGTTCTTATGACCCTGTTTACCGCAAGGCATATTACCGCATAAACACTCGTTGTCAAGCTTATTTCACACGTGTGCTTGTTGCCAACCCGACATTTCCGATGCAGCGACAACCATTTTCAGCATAAACAAACCATTTTAAGCTCGTTAAGCACCCCAAAATAGACTAGACACCACAAATGTTTGAAAGCATCGGTGAATGTAAGTAAACACCGAAGTTCTTAAATGACTACGTGGACTGTGTGTCAACAGGTGTGACCGATAAATGTGAAGTGATTAAAGGCGCCTCATCTTAAGTGCACAAAAATCACCCAATCAAAATAAGCCTCGACCCCGGGTTGGGTTTTGCACACGGATATCAAATCCTGCTATCGCGACCTGTCGGCCCCAGGTGAGTCACGCCTCCAAGACCAATCCAAATTTTACTTTGGCTTCTACAACAAAACGGCAGTGAAATTATCGACAACCCCGCAAAGCTCGCAACTTTTAGGTTTCCCCCAAAAAATACAAACTTGGCGGCTCTCTCATACTAGAGTTTTAACAGTCGGTTATCGTGGAGTGATCATGTCGATGTTGTCTTTGGTAAAAGCCGCCGTCTTTGCTTCCTTGTTCGCCGATTCAGGAGACTTGGTTTGAGCTCCAGCCATATAAAAACCTTCGTCCATGCCTGTATAATTCCCCTGATTGTATATTGTTCCCCAGTAATTTTCCCCGGCCTTAAATGCTCGGACTTTTTAACCCTTCATCGACTTTTTAAAATAATCTCGTTTTCTAGCGGTCTGCCTATTCTCTCTATCAAAGAAATCATCGTTGAACGCCACTTCAATAACTGCTTATTAATCGCTGCCCGAATTTTTAAATTTGTCCCGATTTTTAGTCTCACCAGACCAGGTTAAACAGGAACTACAAGACAATTTTCGCATCTAATATTTGTTATCCTGCCTTTTTTAATGCTGAAAGTTTTGGTCCTCGTGACCTAAATAAAGCCACTACAATTATTATTATTATTAGAGGATAAACAGGCTGCTTTACGCGAGTTTGCGTGAAGTTTCTCGTGCTTCACAAATGACACCTGAGTTGGCCTGACCTATGAATCGAACACGGTTCCCTCTCCAACAGAGCGATGAGGCCTACCACTATACCGCCACACGTAGGCTTAGCTAAACACAATAAGCGAAAGGAAATGGCACAATGGTGTAACGGTGTCAGTGTCTTGACTCTGTTCGTAAGTGGTGCTGGGTTCGACTCTCACTTGAAACAAACAAAAAGTCCGCTTTGAAACCTGACCACTGCGCGTCGAAGACACACGGAGATTGAAATTATTCCATCACTGAGGCCTGCGACGAATCCTGAAAGTGGACTGGCCGGACCAGGTCTCCGTCAACAACGAAATAAGACGTCGCTGAGCGAACAGTGAGAAGCTGTCAATCCTTCTACAACGCCGTCGGCTGCAGTGGTTCGTCCACGTTCTGCGCATAAACCGCCGAAAAAGGTTTGAGCTGCTGGGCCGGTTCACAACTGAAAACGTGGATCAGTACTGCCCAGGCGAAAGTGAAGCACTAAGAGCTACAGAATGTCTGAGGGGTGCGTGGCTGGAAAAAGGACTGGATGAAAATCTGTTCGGACCAGACCTCCGATCGGCCCGCTACGATTTGCGACATCCATGAAGCCGCCGGCTCAGTCTCTGGCAAAGAAGAAGAGAACAAATAAACTCCGAGAGCGGTTGCGTGTGTGTCTGTTTAAACTAGCGACTTCGTGGTGATGGATACCGGCTGCTGCAATTTCCGGAATTAAATTATCAGCACGCGTTCCACTTGTTGCCCCTGCAGTGTTGGTTTAATAGTGGGTGATAGAGCGGCAAATGTAACCTCATCCGTGGCATTGGGTACACAAAGGGGCCTTGAATGGTGCCGTTTGGGTACATGGCCGCAAGGCCGTGATTGGTCACCTAAACATTAACGCTGACGAAGCTAACATACCCAACCAGCTGCCAGAGTATTAGGTCAGGAATGTCAGGTCTTCTTTGGTGCAAGTGGCATCGGTCGTCCAGGTGTTGTGATCAAATTCCTTCTTTGGTTACACGAATTTGCTGTACAGTTAAGTTGCGAAACCTTTTTTAAACAAAAAATGTTCACAAGGCCCGATCCAAAGCAATTATCTGATGAATTTCAACCCCGTAGATAAATGTGGCCTTGGATAACATCGTCCACAGCAAGGTCGCCCGAAGGAATGTCCATCTCACTATTTTCTTTTTGGAAGTACTAGTGTCAATAAGATGTCTTACTCTTGCGGGAATCGTTTAATTCTCCAAGACACCGTTGCCTTAACTGTTAATCCCTAGAGACGATTTCGGTGTCCATGCAAGCCACTAGAAAACTCAACATACACGGGACTTATATCTACATTATTTAATTGTTAGCAATCCCCAATTAATTTCAAGACGCTTACTCAATTTAAACATTTGTCATCCGTCACTTTTTACGCAAGTCTTCTGTTTTTTGTACGTTTTTCTTGTTTAACGTCTTTGGGTGAAACTATAAACCAGGATTTATCTGGGAATGGCCGATTTGGATAGATGGAATGCACTGGGCTATCTAATATGCGTTCCAATCGGGCTTTTCGAAACGCGATTTCGCGCGTTCCGAGGGCCTTGTCAACAGATTCGTTGCTCTGATCAATACAATTGTCTGACTAATGCGCGGTCGCTATATATCGAATGCTCTCAGGTACTGCACCCATCCCTTTACGGACAAAGGGAGTTGTCTATCGATTCCGCAACGCTATCTTGCCTGGTCTCAGCATCATAGTTACAAGACCCTCCGTAGTAGACCTTTAAAAAAAAGTTTTTTAGTAGATGATTCCAGTCTCCTCTTTTGGATTATATTAGGGAACCCGCTCTATTCGAGTCTGCCTCAGTGTAATAGTCCTCTTCCGCCAATGAGAAGGCTTCGCCAATTAATTCCCAAAAGAAGATTTGCGATTTTGACATTCCCTATTTGTCCCGATTTTAAGTTGTACACCAGACAAAGTGAAGCCTAAATTCGGAGACGATTTTCAGATTTAGTAGTGCTACGTTTTCATACAAAATGCTTCGGTCTTCGTGACTCTAATAAAGAACAAGAAATATGTATAGAGTCTGCCAGCTGGACGCTGATGAACGATACGCGCATGGATTAACTCTTCTTTAAAAAATTTCTCCGAGAAATTAAAATAGGAGAAAGAGGGAACCAGGAACGTACGATTCGTCGTTCCGAGTGAGATTAAGCGTAGTAACCGAATGAAAACCAACCAAGTTAAAGCCGGATTGCCTTGCAGTCACAACCTCTAAGGATGTGTGAGTCAATTGGAATGAGATGGGAATCTAAGACAGTCGATTAATGAATAAAGCGCAGCTGGGAAACCCGAAGCAAACTCAGGTGGACATAACAAGCATTGAAATTAAATCTTCTCCATAATTATGATTATTATTATTAGAAATAACAAGTGCGACAAAAAGGGAATTTACTAATATTCAAAAGACGTGTCGGAGAAATCTAGTATTTGATCATAACTGTCCAATAAATTACTAATAAAATAGCACGAATATTTTATCAGAAACTACTGTTCGGTAAGTACGCCTACGAACATGTGATTAAAAAAATTCGGGCTAATTCAACACAAAAATCCTTCAAACAATATCAAGCAATATCAAGTCTCCCTTAAGATGGCCGTCAGATTTAGTACCCCATTTGTGATTGGTTTTGCTCAATTCGTCTCGCAATTTGATTGGCCAATTTAAGGCCAAGCAGATAATACGACCGATGAAATTGCGCTGCATGCGGTAATAGTTTTATGCGTAGAAACTGTCAAATTATAAACAGACAATGAAAGCTCTAAACATTATAATCTTGTCTTCATAAAACGCAACTCGCCGAAAGTTCTTTACCAAATGACTTGAAATTTTAAA
Organism: Proteocephalus fallax; assembly: GCA_028672205.1. Taxonomy (NCBI): domain Eukaryota; kingdom Metazoa; phylum Platyhelminthes; class Cestoda; order Proteocephalidea; family Proteocephalidae; genus Proteocephalus; species Proteocephalus fallax. The sequence goes on from JAPUBX010000660.1 coordinate 129,521, forward strand.
CCAGCTATCATAAGGTTGTCTCTCCGGTGCCAGGATAAATGCTCAAAGCGATATCCAATGGCATGCAGACCATCGGTCAATTTTGTAAGAATAATCGATTTGTCAGGAAACATATCCCTTCAGCATGATTAATCAAAGTTAAGTGGGAGGGTGCACTGGGATCGTTCATAGTCATCGGCTTCCAGAACAGCATCTTCTGATACCACCAGGTTTAGAGGCTTGAAAATAACACACTTAGTTGAAAGAATCTGTTGGCGTCTGTAAAACAATACTACAAATAAATCCGGGAATCCTGGTATGAAACAAATCGTAAAAAGGGAAAGATATAAATGCTTACTGCCCGTGATCTGTATTTCCTTTGTTTTCGTCGGACCCGCCGATGCCGTTTCTGGTTTCGATTTTTTCTTTTGCGCTTTCTACGAGCTTTGGAATTTGCCGTTTTTGGTGGTTTGTTGGACACTTCAATCTTCTTCTCAGTCAATAAATGCGAGTTCACCAAGGAGGCTTCCTTAAGCTCCCCTTCCGAGCTCAAGTCGGATGCCCTGCAATTGCATCGACAAAATAATTTATTTCTTACGTCGAACTGGCGTCGTCCATATCAGTTTCGGCCTCCAGCAGAGTATCGTCGATTTCGCCGAACACATTCGAGAAATCGTCCAGATTAGAAATTGAATCAATGAAACCGGAGAAGTTAACTAAAACCACGCATATATAAAAAAAACAAAACAAATAAATAATACTATTACTGTAACAGTTATAAGTAGACTATTAATTTAGACTTTATTCCTACCTTTTTGTTGCGGTTTTCTTGAGAGCAGCCGACTTACAACTAAATCATGAAGCATGGTTTTACCCATTTCAGTGAGGATTTCTGTTAATTTGTCGTCATCTGATTGGATTTCATGGAATTTAAGAAGTGTAATGGCCAAGTTCTCTCCCAGTGCCAGAAGGTCGCCGATGGTGAAGTGGCGGAGTTTTTGTCTGTAGGTTGATTAGAGTATAAAAGGAAACCGATACCCTTCTAGATTAGTGCCGCACAGGGATGTTTCCATGGTGAAGATGTGTGTGAGATGGTTCTGTCGCCAAATGGCTATGCGCGCGCTTCCTTCGCGCTCTGGTTGTACTCCAAACCGACAGCTTCGAAAGCTGAAGCGCGTAGGGTCCTAAAGAGACAAAACAAATTCAACGGGCTCCAATAACACTACTACTCAAAAGACTACTCTTACCACAACTACTATTACTACAATTACCAACACTACTCCAGTTACTACTAGAACTACTCCTACTGCTACTGCTACTACTACTACTACTACTACTACTACTACTACTACTACTACTACTACTACTACTACTACTACTACTACTACTACTACTACCTACCACTACTTCTGCTATTATTACAACTACTCCTACTGCTGCTGCCAATATAGCTACTACGAATATTTCTAAAACATAACGACACCCAAATCGCAAAAAACGGTTGTGAACGGATGAGGCCACGTGGAAAGAGCGGCAAGAGATTGGACGTCAATAACCGCAATCGGTACTTGCACAATCTGATATAAAAAAAAGTGCCGCCTTCCGAATTTACCTGTTTGCTCATCAGGAAGGGAATCAATCTGTCGATGAGGAATTGTCTCGGGTTCGTAATATATGTCTTTGGGGGTCTGAGGCCCTGAGCAGTGGTCTTGTTTGACCGGTAACCAGAATCACAGCCATAAATAAAGGAATTGAACGCACGGCTGTGTCCATGAAGGTCACAGAAGACGATGTCCTGAAACCGGAGATGCAAAAAGGTTAGGTCATCCCCTCGGAAAGTGATGATGACATCTACCGAAAATTGGCTCACCTTGCATATGGCCTGCAACTCCTCAACCACTCTCTTTGTGTGAAAGACTTCTGGAAAGCACTGCTCGCTCGGGTCGGTGTATGTCCTATTAACGTCTCTTCCGAATAAAGAACATCTGTAATCGATAGCAGACAAAATTACCATAGCAGTATTTAAACGATTTAAAACAAATATAACTAGAATAGTGCCTGGTTCGGTGATAGATCGAACGTATCGATTCGAGGGACTAGGATACATTACAGCGTCCTTTTTGGTTGAATATAAATCCATAAAACTACCGACACGCGGAGATAGATTTTAGGCTCAAGCAGCCAACGTAAAAGAGACGAATGACACATTTTGTTGCAGGATGCCTCGAACAATGCGAGCCACTGCTTGTGATGAAATTGATTTACCGATAATTTCCGATAATTACGCCATCGGCATTCAGCATTGGGATCAGTTTGAAGACGAAGCGTCGTCTCAACTCCCTTGCTGAAGGGTCGTTTCGGCGAGTGAGGAAGTCCATCAATCCCTTCATCTTCCACGAACCAACGGTCTCTCCGGGATGGACTCGTGACGTCAGGACAGCCCCGTACTTCTCTTCATTGGGAACATCTTCCGGGAAACATGGAAGAGGGGCTCATAAAATCGCTCTGGTTCATAATAACAATGATTTTAATCGCTTCACGACACATTAAACGCTACGGACAACACGAGATTCGGGCAGTGAAAATCGTTCTAGCCCATCGATAACTTCTGTTTAACGTTGTTCGATAAAATCGGGAGGTATTGGATGAGGCGGCATCTGAAGTCCATGATTTTTTGGTAACATAATGACAACTACAACCGCACCTTACAACAAGATATGGTCATGATAAAATCCCTTCACTAACGTTGATTTAATGGAACCCTCCCTACTTCAATCGCGTAAATGTTCGATCTGTAATGAGATTTATGAAAGATTATTTTCCTTTCGGTGTCATTGACATTGCTGCTGCTGTGAACCAGTTTTCTAGCATGAGATCTACACAAAGCATCAGAAATGCGAATTATAGATTAATAATCATTGGACTTTCTTTTTTGCGACCAAAATCTTGACATGTTATGAATAATATGAACGAATTGTGTTATGGTATGCAAACCCACGAATGCACAATGGGAACCCTGGCAACTACTGATCGTTGTCTTTCCGGAAGAAAACAACTAGCTATAGCCTGTGTTTCCTTTAAGTCACTACCTATCAAGGTGTGTGAGTCAACGCCTATGCGATGATGATGATTATTATTAACATGCCGAGTAAGGTAGTTTGGCTTAAATGAGCAAATGGAAGGCTTAAAAAAGGTGTAATACGACAAATGGCAAAGCGTCCAACCAGATCCTGTAGTGTTTAGATATCAATGATCGATGGGCCGCAATCAATCCATAAAATCATTTCGATTTATCACCGATAAAGCGAAGAGAAAATAACGCATTTTAACAGTGAGTTGGACTGAGAAGAAAATAATAAATTGCGAACAGAAAATAAACAAGATTTATAAATTAAAAAAGATTCAAAACGAATCAACATCGACCGCTATTGGCATGACTCTCTGAAAGGTCGTCGTCATCTTATTTTTGGTTTCGTGTTTCAATTGGTTAACCTGTCGATGGATTGAATGCTGTAATTTTCTACAGATTAAATGGTCTAATTGCTAAAAAGAGACACCCTAACTGACTTTAACTGGGCTGTTTTATAGGTTCACAACGAAGATCAATTCGGCCAATCATGAAGCATAAGTGTTTTCTTGCACCAAACAGCATATTACCCAGCACAAACCCACGAATGTTATAACCCACAGTTAAAAAGGCCACATACCCGGGTCTGTAATCGTGAGCACAAAACAAGCATTTCCGCCGAATGTTCTGCACAGATTCTCGCATTTCACAACATCTCTGTGTCCTCCTCCTCCTCCTCCTCTGCTTCTCAGCACAGCACAGATGTCCTCTTTCAGGTCACTGAACGTGTAGGGATAGCTTTGGGCGAGGACGCAGGCATCTTCGTCGAAGGGGAATACCATCTTCCACTTGAGCTCGTAGTAGGCGGTAGCGGTTGTTTTGGCCTCTTTGCTCGCCAGCGGGTGGGAGAACGCTCCGCCGTATCGTCCATAGCTGCAGCCTCAATGGTGCGATTACAAGTACCCCGAAGCTGCCTACCTTAAGTCGGTTCCAACGCGAACCCAGCCGTTACCAGTTATCTGGGCCAACTTTGCCGAATACATGAGCGGTTTCATGCCTACGGTTGGGAGAGAGGTTAAAAGGCAATATCTACCCTGTTTGTAGAGACTGACGGGTTTCAGAAAATTTACGATACTAAAGGTGTATTCGGTCTGGGCTTTGGCGCCGTGGATTTGGAAGAAATACCATTGAGTATGGTGTTTGGATATTAAATCTGGCTTCAGGAAGAGGTCGTATGCATGGGTTCCTCTGAACAACGATGCAAGGATTAGAGAAACGATGACATGATTTACATCCTCCTTGCCTGCTGCAGATTACCTGACTCGAATCGAGATTCGAAAATCAGAGACGAAGAATCCTTGTTAAATTTGCGCATCCTAACCTGCATGGGTGGGCTAACGTCCATGTCATAGACAGTGATTGGTCGTTTGAAGGTCGCCGCGGCTGGTGGTGTTGATTGTGCGTCGGTTGGTTGATCGTATTTTGCGACGAAGAGATTTGCCAGTTTTAAGAGAACCTTTGTTCTTACCGCCCGCGCCTTAACCCCGTCAATAGCGCAACCGTTCTTGAGCAGGCTTGGTGGCGCGCATAATGGCCCCATACCAACTGGCCAAAAGGGACCAAACTTATCTCTTATGACACCCCATCGATCTGTAAACAGCGATCTATTTAACATGTCACTGTCCTCCTCCAATTCTCTCAGACAAATGGGTAGTCGTGTTCCTTTAATCGAGCTTCCATCGATGCACCTCCCACGGGTATGTGTGACTGCAGTCAGAAACCCAATTCTTGACGCTCCAAAGAAAATAGTCTAAGTTTATAAGGGCTCATAAACCGCCTACATGTTTTTGAGCAGGACATAGTCGGCAGAAACATTCAATTTCATCCTCTCTTGACGGTTGAATTTTTATTTTTGCGCTTACGGTCTCCCACGTTGAATTGCCTGATAGGATTCCATCGACTTCTAATTGAGCCATTGACCAAGTCAGTAAATTCGGCGTAATTGGTAGTTGAATGCCGCCGGAAAAACCTGTTCGTGGCTTTAAACTAATTTGGTGTGATGTGAAAAACGGCCGATCAGGCCCAGTTTGCGGTGTCCAAAAAATACCACGATCGATAAAATCGGAGTGGGCTCGCTGACTCAGACCAGCTGAATTCCGGAGACCAACTGGCTTTGATAAGAAGAGGTAATCCTGTGGCCATTCCTCTTGTTCCTTCAATGGGATGCGGGAGAAGTATAAAAAATCCAATTCCTACCTCAAGGTTTTGGCAATCATAACAGCCTTCTTTTCTGACGGCCTTCATCAGAACCGGATCCAAAACGGTGACCTCTGAAACTCTCTTGTTTTCACGCAGCTTTCGGTTGGCAGATTTCGATTTGAAGTAAAAGGCCTCAGGATGAAGACGCCCGTCAACTCCGTCCAATAGGAGGTAAGAGTTTCTCGGCAATCCACGCCTCCTATTGGACGATGGGAGAATAGTCGGCATTTGACTAGAAAACTGTTGATATGCTACTACATCTGGCGGAGTTAATTTGCCGGGGAATGTTAGATGACTGGCGGACCCTTTAAATGAAAGATTATGATAACATTAATCATTTTTTTCCGTAATTATTCTAACTGTTTGTAATCCCGTGTCATTCAGAGATACGATAGCAAGTAAATGCCTCCAACAAGCAAAGTTTAAATTTAATTTCTGCGTTCACGGTTTTGAAGACCGTCCCCGAACATGGTTAGTTGATTATTGATTTTTGTATGGATTCAACCATCCCATTTATTAAATTGCCTTCTGACCATGAAGTCGGGACTGTGGTCAATCATGAAGAGATTAATGATGTCCACCGCTCTACACACCCTGTTCACTCCTTAAGACACCCTTAATCCATTAATCAATGCATTTTTTGTTGAAAAATACAGCCTCCTTACTGATTCCTTCACAGCCAGGAATATTAAAGATCGATCAATCTCGACTTTGAATAGCACAAACGCGATTTTAAACGATCTAGCCGTCTCTTCATAGCTATGTTGTAAATTGGATCGGCGATAAAGAGATACATTTTGTGTTGAAATTATCGGGATGTTTAATAATTAGCGAAAGTAAATAGATGTGTGCGCGAAGCTGTGTGGAAAGATGATCACAAACCCCAATTTCCCGAGTTGGCGCGGGTCATTTCCGGCTCTCCAGGTCTTCGCGTTTGTAGCCAACAATTGGAAGTGAACACCAACACACGCAAACAGGCTTTAAATGGCATTCACGTCATACAACACAAACCTTCGCAACCATGGCAACTTTGTTGTGTGTGTATCATTATTGTGCAATTGTCCAATAATGGTGAAAATGCATATTTAGTGAGTGTAACATTTGGTGACCTTGTCGACTGAATGAAAACGATTTAAAACGTTTACACTTCGGCCAAATTATCATACAATGAACCAAATAAACCCGTGTCTTGTTCTAGGGATGCAGTGATTGTCAAATGACTTGCACGTACTTTGGAAACAAATGGCTGGAATATGCGAAATAAAAGTGATAAAAAATGGTCTATTGCGTTTTCAATTCAATCGACGTAATTTCCATTAGCAGTAATGATCGTTATATAATGAACTATAAAACTCGCACGCTTTACAATGTCTAATTGCATCTAATTGTTGTTTAAAAAATGTCGTTATAATCAACGAAGCGGGAAAGTGTGATATTGCGCAGAATTCTATTGACCCTCAGACCTCGACGCTTTTTATTGGGTCGTGCATTACCATACAGACTTTAACATGACATCTCAGCATAATCGTTGGAGTGCGCGTCAGTTGTTCAGCCACCATTTGGAGGCTGTCGGGTTGTGGCTGCATCTGGAATTTAATACTAAGCAGTTCCCGAGTTCCGCTCATCTTCTTTTTCTTCTTTGTCGCTGCGATCAGAGCAGATGGTTGTCCAGTTGGTTCTGGCTCAAGCGGCCTTCTGCGTAGATAGACTACAAGTCCAGGCTTCACGCGTCGGCTTTTCGGTTAATTGCGAATAAGAGGGGTGAATCGGCGCCTGATTTTGGAGCGACTCTAAAGTGGCCGCGGATCGAAGCCTAGATCGAGTTTGGACTCCACTGCGAATTGGTTTATCAAACTATAATGCAAATTTCGTCTTCGCTTTTAAGAGAGCTCAAACATGTGTTTTAAAATAATATATTATCAAACTAAATGTACACATACCACACACAAAATGTAAATCGCACAAAACCAGAAACATCGAGGTGGAACAAAAAATGTAAATACACGTCAACTTCTTTCTGCATCTTCTTTCTGTATCTTCTTCTTCTTCTTCTTCTTCTTCCTCGTCTCGTAACGTATTGTAGCTGGGACTGGAAGTGGCCTCATTTTTCGCAACCGCACTCGCTGACGACACACGAATGGTCTAGTGCCATCGATTGAAATGGAGATCGCTGAGGCACACAAGGCGGTCTGGGGCACGGTGGTTTGCGCGGACAGAAGGGTGGCCCGGGGCACGGTTCGATTGCGTCGTCGGACGGCAGCGGAGTGGGACAGCACGACGACGAGCTTCGTTTCGACGGACAAGTCGGCGGTGGAGGAATACAACTGGAGGAACCGGGTCGGCCTTGACAGGAATTCGACGCCCCCCCCTGCATGGAGCAATAGCAGGAATTGCGCGCTTCTGGAGGCTTCTGGATACATCGGCCACAGGAAGGCTCGGGTTGCTGGCACCCACCTCCGCATGCGGACGCTCTAGGACACGGAGGCGGACACGGAGGTGGACACGGAGGCGGACAGGCGCACGGGCACGAGCAGGCTACCGACATCGGGGTTGCTTGGGGAATCATGATTATCTCAACACCTGGAAGCGGCTGGCAACTGGTACAGGATGGACGTGATGTGTTGCACGGTGGTGGGCACCATGGTGGAGGGTTGGGGGAGGGTTTGGGACAGCACTTAGGGGGTGGTGTGGGGCATCTTTTAGTCCGAGGGACACAGCACGGCGAGGGTCTTGTGCAGGGGCATCTGGGGGAACAGGGTTCAGGGCACGGAGGTGGGGAAGGGGGCGACGGTGGGCACTCTTTCTTCCTCCGACAGGAACTTCGTAATGGGGTGACGGAACGGTGCTGGGGGCAGCAAATTTTCGGAGGTGGTGACGGTGGCTGTTGACAACACGAAGACTGCCGTCTAGATCCACGTCCAAGAGATGGATTAGTTTGCATTGTGGCACAGCAGGTAGACTGTGCGGACGAAGAACATGGATTGGGGCAGCGTGGCTGTCTCTTCGACCCAGAAAACGTCTTCTTTTTCGGACAGGGACACATTGGTTCCGGGATCGGGCAGCGTGGTGACGGTGGACAGGCTGGTTTGGGTCGGCACGAAGGCGAACACGATCGCTTCTTCGAAGGTCGTGCCGAGGACTTGGTACTTAAGCTGAACGACAGGCAAATGTCCTCGCAGGGATTCACCTTGACCGTCTGCGTCGTACTGCCGCGACAACACGTTGTCGGACACTCGGTAGGACTGGGACAGTTCTTGGTAGGCGGGAGGGGACAGCATCCCCCAAGGCTTGGAGGGGGTGGTCGCGGCTGGCAACACGCAGGCAACTGTCTCCGTGGTTCGTCTATTGGGGGTGGGCAGCAACCTTTCGAAGAGCACCCACTATCCGCCTCACATCGCTGTACCACCGCGCGCTTCAGCTTCGGGCAAGCTGAAGGACAGGGTGAGGCGCAAGGGGTTGGACAGGGGGGGCTGGGAAGAGGGCACGAAGGGCAGCAGCAGCTGGGTTTAGTTGAACCACGAACGCCTTTTTTCCCGCCGAATGTTCTGCCCCCGTTGGGGGGTTCACAACAGGCAATACCGCTGGTTGCAACTGTGCACTGTCCGTTGTGTAATCCACAAAAGGACCTGGGACGCTCCTGTTTGTACATTGCATTCAGGGTGCATTGGCTTGGAGTGCGGCGGCTGTCGTAATATACGATTCCGCGGTTATCAACCGGAGCGGTGTTTTTCTTGGCCTGGCAGTAACTGATCCGCAACGAGCTATTCAAACAGGCTGTCTTGGCTGAGCAGAGCGTACTGGTTTCGCAGGCACTTGAACAGCGTCTTTTCGGAGGACAAGGCACCTCGTTCTCCTCGCAAAAGAAGCCCGTTTGGCAGCAACCCAGCGGACTTACAGCACAGGCTTCCTTGACCGTGAAGGACCGATCTACTGGACGATGAAACTGGTGGCAATTCATCATATTTGTGTTCCCACGACAGGAGACCACGCTGGACGAGGAACGTCGTCGGGGTTGACAGCAATGGCACACATCTAGTAGTCCTCCTCCTATTGCCTGCGCATATTTCGAGACTATCAAGTTGTGAGGTGGATCTTTTTTTTTACTTCGATGGCAACGTCGTCTACTTGCAGCGTCGATAGTCCATTGTCCGTGGTAGCGTTAGAGAAATGATCTTCTCCAACGCAGCTGCTCATATGAGACCAATCACCCATATCGTGATTTTCCTCGTGGGAGAACAGCACAACGTCTGCCATTTGGTGTTTTTCAATCATGGGGAAAACAAAACTCGGTGAATCGACAAATTAAAAACAACCCCAGGTCGTCTGCTGCGAAAGTTACCAGCAGCCTATTGATTTTGTGTTTGGTCGCTGAGGTCACGCAAGATTTCCCATTGGTCACGGGTTGCAATTAGGACAGCGTGGTGGTTATCGATTTTTGTTAAAGTGAATGGATTTCAGTTGGAGTAGTACTCAAACCAATGGCAGTTATCATTGTTTAGGCTTCTTTTGAAATTGGTATAGGATGCATGAGTAGATTATTTGTGATTCCCAAAAGAAGCGTTTGAGAGCATTAAGACTCTTATGGTTTGCCTGATGAAATCTCAATTAACTAACCAAATAGAAAGTCGAAAAAGAGTATTTCTTCTTAATTTTTAATTTGAGCAGTGTGTTTACCGGCAATCACAATTTAGCTTTCTTCAAACTCTAAACAAAGCTTTTATTTCCTTTATTCCAGAATCGTTAACTTCAATAAGCAACGGCAAAACACGTTTCTTGGTGAAATGTAGGCTGGCAAAGTCATGCATGTCATGTGATGATAACCCCGTGACGTATTTTCCGTGTTTTAAAAATCAAAAATCGATAATCGGTGACGTGAACACGGCGTGGAGGTTAAAATGACGGAGACACCACCAGACAAAGAAGGGCAGCCCGAAACAGGAATGGAAACCGATCTGCCACCAACTATATCTTTAGCCGACGATAAATGCTCCTGTAAAGAATTCCGTGCGGATCATTTTTGCCAATTTAAAAAAAACATTCTGTACTCCGATGCCGCTCTATGGTTTTTTCACGAAACAAAGCCCATAACATTCCAACCGCCGTAGACAAGCCAGCCACACCTGGTCTAGATCTTTCCACAAGCAGTGACAACTCGCTAGGAACTTACTGTGACGGAAATGAACGCGATGTACCATGTTTCACTAACGTTGAAAGTTTTCCACAAATCAGTAACCAACGCCGTGACACCACCACAAGTAAAGGCATCACACCCACCCGCGCCAAGTGCAAAAATCAAAATATGAACGACGAGATCTCCATGTATATTGATTCCGTAGACAGAGATCTTCATCCAACAAGCCAGAAGCACTGGTTCGAAAAAGAACGGATTGCCACACCCCTGATATCTCCTGCATCTTCAAAACGTCGAATCCTTGCTGAAGCCGAATCCTCAACAGTGCGAAGTTTAAACAAGACAACTCCGATCGACTGGAATAATAGGATTGGCGTGCGCCAGATTGCAGTATCTGTTGCACCCCATGTTTCCAGCAACAAACCCATTCAACTGGCCGTGGCTCAAAATCGCGTGATTTCTTCTTTCTTGACGAAGACGTCTACAACCTCCTCCGTGTCATTACTATCTGCTCAGAAGGGTAATTGTCAATCAAACATTCAGCCGCAAGAGAAGCCCAAGAGCTGCACTGAACCGCGGCCGGTTGAATCAGATTCAAGTTCGGAGAAACTGGTATCATCCACGTTGTCCTCGAATATCGAAGAGGGAGGGACGGCTTGTATCTCTGAACTAGAATCACCCATACCAGCTCTCAGGGCCCCCAAGACGGTTCAACTAGTTGAGACAGAGGGGGCCAATGTGGTAGAAAACGGTGTTTGTGGGGATGACGAGGAGGTACCACCACCGGTACTACCAAACGGAGGGTGTTTCTCAAGCGGGATTTTCGAATACGAAAGTTCAGGCGTTAACACGAAAGTTACTACGATCGGCTTTACGCCGTCTCAGAAAACCCTCAACGATCTCTATGCCGAACAAAGAAGACTGTCGTCAAAGAGGCTTGATAACACCTCACCTCCATCAATCATGCATAATAACACGAAACCAGCAACGTCACAACAACGGCCCGCGCCATCGCAGCGATCAGGGCAGCTGGGTTCACAGATGAGGAGGTTTTCTGGAGGACCGAGTCCAACGTCTTCTCTGAAACCGGCTCCCCCACCAACAGGCCCCACATGCCCGCAAACTCCGAAAGCCAAGCCCTGGACACGTTGCGCTAATCTGGACCCCAAACCACGACCACCACCGCCACCATCGGTCCAACCACCGTCGTCTACGTGCTGCGGCGGAACGTCCACCTCCTCGTGTACCTCTCTTTCACGCGATATCTCCGATCCAGCGCCACCAGCACACCCGCGGCACACACAGTGCTTGCCGAAATGCCCGTCAAAGTGCGAGACAGAGGTGCCCAAGGCGAAACCGCGAACAATCAGTGACTGTGCCTATCCGAAGTCCCCGAAGGTCGAAACTGGGGAGACAGCGGTGAAATGTCCGCTTAAACCGAAGCCTTCTCCAGCGGTCTCCTTTCGACGATCCGACAGCGCCTGCGCGGATACGAGGAAAAAGTGCCCAACAAAGCCTCACGTTGTTGACGTTGAAAGTAGCGATTCCATGTGCGGCTCCTTGAAGGCCCACGACGACTCGTGCCGGTCGAAGAATATATTGGGATGCCCTGAGTCGAGAGATGATTGTTGCTGTAGAGGCCAGGACAAAAAGAAGACTGAAAACCCCTGTGGGTGTGGGAGAAAGAAAGTGAAGGAAGTTGAAGAAGGAGAGGACGTCGAGGCGTCTACAACAACCTGCCCCAGAAAGGTGGATAGGAGTAGATGTGCTTCGGGGAAGCTTTCTGGTTGCGCAGAACCGAAGTGTCCTGTTAAAGAGCCAGATTACTGCCTCAAGAAGCAACGCGTGTTGGCGGAGACTTGTGGATGTCCCCGGAAGCCACCTCAGATGCCCTGCTGCAAACGATCTGAGGAACCAAGGTGTCCAACAAGCTGTCGACATTCAAAAGAGAGTTCTAGGGAGACTTGCACACTACCACCATCGCCGGATCCCTGCAACAAAGCTGATCTAGACGCCAATTATTGCCAGCAAGAAACTGGCTCTCCTATCAAGATTATCCTGCGTAAGGTACGGAGGAACAGCGCGGATATTTGCTGCGGTCCCGATACGCCACTTCCCCTAGAATTTGACCTTGAGATGAAGGAGGAGGGGAAATGTGGCCCCAAGGAGGAGGGACTTCGGCTGGTGTGCACCCCGACGCAGACCAATAGCGAGCAGGAGTACGAGTGTCACGTTGCTAGGGTGAAGCAGAGTGGTTCTAAGCACCGATTGGTTGATTCCGCAACTGGCTACTGCCCCCCACCTACTCGTCCAAGGTCCATGAGCTGCAAACGGTTTTGTGGATGTCCGAATCGGTCGAGTATTTCGACGGCTCGAAGGGTTGATTGTCCTTTGAAATGTAAGCAGGCCGAACCGGTGTTTCCGCCTCCCAGAAAACCCGCCTCCTGCCATCTCCAACGCAAACCCTCGCCTGCGCCAACCAGATCGCCAAAAAAATGCCTTGCCCGATCGTCTCTCTCGAGTGGATCATCCTCGGATAGAGATTTTTATTCTGGGAAGAATTGTTCTGTTGGTTGTCAATCACCCGCTCCCTCGGTGTCGAAACAATGTCAGTGTCCGTTGCAGACGATGCACAGTTTCTGTTCTCCTTCGAAAACCCGTCAATCCTTTGAAATGGGGAATGTATTCCCGCTCAATCAACGCTCACAGAACCTCCAGTCGTCTTGTGGTAATGGCCGCGTTAGCGAACGTCCACAGCAACCGCTGATGGGTCCACTAGCATACCAGTCATCCCCACAGTGTCGACCACCAGTTACCAAGGCTTATCCGGCTCCATTGTACCATATGCCGTCTCGAAGCTCCACAGAGACCACAACCTTAATTTGCTTGGGAGCACAGAAGCCTCTATTGCATCGATCGTCTGGCAGTTCTGGCGCCATTACACCCTGCAAGGGCTCTCGACCCCCAATGACGTGTCATCTCCGGGAGTCTCAGGATTCTGGATCCACCCCTCCCTGGTTGGCCTGTGGAGGCGAGATTGTCAGCTGTTGGAGCTCGTGGAATACGGGACCGAGTTCCCAGAACGCTCCACTCAAGTATATACCACCTGCGACCGACCAAAGGAGAATGGAGCTTCCGATGACATCCACCTGTCGTGGTGTTTCCCCCTGTGGCGCTGGGTGCGGGCAAATGCGTAGCAATGTATGCAGGAGTTCGACCGGAGAAACTGAGGCTGCCGACATCGATGAAAACGGTCAGTGCCCGGAACTAGCCCAGTTCACTGACGCCCAGCAAGGCAGCGCTCGTCGGCTGACAAGTTTTGCAGGTCCTCTTGGTCGAAACAACCATCGCAATAAGTCCTTCTCCGGAAACTCGGTAGTTGACGACGACGACGACGGTGGCGAGAATGAAGGCAACGACGATGAGTCGCTTCCATTTTTCTTCGATCGGGAGGCGTCGACGGCCTCATCAACTACCTCCAAGCTCTCGACCGTTCTCATGGACTTCGGCTACCGAATGATGGCATCGCCAATTCGTCCCCACGTCTAATCCACGCTTGAGACCTTTCGCTGGACAGAGAAGACGACTCTCGCTCATTTATAAATTTTAGTTTCGCTTTCTATCCGATTGTGTGTGTGCAACCATTAGCATAAGCGTGATTTTTTAAGGAACTTTGTTCTTGTGTTTCTTTGATTAAAATAACAATAAATTTGGATTTTGCTTTTGTTAAGTTGTCATTTGTCCTTTCGTGGTTTCGGGTAGATCCGCTAGAAGGCGTGCATTGTGCCGACTTTCACAGGTAGCGATATATTGCTACTCAAAGATGCTTAGTACCATCATGCCGGCACCGAATAAGCGCCAAATTATATCGTTTTCGTCGAATCCTACTTCCCCCTATGTGGAGGCCACTTCAAATTGGGTTTGTACCGCAACCCACCTTTCGCATGAATTTGATCGCAATTTGGTATTATTTATGATTTATGTTATAACCCGCCACCCCATCAAGCGGAAGACAGAAAGATAAGGCGCCGGAGGTGTTCTAGAGAATTTAACTGGACAGAAATCGTACTGAGTGACACGAAATCTCAAGGTGTTTGACGCGAAATCCGAACTCCCCAATTTCCAGCACTCCAATACAAACATCCTCGTGACCATCGTTTTCACCAGCTTCGCGGTTCCAAATCTGAGGCGCCACTCCTCCATATTCAATCATCCTCGAAACAGAAGAAAGGAATCAAGGTACTGTGGCAAGCTTCAGGAACCCACTTTATCGCTACGCATTTCCCACTAGCACTTTAAATAATTCTGCGTTTAATCCAACATGGTTGTTAGCCTTAAGCGGACCCTTTCACAACTGTCGGCACACAATCGACACATCGCGTACCTCTGGGGGCCACGCCCTTTCTTGTCCGTCAGTCTTGATTGGCCAAACCACACCCTTCAAGGGAAACCCCACATTCACGTCTTGCTCACAACTCCTGGAAGGTTGGAGTTGCTAGAAGGACCGACTAGAATTAGGTTTTTCCAACCCAATCTGCCCTTGAGAGACGAATTGTTAAGGTTGCCGTCATTTTCAGGAATCGTTTTGCTTCTTTTATAATCTTGTATAAGAATAAATCTGAATGCGTGTTGTACTCCATTTCCCGGTCTGGGATATTCCACAGTCTGGTTGTAGGAACATCCATCCCACGGGAATATTAGACACAATCCGATCGATAAATGTTCAGCTGTAGGCGGCAGATCGGCTGGTAGCCAATGAAATGGCACAAATGATACTGGCTTCTCGAAATGTATACTTATTCGGGTTGGGGCTGTCATATATGAAAATGTGTTTGAAAGACGCTATCTACGTCGATCTTTCAATTAAGCAATGGAAAGTAACGTTCAGCCTTTATGTCACCATCATGAATGGGGTACTGTCGAATTTAACACCATCTCACTATTTGATCAATTTCATCCGTGAATCATTCTGGTGTCGCGCGACACGCTACATCATCTCACAGCCCGCTAACGTTATGCTGGAATCTTATTGAACCCCGTGCAAGGCACTTAATGGCCGAGCGATTTCATTGCTCGGAGATCATGCAGATCTACTAACGCATGGATGTATACCGGTAAAAAACGCAAACAAGTTGAGTTCGTAAAAGCAGGGATCTACAATTAGTGCACGGCAGGGCCCATAAACAATCTAGATCATGGCTACGAACAGTTTCCAACCCACCAAACTCACGTCGACTTATCATTTATTATTAATCGATATCACCTATATTCGGGCTGTGTGGCTTGCTTCCTAGGAGTGTAAATGCCGCCAAGATTTGGTCGAGCAGTCGACGTAGCGGTCAGGATCCTGGCCAGACTGGTTTCGACTGCCAGATCAGGTAGTAAGGCCACAAGAAGAGTAGCCTGGCTCAGCGGCGTGCACTTGTAATCTAGCGAGTGGTGGAAACCGGTTGTAACCAGATTGAGTTCACACGCGTTGCCACTGGGCAAAGAGGTGGACGCTGCCACGTGAGCAATATTTTCCCAGAATCTTCATCGACCCACGAAGGCCCGTGAAGGTTGCCCATCCTCACTACAAGTTCACGTTTTCACGGAATTCATTATTTTCGACATGTGAAGACAATTTTTATTAGGCGAAAATGTCATTTAAATGAAACAGTAAAAACGAATTTGGGGGGTGGGTGGCGGTGGGTGTGGTGTGGGTAATCGGTGGTTCGGCTTGATGAAAAAATCACTGCTTGTTGTTGAGATCTGGATGAAAGAACACAGAAATGGTAAAACAACAATACACCAATGGCGCGAGGAAATTGTAAGTGTGCGTGTCGGCCACACATTAATCCAGTCATAAGTTCGGGTCCAACTGCCGACATAAATAACGAGTACTCGTTTTTAAAACACCACGCAATCTTGTTTAGACTATGCATAAACACCCTGATTCGGTGTCACGTTCAATAGTGTAAACATTTCCATCAGACAGCCAGCCTGATTCGTGTCGCAACTTGTATCTGTGCTAGCAGCCCCGTAGAACGAGAACGCCGAATACACACATCGTACAACTTGCTCGAAACCCCAGCATACCCAACTTCCCATCCGGGCGTCTCCGCGCCACAACATTATTGATTACATTTGTGTTAACCCGTGTTAGACGGGAGGAGTAGAACCTCTGGTCTTCGCGTTCCTTGGTCTCCACAAGACACTCTGCCGCACCTTGGCTCCAAACAGCTGCGAAGTCAATCTCCCGGCGAGAACACCAACGAACACACTGGTGGACTGGGCGACAGAGAAGAGCAACACTGGGATGATCCAACGGCACAATTGCCTGTGTAAAGGCTTAAAGAGTTGTCCCTCGAACGCAGTCATCTGTACCAAATTCCCAAGAAACCCCACGAACTCGACTCCAACCTCGACAATCATGCAGTTGGTTTATCTTCCTCCCAAAGAAGAAGAAGAACACCCCCACGCGTTTCACTCGAATTTAGTGTAAAGTGAAAGTGAGGGATGTGTGATGCAACCGTCTACTATGAAAATGCGCAGTGTCATGATGGAACGTATGTCGCAACCACCAAAACAAATTTATTTTAAAATGATTACCGCGTTAAGTGGAGAGTCTAATTCATCGGCGCGAGACCATACCAGGGCAGAAATCGAGCCCTTGACGACGACGACGATGTGACCTTGGTAATCTTATTTGTTGCTACGGTGATACACTGACCGTTGGCAGCACAGCTGTAGCCAGAGGGGCAACAGTGGCCATCCTCGTCGCCGCAACAGACAGCCTACAATGAAAGCAGACAAAAGGTACCACCAACTGAGGGTAGAGACCAATCCGACGCTGATATTCAGATATAAGTAGGACGCGTTGTTGCCAGCCAGAGGCTTTGCATGGCTCCAACTTTCACAGGAAGAGTCTACAACATGAGTGCGACAAACGATCAACAAATAACAACTCGACTAGAATAATAAAAGAGAAACCCTGGAGACGGGAGCCGCGCCACAGACGAGAGGCCAAATAGTGGCGCGATGGTGTAACGCAGCGGCAAACAACTTAAAACGCCACAGCCAATGTGGGTAGGCTTCATGCGTAATGGCCTAAGGAGGACTCACGTTGTCATAGGGGCAGCAGCCATAAGACTCGTCGTCGTCGTCGTCGGCACTTGACGTGGGGTGGCAACAGGTGGAACCACGCGCACACCCCACGGATCCGCTGCCACACTTCGTCAGTCTCGCGTTCGACGCCGACTGCCCCTCCTCGTCGTCGTCGTTGGTGTCGCGTTCGAGAGTGTTCGGGTGAGTTTTGGTGAACCAAGGGATGCCTTGCAGTTGATCGTCGTCGCCGCGGCGACGCGTGCACCGACCGCGGGACTCGTCGCAGACAGTGTGCTCCGGACAGCAGTGCACGTGGTCGCCACAGCAGACGGCCTTGTTGTGTGTGAGAGAGAGAGAGTAGGGATTTAAATGAACGCCAACTCGTTCTTTCTCCTACCACTAAGGCCGGCTCAAACCTAAAGAGATGCCCGAAGACACCCTACAATTCCAATATCAACGCATAGATAGGCTAATACCCAATACGACTAGGTATTAAATTGAAGAAACCAGGAATCGGTCAGATTTGCCCTCTTAAGATCCTCCAATAATTCACGGCAACGAAAACCATTGGGGAGGCGTCCTCAGTACCTCCACCCGAAGAGGATGCGGAAGTGGCCGCAACCGACGCTCATCCTCGGGTAGGAGAAGGACACGGTGGAAGTCGTTGATACAGCAGCCGTTTTCCGCAACCCAACAGCCACAAACTCGACGCCAAGCCATAGACTTCATGACAATGCTTGTGTGATATTTCTCGGCTGGAGGAAATTCTAATTGGATTGGATTGGGGCGGGGGGGACCAACTCACCTTAGGAAGAGGACAGCATCCGTAGCTACCGTCGCCAAGGATGCAACAGGTGTTGTCATCTGGGCATGTTGTTTTACCATCGGAGCACCGAACGCCGCTGGGCATGGGGGGCGCCATGGTCGGTGTAAAGGGGGCCCAGCGCTTCCCGGGGACGCAGCGGTCGTCACTGGTGCAGCTGTAGCCGTTGGGGCAACAGTGTTCGCCATCAGCACAGCAAGTAGCCTATAAAGTGCCGCGGGGGGATGGGGGGTGCTATTATTGATATTGTTCCGGGTGGTTACATCCGCGGGCGCATATTTAAAATCCGTTATCAATCGCTAAAGCACACTTGCGTGCCTCTCCATCGACGAAATGAGACCTCGCAAACCAGACCCCGAGCAGCTGTTCAAGCAGGGCAGATGCCTGGCGCTTGGGCCTGCAGTCCCGGGTCTGTTTGCTGTGCGCTTATGGCTGGATTTTGTGGATACCGTCTTCGAAGAATTTCGTCGCCTCTGTTTTTCTTAGTTCGCCGTTTCAGGCTCAAATCGCACCAAGCTCGTCTTCCATACCCGTATAATCCCCTTCATATTTTAACTGGCCTCAAATGTTCTGAAGTTTTAAAACAATCTCGTTTCCTAGTGGTTTGCATATGCCCTCAAACCAGGAGACCATCGCTGGGGTGATCGATGCAAACAAGCAATGGACCAATGGAACTCACGTCTTCATAGGGACAGCATCCGTAGACACCCGTGGCCATCATGCAGCAAGTATCTTTATGGGGACAGGTTGCCCTTCCGTCTGGGCACATGTCGCCGAGGCTATCTGGGGCTTTCGCGACGACGACGACATCTTCTTCGTCTTCACCACGGAGGAGTTTCGCTGGGCGGTGTTGCTTCAAAGGTAGCGGAAGCAACCAGCCGTTCTGACGCACACAGGTGCCCCCACTGGTGCAGCTGTAGCCGCTGGGACAACAGTGTTCGCCATCAGCACAGCAGGCAGCCTACAGTGGTATAAAAAATGAAATGCCCGTTATTTAGGACGATAACTGCACGAGAAAAAAACCCCAAGAGGTGACAAGGTTTTTCCGACTCCCATCAGACGTAGACGACAGCTGAAGTGTCGTAAAGCAACTGGGTGTGCATAAGCGGGTAAAAATCGACGATGAGTGGTTTTGTGAAAACAAATGCTTCCGATTGGTAAGGTTGAGAACCTTTGTGGGACTTTTGATTGATTGACAGAATAGATACGGCGCTACTCAATCGAAGGGATTTGCGCGTTGGATAATAAAACCCTAGTTACACAAGGTTGAGCAGGGTAGTCGACCGATGTCTTCGCAGAGACATCAACCGTAGACACTCTCAAAAAGTTATAATGTGCGCGTCTAACTGCTACTTGAAAAATAAACCGGCTTCTGCATGAGGTTTCTCGGAAATATTTGAACAGGTGGCCGCGTCCCCAGTCAGGCCATCCGAGTCGAACCCAGGTTCCTTAACATTGCGAGGATAAAAAAACTCACGTCATCAAACGGACAGCATCCGTAGACACCCCCAGCCATCATACAGCAAGTCATGGAACTGGGACAGCGCGATTTGCCATCCGGGCACGAGTCGCCGAAGTTTTCCGTTGCTTCCTTGTCGAAATCGTCGTTGTCATCCACCGGCTTGGAAATGACCTTTTCGCTGAGGGATTCGACGAGGGGCTTGGCGAGGCGTGGTTTGCCTTGATGAGAGAAGCCAGGGAGAAAGGGGTTCAACCAGCCCCCGTTGACGGGTTCACAGGCGTCAGAGGACTTGGTGCAGCGCATGCCTTTGGGACAGCAGTGCCGGCCGTCAGTACAGCAGTCGGCCTAGGATGGGAAAATCGCAGCGAGGTATTGGGGCTATCGGGACACGCATAACCAGTGCGGTGTATATTAAATATCGACGGCGGGTGCGTTGCTGAACAGCGCGTGCACCACTCCATGCCAATAAACACCACTCCATGCCAATAAACACCAACGATGCATCAATAGAGTATGGCCTAACCTTCCAATATCTGGTTTCCACTATCCTACCAAGCGAAGGAGAAAGTACCACCACGTGGTGCCGCACCCATATAAGACTACGGACAGAGGTTCGCGTCTACCGCGCCGAAATACGCTCAATTATAACCCACGGCTGCGAAAATGGTCCATGCGAGTCGAAGACAATAGGAGATTGGAAGTATTTGATCACTGGTGATCACTTCGAGGAATCTCTAAAGCATACGACTGGCGTAACCGGTTCTCCAACAACGAAATAAAAAAAACATGAGCAAAAATCTGCTCCGACCTGGCTGCCTCTGATCGCCGCGCATGGTCGGTCGGTCGGTCACGGTTCGCGACATTCATGAAGCAGCCCATTTATCCTCTCGCAATTAACTGTAGCAACCAGTAAGCCAGTTTATTATCGAAATACTGAAATCACTATATTTTCTCCATTCTGCAAACCTGGAAGCAAAAGAAGCGTGGATACCATGAGACTCCAATATCTCGAAAAGGTAGAAAAATACAACTGCTCTAGGATCCACGCGATTGTGCGTTTGGAAGGTATGATAGCTAACCTAAAGGTAGATAAACTTTGAGAATACTGCCCGGGAGTCAGAAAAGAAGGCTGGCAACTTACGAAAATCGAGAGTACAACAGCCGTGCTAATCACAGTTGCTGATATGACAGAAACATATTGTGGGCCAATGAACCAAAGGAATTACCTCGGCGTAGGGGCAACAGCCGCGGTTACCGTCGAACATGACGCAGCAAGTGCTCGTCGAGTCACAGCCGGAGGCTTCTAGGCTGCATTTGTGGGATGGGTCAGCGATCAAATGTTTCCCCAACGTCTGCGCAGAAAGGTGGCACGACTTCGTCGCAACATCGCAAGTATAACCCGGGCGACAGCAATGCTCATCGTCGGCGCAACAGACACCCTAAATTGTACGAGATAGTCTAGCAACAAATATAAAATTCCAAAACGCTTTTAAAAAGATCAGCAAACCTGTTTGAATGGGCAACAGGAGGAACTGCCGTTCTTTAAAGCGCATTGAGTGGCCTCTGCAGAACAAGTATTAAATCTGTCAAACTGAAGAGATTCCTCTTGAAGAAACAATGAAGTAGGGACCTATAACCACAAAAGAAAAATCCTTAATGCGGGTTTTTATAGTGTACACAAATTTAGCCTTTTGGTTATATAATACCTGTGCGATGCGCTTCACATATACGCCAAACATTGCCTCTAATACTTGGAATTGAGGGGGGAATCTGGAACAGGATCTGTCAGCGACGCAGAAGGTACCATCTGGGCAGCAGGACAATCCACGGTTACAACATACCGCCTATATATAGGATTAGGTTAATATAAAAAAAGGGTTGCATTTTTGGTTTCGCAGCACAGCGCCTGCCCATTAGGGCCAGCACAACACGTTACATCTTTCGGAGTCACAGAGAGAACTGATGCTGTAAGAGCACATATACACAGAATACGCCCCACAATCATCATCTTCGATAGAACAAACGGTTAATGGACACAAAGGTTATATAAATATTCAAACAGCCAATCAGACCAGTAGGCTTCAGAAGGTCTTTTGCATAACAAAAGTTCGTTTTAAAACTTGAAAACACGCAAAGGGAATGCCTAATGAATGATGCCAGAACATTCAATAAATGTTAAAAGGTACGAAGCACAACCAATATTACATGAATTCACAAATTTGTAAACCGATATTTCAAGAAGTATCAAATAAAAAATACACGCACAATTAACAATTTTATGCTCAGTATTCCAAAGATTTATGATCAACCGAATGCTCACCATTGTGACGCACTTTGAGTTGTGGGATGCTGACCTAAGAAATGCTAGACCTTCGTTGAGGCTTTTGGAACGGTAATCGTAGAACGTGAATGCACGTCCCAGGCAGCCATAATATGAAGACACATTAATGGAGGGAATAGGTATTATGAGATGAACATATATAAGGTGAATGATATAAATACATGGTGAGATTATACAGACTTTGGGTAAACATTGGAGTGGCCTTTATAAAAGAAAAACTACGATGCTGGTCCATAGGTTTTGAAAGGTAGAATGTTGCTCCAGTCTCGGCGACTGTGGATTTAGGCAGCTGTGTCCTTGTGTGATCCCGTGTGAGGCATCCTATTCTCAGGAAGAGAGTGTGTTGCTTCACTCTAGATGTACCCGATAACGGTCTTCGTCGTCATAAAAGACGGCTACCCCGTGTAATGGTAGTTGACACACGTTAGAGTGCTATTGGTGCATGGTTGAAATCATGTGTCTTTGAAATCCCGTATTCGTCTATTGTTAGTCCGTAGTGACCTTAAACACCCCCCTTTTTTTAAGACACACGAACCGGATTCCGCCCAGGAACGCACGATCGCCGACTTAACGTTATGGCTTTGTATTATTAAATCAAGAAAACAAGCTTGATTATACTTTGGTTTGCGTTCTCTCATATTACCCTTTTTAGACGCGTCTGTCATAAAAAGGTTAAGCGGGTTAAGTTATCGTCGAACCGCGAATTACGACATTAGCGAGCATAATTGTTTTCGAATTTTCTTCTGACGAGCGCCCCCATTGAGCAATCTCCCGACGTATTTGCTGTCTCTATTAAAATACCACCTCCGTGGATGAGCGATATAGAGGCATGGCTTTCGGTCGTGGAATCCCAGTTTGCGTCGAAAGGAATTGTCGCTGAGAAAACCAAGTTTCATCACGTCGTGGCGTCACTGACGGAGGATCTAGTTGCCTGTTTACGCCACATTATCGTTGCACCACCGGCAGAGAGCCCGTACACTGTGCTTAAGACAGCTCTTATTCGGCAGTCTGCGATAACAAGTACACAGCGCTACAATGCTCTTTTTAATGAAGAGGAATTGGGTGACGAGAGACCTTCGCAACTGCTGCAGCGCCTCCAAGCCTTATCAGTGAACCAAGACGTCAGCGAATGTATCATTCGGCACCTGTTCAACCAAAAGCTGCCCCCAGTCGTCAGAGCTTCTTTGGCAACCCTCCCACCCACGCTGCCGCTGGTCGAGTTGGGCGAGTACGCCGACCGCATTTTTGCCGCTCACCCTGGTCATCTATCAGTCGCCGCTGTGACAAGACCCCCACAGACTCTCACTAACGACGAGGTTAAAGAGTTGCGTGACTTGAGGCACCAAATGCGTAACTTGCTGGAGAACAAGGATCGCTCCCAGCGTCAACGGAGGCCACCGATGGCCATAAAAACAAGCAAGCAAGACGACAAGCTCTGCTGGTATCATCAGTGGTTCGGGCCCAAAGAAAGAAGCTGCCGTTCTCCATGTTCTTGGTCGGGAAACGTAGAGGCCAGGCAATGAGTGCGGCTTTCACTCCGCCTCGCAAGTACACACCCAGCCGCATACTTTTTTGTGAAGGACGTCGAACACGGTCGCCGTTTCATGGTGGACTCCGGCGCTGACGTGAGCGTAATTCCCAACTCTATGTCTGTCCGTTTACACCTTGACACAGATTTCGTCCTCCAGGCTGCCAATTGAAGTAACATCAAAACTTACGGCCAGCGTGCGCTTCGTCTCGACCTCGGGCTGGGGCGCATTTTCCCGCTTACCTTCATCGTGGCTGATGTCCCTCAAGCGATCTTAGGTGCGAATTTACTTTTCACGTTTGAACTATCTGTCCGCGTTCGACGAAAGAAACTCGTTGACGAATCGACGGCAGCGGAAGTATCTGGATACACAGTAACGACCTCGATCCGCCACCTGACCCACATTCCTGTCCACTCTCAATACAAGGCCCTTCTCGATCAATTTCCTGATCTCCAAAACTTGAACCGAACACGACAGAAGACACCACACGACATAGTCCACCATATAAAGACCACCGGCCCTGCCACATTTCAGCGTTACCGCCGTCTCGACCCAGTAAAGAGACACATAGCACAAAATGAATTCGAACGAATGATGGAGCTTGGAATCGCACGACCGTCCGATAGCAAGTGGTCATCCCCGCTCCACATGGTTAAGAAGACCACACCCGGGGATTGGCGTCCTTGTGGCGACTATCGAGCCCTGAACGCAGTCACAGTTCCTGACCGCTATCCTCTGCCGCACATTCACGACTGTGTCTCGTTCCTGCATGGAAAGAAGATTTTCTCCACAATAGATCTGGTCCGGGCGTACCACCAGATACCGATCGCACCTGAGGACATCCCGAAAACGGAAATCACCAGTCCCTTTGGATCATTCGAATTCTTACGGATGCCGTTTGAGCTCAGAAACGCCTTCTAAACCTTTCAACGCTTCATCGACTCAATTATTCGCGGTTTCGACTTCTGTTGTGCTTATATCGATGACATTCTAATCGTCAGCAAAGACGAAGAAGATCACCTGCGACATTTGGAAGTGGTCTTTCGGCGCCTTGATGAACAGGGGCTCGTTGTGAACCCCGAAAAATGCCATTTTGGCCGAACCGAAGCAAGTTTCCTGGGTCACTTGGTAAATGATCTGGGGGTTCGACCACTGGACGCGAAGTTAAGAGCGGTTGCTGACTACTCGGAGCCCAGCACAAAGCGTCAGCTTCGAAAATTCCTCGGTATGCTGAATTTTTAAACGACGTTTTATCGCCGATTTTGCAGAGATGGCCTCGCCGTTAACCCTTCTGACCTCCAGCGGAAACTGTCAGGTTAAACTGTCACCAGAACAGAGTGCAGCCTTCCAGAAGTTGAAGGCGAGTCTCGCTGCCGCGGCCTTATTGGTTCATCCGCGCCCTGATGCCCAACTATCTTTGATGGTGGATGCTTCGAACACTGCAGTCGGCGCTGTACTAAACCAAGGGGACGAGCATCGGCGACAACCACTAGCGTTTTTTTCGAAGTTTTTATCACCAACTGAACGACGATACAGCACCTTCGGTCGTGAATTATTGGCGGCTTACCTAAGCGTAAAGCATTTTCGCCATTTTGCGGAAGGTGGCCGCATTCTAATTTTCACGGACCACAAGCAGTTGATTCATGCTATGGCCTCCTACTCTTCTCGCTACAACGAACGCGAGATCCGACCACTCGATTTCCTCTCCCAGTTCGACCTGGAATTCCGTCATATCCGTGGCTAAATGGTTCATGGTCTCTCGCACCCTGGTATTCGCGCAGCAAACCGACTAGTGGCTGAAAGGTTTTCGTGGAAGGGATTGCAAAGGGACGTCCGCCTGTGGACACGGGCATGCCTTCGGCGTCAGCAAGTAAAAGTCAATTGTCACACCAGGGCACCGATCGGCACGTTCGACGCACCCGACGCGCGGTTTAGCCACGTTCATGTGGATTTCGTCGGCCCGTTGCCCTCGTCCAGGGGTTTCCGCTACTTGCTGACTTGTGTAGATCGCTTCACCCGTTGGTGCGATGTTATACCGCTAGCGGAAACGGGCGCAGAAACGGTCGTTCTCGCCTTCCTGCATAACTGGGTGGCGCGCTTCGGATCTCCGCGTCGTTTGACAACCGACCGAGGGGCACAATTGGAATCAACGCTTTTCCAAAAGATGTGCCAATTTCTTGGATGCGAGCGAATCCGCACAACTTCTTACCATCCTGCGGCCAATGGGATGGTTGAGCGCCTCCATCGAACACTGAAGTCCTCCCTCATGGCTCAGGATGACCGAGAACATTGGGTAGACAATTTGCCTCTCGTCCTGCTTGTCATTCGTGCGACTTTTAAACCCGACGTCGACTCCTGTCCGGCGGAATTGGTCTACGGTGCAACTCTCCGCTTACCGGGTGAGTTTGTTAACCCAAGAGCAGCTGAGCCGTTCCTGTTTGTCTCCGATGTTCTTCAGAGGCTACGCAGTTTTGCTTGGAGCGTTCGGCCTAAAGAAACCAGACCCCAGAAGTCAGGCTCCCAGGTCAACCCACAACTGCAAAAGAGCACCCACGTTTTTCTCCGTTGTGATCGAGTCCGTCGTCCTCTTGAACCGCCATATGATGGTCTTTTTCCGGTACTTTCCCGTTCGGATAAAACGTTTAAAATATCCATGAATGGACGCCACGAAACGGTTTCAATTGATCGAATGCTTTCGTCGAGGAACCTTTTTTCAATACTGTTCCAATTCGAAATCCGCTCGAACTGACTGGCCAACCGAACGACGCGATTTCCCCAGGAAAATCTATTGTGTCATCTTCTCATGCCCCTGCCCGAATCATTCCGGAGCCGCCTGACGCACTGACGACCTCGCGTACACGAAGCGGTCGTGTCTGCCGAACACCCATGCATCACACAAACTTTGCCCGTTAATTTACCGTCTATTAACCTGCAACCCCACCAGCCATCCTTATTGCATCTCTTCCCCTGACGACGAAGAGTCTAAGGGGGAGCCATGTAGTGACCTTAAACGCCCCCTTTTGTTTTAAGACACACAAACCGAATTCCGCCCAGGAACGCATGATCGCCGACTTAACGTTATGGCTTTGTATTATGAAATCAAGAAAACAAGCTTGATTATACTTTGGCTTGCGTTCTCTTATATTAACCTTTTTTCGACGCGTATGCCATAAAAAGGTTAAGCGGGTTAAGTTATCGTCGAACTGCGAATCACGACAAGCCTAGTGAATCGAAAACACGCGCATGCTCACATTTCAGCCGACTGTGATGTGTGTCTAATCGACGAGTAAGACACAGTCAGTCGAGAAAACACTTTTTAGAACTACTAGATTTTTATTTCGGACTACGACGACTCACCACACGAATGTTCAGAAAGGGCACTTTGAGACAGATGCCGGCCTACGCGTCTTCTCGGGCTAAGACCACTGTTCGATTAACATGCCATTAGGTTCATTCCAGACATCCGCGCTTGGTCACCATGCCATTGTTTTGTCCTTAAACAACCACACCCTTATAATGTATTTTCATTAAGTGCCGGGGAAGATGATAATCATAGTAATATTCGCTTTATTAAGGTCCCGAGAACCACAACTTTCAGCATTAAAATTTACAATAAACAAAAATGTTACAGGAAGTGACGATTATATGTAGAAAATGCAGAATAAGTTACGAAAAATAATAAAAATAACATCCAGATAAATTAGCAAGAAAGGTCAATTTAACCCCCGAAGCATATAAAGTTTGGCAAACTGGAAATTGCGGCCATTGAAAGGCCCTATCAAAAAGCTAACAGGCAACAACTGCAACCTACGACACTCTTTCGCCATATTGTTTCGCGAAATCATTACTACTTAGCACCACGTTCGCTGTCAACGCCCTCTGCAGTTAAACTAAACGTCTGGATGCATTAAATGATTGTTTGCCCCAAATTATTTGGCAAAAATCGAAATACTTCCCCCAAAAACAATTTCACGATGCAATCATATACAAAATATCCAGCGCGAATAGATAGCAATATATTACTGAATTAGTACACATGATAAATATGTATTATTGAGATGAGCGGAAAATCTTTAATCTGTTGTAACAGTAGCCGAGGTTGCAGACGAGATATTTGTTTCATCATAATGGACTGTCGGCTTTCTATCGAACGACCTACGGGGTTCAATTGACAACGATGCCTCGTAGGTCTGATCATCAGTTAGGAGACGACTAGGATCCAGAAGGTAATCGGCAACCTTGAAATTGGATCGATTAAAACAAAAAAAACTACTTCCTGTCGCAGAGAGATCATATAGGGCGTCTGGATGTACCTGTGTATTTCCATAAGAACATGCGCCAACTATAGGGAATGGAATGACACAAACACAAATACCAGCCTACCATTCTCATTTTACAAAAGTTTATCAATCCGTGGTCGGTCATGTCTAGGGCGCTTTCCTCGATGAATGAAAGGTCCGTAAGATACATCCCAAGATAGGGAATGCTTGGTGGATCGCATCTAAACGACAACAAAACCCATAAGTTCATTTATTTTCTAACCTATGGAGAGCCTCGCGCATATTCTTGAATCTTGCAGTAGTGGCGACCAGATTAAGCAGCTTCTCGAAAGACTGTTTCGCCTGCTTCCCAACGGCGTCCCATGTAGTTTTGAGTCGATGAATCGAGCTGTTTTCAAGACCAGCGCAGATCTGAAGAACGCCGTTGTAATTCTGGAGGCATCGGCAGATATCCGCCACCGCAATCCACTTCTCGATGCAGGCGATGCGCTCTGTCACATCCTTCCGCGATACGATTTCAGAAACCACCAATTTACTAACCTGCGTTCAGAGACACGCAAAGAGAAAACATGATTACAGACTATGTGCTCGTTCACGTATATAATATTCTTAATAACTGAAAGTTTTGTCCATCAGGAACTTAATACAGTAAATATTATTATTATTGTTGTTGCGTGGGGTAACTAATCCCTGGTTCGTGGAATTCGTCAAAAAGCAAAGAGTGGATTCTGGACGACAAGGAAAAATTGTTATAACAACTAACGTTTTTGTTAAATTTTAGAATAAATTCATTATAGTCTTGGCAAGTTTTGTTAAGTCTCGGATACTACCGTAGCGGCCGAGCAACAGAAGACGACGCCGAACTGAGAAGATTCGCCCCTCATAGTGCCTCCAGCAGTCGAAGCCTCTTCAGTACCATCTATTCCCCTCTCTCCAGAACCACCGCGCCTTCATCTCTTGCAAGTAACATCCCTCCATATCTGGTGTCCTTCTCTCAACAGATAGATCTCCCTTCCTTAACCTGGATAGTCAATGTTCGATTTAAATTGTTTTTTGGGGGGAGGGGGAAATTTATTTGCTTATTTTAGAAATCAATACTTGCCTCATTGAATCGTTTTGATACCAGCATCACATGTGGAGCTCGCGTCTCCTTTCCATTTTTCATCCAGGCCTGATTGAGCAGTTCCCTAGAAAGCAGTAAACGAGTAAGTCATCATCCCAGACTTTGCATGCGAATTTCCCCATATTTCCCTTTTTTTCATCAACCACAAATGTCCATTTTTTTACTATTCAACCTTTGACATATTCAGCCAACAATTCATTTGTTCCTCCTCGCGAAGACTTTGCGACCCAAAACATCAGAATGGTACGATGGCCAAAGATGAAGGTCGGAAATGAATAATATTGTTTATTATTCAAACAATATTTAGAGCGCCCGACCTGGGTCTAAAACCCCGATAAGGCACGATCCTAGCACATGCGTTGTGGTGTGCGTTACCCAATGGGTTGCCAGTAGGTCCTTTTCATTGGCCATCCGTAAATAACCTTTCACATTCTAACTAGCCAATTTTTCATACAGTCACACATTCAAGCAGTGGCGTGCTAAACACGATAGCCATATCAGCGAAACACCAAACACGCTTTAATGACTGAGTCGTGTAATCAATACTGTTAGTGAGGCCAGTAACGATTCCCTTACAGCAGTTTTGACTACAAAAGATACGTCCGCGCACCCAGATTTGACAAAACGTCATCAGAAAAGTACTTAAAATCTACATTGGCTTATCATCTCAGTAGACGGACATCGTTTGAATTGCCAAGGGACTTACTCCGTCCTGATTGATCGAAAAATGTGGTAGTCCAGGTAGGTGAGCTGCTCCGCGACATCTAGGGCCGCTATGGAATCGAAATTGTCCTTGGATGGAACCTCGAGAGAGAAAAACGTTAATTAAAACCCTGTTTTGACAAGAAAATAAGTCTCATTTGTGTTGACTGTCGTGTAATTATGCATCATTGTAACCCTCGAGCAATTAACCAGATATGACGGTATTGGGTTAGGTTTTGTATATTATTATTGTGATTTGATTTGCTTGGCTCGATGGACAAATATCACGTGGTTCAGCTACACCAATTACCTGAGTGGGCGTCATGAGCAGACTGAGGTCGATTCGAGAGTCCACCAGCTGATCATTCAGCATTTCCCGCGAGAGTTGAAACGCCACCTTCCGGTTTGCGCTGTTCAGCCGCGGGTGTCGAAGGAGTTCTTCGAGGAGAATTTGGATTTTCGATTTCAGCGCGGGATCCCCATCAAAATCCTATCAAAATGAAATCAAAGCTGCGTAATCAACCCCCGCCCCCCGCCTATTTCACCAACGCCAAAACCACAGTACCTACCGCCGGGTATTTTGTGATCCACTGTCGCGCGACGTTGAGAACCCTCAAGACCACCATCCCCGCAACAACTGCCTCTCTGTCGTCGCTGTCCCAGATTCCGGCCGACCCAACCGTAGGTGTTGCAGTCGCCGACTTTGGCCCATCGGGTTCAACAGGAACTGTGGACGTCGGGTTGGAGGCGCTGGATGTTGCAAGAAGTGTTTCGGCTAGTCCGCCGAAGGAATGTCGCAGAAGCGGCGCAGCGGCCGTCGTGTTTGTGGAGGGTGGAGAGGAGGAGGAGGAGGCTGCAGCCGAGGAGGAGGTCATGGTGGCGGCCATTGAGTACATATGAGTAGGCAGGGAGGACCGCTGTAGAGATGCCATCGGCGACCAGGCGCCCCGCATTCCTCGGCCATAGGGGGTGGATTTGGGATGGTGGCCGCCTGAGCTGCTGGCGGCAGTTGCGATGGCGAAGGCCTTCACGGCCACCCAGTTGCTCGATCTGGAGTCACAGAAATGGTGTCCAGGTCATTTTTCACCAAATTGGTTGGAATGAAAATGTGGGAGGCGGGCAGTGTTCAGTAAAAATAATATTCACGGTAATCGCTTTATTTAGATCACGAGACCAAAGGGTTTCTGTATTAAAAATAATACAATTCAAAATGCTGTATACGGAAACTGTCTTTGATTTCCTGCTTCACCTGTTAGGGTGAAACTAAAAATCGGGATAAATCATGAATGTCAGAATTGCAGCGATATGCCACCGTTCTTGTGAGCATTGCAGGGAATTGCCGTCGCATTGGTTGGAGATATTAAATCTTTGATAAAATTGAATAGAGGGGATGGGAGCGAGCATCTAATATAAGATCAACGACGAGTGAACAACTAGTGAAATCCGTGTTGTAATTATGGTCTCTTTGATGGAGAGCATTGGTAAACAACTACAAAACGATATTATTTAAGTCGCTTGTGTATTGTTACAGATTTAGAACATTTGAGTCCAGGGAAAACCACGTGGGCGCAATTAACAATGAGGAGAACAATTTACAGGCGTGGACGAAGGTCTGTATGTGGTCCCTGAATCAGCGAACTAAGTAGAAGGCTACGGAATTTATCGAACGCGGCATCCACACGATCACTCCAAGATAACCGGATGCAAATTCTACCTATTCTATTACCTTCTTCTCGAGAACTGCGAAATAAGAGCGGGCTTTTACAGAACCGCATCATTTTTTATTTCTCTAAATTTTAATGCCGATTTTTTTGTTGCTCGTGAGCTCAATCAAGTGAATACAGTTATAAAAGAAAAACTCGTATAATTGGCAAAGAAGATTGATAGACACCGGAAATCTTTCTTTAAAATTTTAAGGATAATCTTCGAATATGCTCCGATTTAATGAGTTTTATTAAGGATCATCACATTCGAACTTACGAATGCCAATCCCGATCAGCTGGCTTATTCAGGCTAATCGATGTTGAGCCAACACCAGCGCAGATTTCGTGATGTCATAAATGTATGAAAGCACGGAAGGAACCAGTCAGCGAAATAAATAACACCTGTTTTTTTTACTTCAAGGAACGTCAAACCACTCGCTCTCAGAGACCTCTGTAACCAGGAGCGTCAATATTTGGAAACCGACTTGAAGAACTCGAAATGGCCATTATTTTTGCAATAACCCCAAGAATGATGACTTACCGCCTCCTGGATAGCCGCGCGGAGGTGATGATGGCCCCAGCTCGCGGTGCCCGACGAAAGGACTGCCCTTCGGCTGGGTAGTTCGCGTAGTTCCGTTGGCCTACTGTTGGACAACCTTTGGCTTCTATAACAAAACGGCGGCAGTGACATTATCCACAAACCCCACTAAAGGGCTCGCAAAGCTCGCCACGTTTGGGTTCCCCCCCAACAGATACAGATTCACCGGCTCTCTCATACTAGAGGATAAACCGGCTTCACAGGGGTTTGCCATGAAGTTTCTTGGGGATCATTTAGCAGATAGCGGCGTCCACAGTGCTAACAGAGTGAAGGTATTAACCTCTACACCACCAGGTCACCGCTTTACCAATCTAAATAAATAAATTTGAAATCGGTCACTGAAGCCGCCACTGTGCTCATTTTGCCGAAATTTTGGCCTCCACTGCCTGTCGTCTGGGAGAAGGTTGAAGGAAATCTGACCGCTCTCCGGGGAGGTTCCCCGGAGCCAGGAAAAATGGTAAAATTGATATTCGCTTAGCGCACACACACCCCCGCGGCCCGGTCAGCTGGATTTACACGGCTAAAAAACCACACCACACCACACACACACACCCGCACAACTCCTTCCAAGTAGCGTTTAACTGCGCGGAGTGTGTTACGTCTCAGGGGATAGACAGGATAGGGGCGATTTTAGATCAATTTAATAATACTACCGAGGAGCAAACATTTCGCATCAACACTCTCAACACATCCATGAATGCATTGGCACGAATGAACGAGGTAAATGTACAAGAAAGGCTGATTCAATAGCCCAACCCAAATATTTTAAGTTTGGCAACCGCCTAATAGCGCCCAACCTTGTATCACTGCCACTACGTGCGCCAGACGTCAAAACACGTTTCTGCCAGCAAATGTTTAACAAGAGGTAAGGGGCGCTGCTACTGTGTTCGGTTTACTGGGTCTCGGCAACGCGTTACCAGGATCACCAATAGCAATCAATCTAACTAATCGTTAATCTAAAGAGATTAAGAGTTTCAATCGCGTGTTGTTAACCTGACGCTGTAATTGCATGCATGTTTGTCAAAGTAAACTGCTCCATCGCTGGAAACTGCTTAGAGGATAAGGTCAACTTAAACGTTCTCTTTTTCTGCCTTCTCTATTTACCCAGACCGAGCAAGGTTTGGGGGTCATGAGGGGAAACTGCGAGGTGGGGGGGGGGGGTAGAAATATGTTCACGGGGTTTCCGCTTTGGGCGGTCAAGGGGTTAACTGCAAATGCCCTCGACTTAGACACAGCGGTGCGTTGCAGGAACCAGCTTAATTCAGGTTATGTGGAGT
Source organism: Proteocephalus fallax (assembly GCA_028672205.1). Classification (NCBI taxonomy): domain Eukaryota; kingdom Metazoa; phylum Platyhelminthes; class Cestoda; order Proteocephalidea; family Proteocephalidae; genus Proteocephalus; species Proteocephalus fallax. Next base: position 162,881 of record JAPUBX010000660.1, read on the forward strand.
GTGCTTGGATTACCCATGTGGCTAGAATTGTCTGGATATTGGTCGAAGTAAACAGCAATCAGTCTAACGGCCAATCTATATAACCTGCTAGGGAGATTACCTGGGACGGTAAGCACGGGTCAACTGCGCCACAGCAACGCTTGGCAGGGTCCAGCTATTTCCAAATAAATAAATATGAAAGTTTCCTCGAAAAATACACGACGGATTGTCTTGAAGTTTTGACTCACTCACGGGCGCCAAGCTATATTTATCCAATGGCATGCCGGCTGATGTACACGTTACAACCAGTGATGGTCGTGGGGCCCCATTAGCCGTGACCACGTATCGATTAAACCGAATTTAATGGTTTCCGGAATGCTCTACGTTGTGGCGACAGGTATGGGATGGGAAGCGCTAATTGACCCCCGTGGCAAGATCAAATAGATTGAATGAGGGGATGGGGTGAAAGTACAAGAACAAAATTTCACCGACGGAAATTAAATTAAGCCACGCCTCTTTAAGGTCACGAGGCCAATTTTAAGAAATTAGGCAATCTACCTAACTGCCTATCAGGGTTAACAGAGCAACAGCAACATGTGGCCCGAGTCAGCTAGTTCAAAATAATTGCAAAATTATTTAATTCGCAAATTTGTGGACACAATTTACTAAATATCAGCGAAGGGCACAATTTAGTTTCGCATACTTCTGCAGGTGGAGGAATTCTTTTTCCACGACGACTACTCATGGAAATAATAGTAGTAGTGCACGTTCGCAGATGACTCATCTTCGCTTTTCGTATATTAATTGGCCCCTGTGAATGTAAATCTCTTCTACCAAGGCAACGACGATCGTTTAATTCCCGCCGGCACACCAGCATATCGCTTCAATTCGGTAATTTCTGACAGGTACCCAAAGACGGCTTTCATAAGTAATATTACTACACGTTAATGCTGCAACCTTATTAAAGCGAATACCAGTATTATTGTTCATGGACATCGTAATGGCCATTCTACCATAGCATTAGAGGCTGTTATTGGCCGGCTGTTTGTATTAACTAAACCGGTGTTTGAAAATGGGCACCGGTGACATGGAAATGCTTACTCTCATCACCTAATTTCGACCTTCCCACGGGGTTCTCCAGCACACTCGGTGCCGACAACGCCATGGAATGCCTTTCGGTCGAGGCGGTGCGGTGTGGTGGATTTTGCTCCATGGGGAAGAGGAAAGCCGAGGAGGATGCTGCGGGCATATGCATCCCGATGCCACTGTCCTACAATCGCGCAAAAACCGTCAATCAGAGCGCAAAAGCGAAGCTGTGCAGGGGGCAAAGATGCACACCAAAGATGCCACAATTTACCATGCTCGGGAAGTGTGACTGCAGCGAGGAAGCTGTGGTGACGCTGGATTGAATGACCTCGCCCGTGAGGGATTGACGTCCTGTCTCATCCGCCGAGTTCGAATTTTCAGCTGGGAGAAATGGAAACCATAGTTACAGCTTCACCTTCTTATCCAGACGTCATCCCCACCCTCAAACGTTAGCCGTCTCTGTTCAGTTTAGACTATCGATTTCAAAGACTGAAGTTGATGATATTGTAGCATATCGCATAATAATTCGGAATATTTCGCCTTGTCGTTGGAGTTAATGGGTCTCGCCAAATAGTTTCGGCCAGGCGTGAATAATTATTTGGCAAGCCTAATTGGGCACTCCATAACAGGCACCTACGCTCGTTGTCGGATCAACGTCACATGTGCCCTGTAACGCGATTTTAATACAGACCACTGATCCTGATGTATGAAATAGCAAAGCAAAGAAGAGAAGATACGCCGTCTGAAGGAATTCTTACTCAAAGATCCATACTGGCGATGGGTTTTCACGTCGAAAACGGAGAGTTCTTCCGCAATTGCCGTCGACATCGGGCTGGACGGAGTTCGACCATTTTCTCCCTCTTCCTCGCCAATCGGCAACAACACAAAACTGCTGACTCTTGACTACAAAGTGAAAAATCTCGATTTATGTCGATTCGATTTATGATTTATTGGTAGACGTAATATAACTATGCTGGGGTGTACCGTTTCGATCGTTTTAGTAGGAGGTTCGGCCAGTGTGATGACTGTTGGATCGGTGCTGTCGAAAGAAATCTTCTTTTGGGGTAAACGCGTTCCAGGGATTTTGTTAGAGGTGTCGGCATCTTCATGCATCTTCAGCGGCCTAAACATAGAGGACTTGGCGCCTTCTGAAGCACTTCGTCCTCGCAAGTTCCCAAGGTCATCTAAAACGCATTTGAGCCGATTGAGCCAATATCCAGTCGTCGACGTGCTTTAGGAGACAAAGAGCTACTCATACTTAATGATGTTACAAAAACATCTATTACTACTACTGTGTGTTCAATTACAATTTGCGCCTAGAAAAATGAGCATGCCTAATGAAGGTTTTCCATTTAGATTCTAGGGCAGATTTCGCAGGTGGTGTTCCCAGTACCACCCATGGTGGCCTGACCTGAGAGCAGAATCACCGAGAGAACAAGGACGCTGATGACTACCACCACTTCTATTGCAACTACTTCATCTGCACCATTAATTGGAACACTTTACCGGATGAAATGCGCATTGATGCTCGGTAAAGTGTATATAAATATATAAATCAACCCGCAAACCTTCAGTTTCTTCTTCCTCTGTTGCATTTTCGGCTGTGGATGCAAGAGGATTTCTCCGAAGAAAGAATATGTGACTCTTTGATCCCTCTACCATTCCCGTAGACACTCGACGACTTCCCTTGGCGCTGGAAACGGATGTAGTTGACACCTCCCGCTGCGTTTGGCTGACTCGACGACCACATTGCCTGCGAAAGAAGCGTTACATATCGGTAGAAATATCATCAACCAAATCCATTAACCGAAATATGGGACACCTCTCGTTCAAAATTGCTTCGAAAAACTCCACGTCCAGTCTTGTCGAAGCCAATTGAATAAACGGGTCTCGTAGAACACAGCGTAGAACCGAGAGAATGGTCAGGCCAGTGGTAAATATGCGATATGTAAGGAGGAATGTGTTCAGATAATCGATGGACTGGAATCGGTGGTCCACAAGACGATCAAGCAGACGTCCGAGGGTGGCGTGTCTGACCTAGATGGAAATCGAATAATTTCAATTGACTCGAAACATTATACTTGCCTGAGGCATTTTGCAGGAGTTTTTTGTGGATCGATATTTGATGTCATCTGAGTCCTCAAAGAGCTCGGGGTCAAGCCTGAAGTTAAAGAATCCCACGAAAATATCAACTTACCTCACTGAATAAGGCATTGAGATGATAGAGGAGATCTCCGACTGAGTAATGCTCAAAATATCGCTATAATGAAGCTGTTCGATGCACTAAAAACAAGGAAATACTGCGTCGTCTTTATTCGTACAGCTTGGGCAAATCATCAGTTCCGACGTGACGATGAATCAACCAATAACAATGACGGTCGCAAAGGTTTTAATTGGTCACCCTTGGGCACTGACACAGGATCGCGGTATTGGTGAGCTTACTAGACCACCTCGGATATCTTCTTCTGCATCAATCGTGGAATCAAACTATGGAGATTTCAGAAATTTCGTTTAATTTTCCACCTCCGCGGAGTAGCGACATGGATCCTTTACTTTCAGTTATTGAGACCCAATTCGCAGACAGGAGCGATGCGATATTGGCTAACAGTTTCATCTCGTCAAGCAACATCCAGAGAGTAATTTATTGACATCTTGATAGAGAATAACCAATCATTTCGTCAAAGGACGTCGTTTGAGTGTCTGATCTACGAATTCTATTTTTTTCAAGATTTTTCATTGATTGATCAATCCAGAAAGTTTAAAGATGGATTAAAATGTGCATACAACCCAGGATAATGTGAAAGTTATCCCAAAAGACTTAACAAATCATCATTATCGATTTATAATCATCTAAATATCAAGGAGACGAAGAGCGTTAAAACTTGGTCCACTGAATCAATCGAAATATTCAGGGGATTGCACCGGTAGATCCAGAAGATTCAATCAGATCATTGGAATATCCTGAAGCCAAAATACGATTCGCCAAAATGAATCGCCAATCTCTGGGTGATTTGTAGTGACCTTAAATGGTGTGTTTATTTATTCCAGACGCATGACATCTATTGGACTGGCACCCCATTGGCTAATGCACACAACAGCGCATGCTGTGACCTTAACGGGGATAAATTAAGACATTATCGACGGCACTTGGCCGGCCCCCGACATTTTACCACGACACGCCCCACGTGTGTCCTCGCCTGCAGCGGGCGCTAAGCATCGCGCATTGTCGGCGTTTTCGGCCCAGGTCGGGCCCTCACTATTGTTTTAATAATAAACAATATTATTCATTCCCGACCTTCGTCTTTGTCCATCGTGCCATTCTGATTTTTGGGCCACGAAGTCTACGAATTACCATAGATTCACTCAAAACATTTGAATATCCTGGGATGTTGCTATTTCCATAAAACCCCGAGTTGATGTCTGTAAGTATTCCCGGATAATTTCACGGTATCGAGATAAGCTCGCAGTAGATTACTACCGCGGGTAATTCTAGAATGTCACCATTCAGTTCCATGAGTCATTCCTTGGTCATAACTCCCAGCAGTATCACGATTGTTTTGCATCTCATTGAGCAACGTTCCAACCGCTTGCCAAGAACCTTATTGGTCGAATTTTTTAATTGGTCCTATGAAGGTTTTGAAGGTCACGCTTGCCTGGCTGATATCCGAGCACCAAGCCTCCTTCTCCTGGAGGTTGGATGCAATGAGCCAAAGGGTGCAAAGCGTTCCTCCTTCAGAGTCGGGTGCCTTCCAAGTGATTTGGAAATCAAGGTTTTTGTAGTTCGGAGTCGCCGCTGTCGCTGTCGCTGTCGCCTGATCGTCGCCGGATTCATCGGCGACGCGACGGCCGGACGAAGCGAACTTCGGCTGGGCTGAAACAAACGAACACGCCGATTGGTTAATCGGTTAATTCTTCTGTACCTTCTGTATTTATTTGCTCGCTACTGGTTATTTCCAAAGAAAACATCGCTTTACATTACCGATTGTCTCGCGTTTCGTCAATAACTACCCCTCGATGACTACAAAGAATATCGAAACCTACTCACTGTATTCGTATAAGTCATGTCCTTGTCATACCTTACGATGTGTTCTTCACTGTACTCGGAAATCGCATCCGTCTCTTTCTCTCCTTCATGTTGTTGACTTACTATTCTCATTAACCTTGTATAAAATATGATAATCGATTTTTCATATTGAGATTTCATGCTTAGTTATTTTTCTCAGATCATGTTTAGCGGATTTTAATATAAAAGTTGATTTTCTCCAAACCCTCACGATTATTTCATCTAGAGAGATCTCGGATCTTTCGATTTCAGGGATGCCAAGATCCGTTAAATAATTGAAGCCAAAGGAATGGCAACATATTTATCTCCTCAATAAAGCCTGAAATGTTCAATAGCCAAATCGTTTTTTGGAGCAACAGTATGCAAAACGGGTAATTATGACGGCATTTACCGAAGACGACATTCAAATGACGACATTCACAGACCAATTGATGGTCTGGTGAAACGTCGGGTGTCTTAGTGGTATGGAATGAAATCAGGCGTTCCGTGTATTTGATGAGAACTGCGCCATTAGTGGACCGCAGTTAAAATGTGCAATTATTGAACAGAAAAGAAAGAAATAATCGCGTCTGAAAGAACACCACATGTTTTGGGAATTTGGGAGTGGAATTACAATTTTGTAATCCGTATCGACGCCGAAGGAAAATGCAATTACGACATCAACTTCAGGTGGTAATGCGTAGCACAGTAATAATAATAATAATATTCGCTTTATTAAGGCCACGAGGACCAAAACTTTCAGCATTAAAATTTACAATAAACAAAAATGTTACAGGACGTGACGATTATACGTAGAAAATGCAGAATAAGTTAAGAAGAATAAAATAAGTAACATCAAGGTAAATTAGCAAGAAAGGCCAATTTAACCCACACAGTATATAAAGTTTGGCAAACGGGAAATGGCGGCCATTGAAAGGCCCTATCCAAAACGCGCGCCAGGGTGTTTAAAGTCCGAATGTCTTTTTCATAATCAGATTAAACACGACTTTTGAATGAAAAATCATAATCGATGTATAGCAGAGGGTCTACAGTATGTTAATTATAAATGATATATTATAAATGTCCTTTCCTACGGTTTTCGTTCTGCCACACACGAAGGTGAAGGAGGGGATTTAATTAAAAACATATTCGGCATCCTTATTGGGCTATAGGTTTCGTTTCAAATCTCAAACGTTGCTCGTGACGGTAAGAGAAGTAATTTCAAAGCCATTTCTAATGAACCATGCGGGATTCGAACTTAATTTAACCTCAATGCTCCTATTTTTACCTGATATTCCGACTTTTAACAAAGTGCTATACTGAATACACTTTCGCAGCACTGAAAGCCCAAATAAAAAATTACCTGAAGGGTTTAAGTGTGGTTCTGACAGATTTATGCGAATTGAGTTTTGAGATTGACGAGTCGGGGTGTGGCTGATTAAAGAGCACGGAGTTCTTCTTTTACGATTCCCAAAGTATTGCCAACTTACTTAAGCCCGAGTCGGCCCCAGGCATGCCTATTGTCATCGTCGCGAGCATCAGAGACCCATGGGCCAATTTAGAAGATATTAAACCTCCTCCCAGTTGACTAGAGGGTTGGTCGGCCGCAATTGTCGCTTCTGCAGGCACCTTGGAAGACGATGACGATGGTGATTGCGTCGTCTGGGTAACTGCGGCAACTGGTTCCGGGATAGTAGCCTCTTCAACTTGCACCTGGCCCGTCAAACAGATGCCTCGAATACTGTGAGTACGGGAGACTGGGCTCAGTCCATTCGGCGTCTCTGGTGACGGCGTTCCGTGACCTTTACAAAATGACTCAGATTGAATTTTGTGGTTTGGGAAGTGACCAATCAAGGCAACGTATTCAGCACACGGCCGCAAACGCTCTAACGACACCGCTTAGAGCTTCATATTCAGTATATTATGGTGGTTATGCTTTGGTTTTTGGGCGCTGTGTGTACCCAAACATTTTAAAACGGAAGATACCAGCATTAATATTTAACAAGATTAAGAACAAAAGTAATTAATAGTACGCACTTGCATCATCGCGAAAATTTTCGACAGAGAGATCATCAATTAACGAGCAGCCACCTAGCGGAATTTTCCCATGCTAAAATTCAAATAGGAAATTAATACTAAATGTAACCACTCGGCTATTAACAAGGTTATTCTTCGGGAGATCAATCTGGATCACATATTTATATTTTGTATGCTTTCGTCAGGACAGAGTGAGCGAGCGTTTTGGACTTTTGGGCTTTTCAATGGCTGCCATTTTCCGTTTGTCAAACGGTATATTCTTCCATGGTTAAATTGGCCTTTCTTGCAAATTTAACTTGATTTTACTTCCTTTATTCTTCTTAACTTAAACTGAATTTTAAACGAATAATCGTCATTTCCTGTGATATTTTTGTTTATTGTAAATTTAAATGCTTAAAGTTTTGATCCTCGTGACCTTAATAAAGCGAATATTATTATTCTTATTATCATCAATGTGAATACCTTAGCAACCTTCAGTTTACCAGAATTGGTCCTTGTCGTGATGAGGAGATGGTTTGTAAACAGGAAGACTTGCCGCAATCGCTCTTTTTTTTCATGCCCCGCAGATCCGAGCTGTGAAATCCGTGGACAAGGGAAATTGTTCCTTTCCACAGTCATTTGGACGAGAGTGCCTGCCAAACACGTACGTTAATATAATGCTTACTTATATGTTTGTAAGTAGAACAACATCGTGGCATACCCTGTCTCACGAAAACCTGGTTGGCGTCCAGTAGGATGTCACAGCCGTCAGAGATCATTCGCTCGATGGCGAGATTCTTGCGAATGTTCTCTGTTTCGCTAACCTCGTCGTGAATAACCTGAGATATGCTCACCAGCTTGCTTTTGGCATATTCGAGGTTTTTTCTGTCGACATGTTCATGCGGCGTGTGAGCTATTATCTCGTGCAAGGCGATTAGATAACGTGGAATCTAAAGAGGCGACGAAGAAGATTCAATGTGCACCTACGGGCTCTTTCAACATTCAAATGGAAAACAGATAAACCTGACGAATTCTTCGATACAGGACAATTAACCGGTAACCGGAAGGATGATTGATAAAGTGGCCTCTAAATCGTTTCGTAAGCCTTACAGACACCAACAAGCAAAAGTCAGCAACTAAGCCTTTTCCTCGTTGCTTAATAGCTGTGGTGTGCTACAAGGCGCAGTGCTTTATCCTTTGCTTTTCAATTATTACTAGTCTAATCGCCGGTCCCCTAATTGCGTTTCACCAATCAAATGCGCGGACGACCTGGTTTTATGCCCAACCTGCAAGACGAATCTAGGAATCTTAACTGCTTGGGAAGGCTGTCACTATGGCACTCGAGCGGTCTTCAGAGAATTTATTTCTGCTTAACGCATCAAAATACATTTCCTTTACGTTTTCCCTGAGAGCAGCTGTTGACACATCAGACATCGATTCAGTCCATAATTACGGCTCCAACTCAAAATCTTAATACATGGATATTTGTCTCAACAGTCGGTTATCTTGGAATGATCGTCCTGTGACTTACATATTATATCTATGCAAGAAACCATAATTCAGCGCAATTTCACTATTTGTCCATTTTCTAGCTGCCCGTATATTAGCTGATCTATCCCATCCCCTCAATTCAAGTTTTTCCAAATGTAAACCTCTCCGACCAATGCTTAGGCACTGCCGTTTAATTCCATCGATTCGGACGACCGGCATATTTTGGTGGCCCAATATTGGAGTCCAACCAATGCCTGACCCATGGCACTACCAGGTAGCCTTAGACGAAATAAGCAGTCGCCATGCAGACTCCGAGAAGCTGTCAACCATTCTCCAGTGGCGTCGGCGAGAACGCAGCTTTTAAACCCCGTCGTCTTTCAACGTCACGTTGCCGCCCAGGTTGGCAGTTCCGGAGCGTAAGACAATCAAAAAACACGTGGATTAGGACCCTCAAAGCGGGCGTGAAGCGTCTGGGACTGCAGACTGTCGTCTACGGGGTGTCTGGCTAGTAACTGAACTTGATCACCATCTGCCCCGCCATGGCCGCCTATCACAATCCGCGGCATGCATGCAGCCGGTTCAGCAACTCTGACAGTAGAAAACGGTCGCACAAACGATGACTTTCCAATGAAAAGCCTACCTGGTACATTGGGCAGGTGAGATAAGACTCGAAGGATCTTCCTTCACACTGTGGTTTCTCTTCGCATCGTTTCAACATTTTGGTAAAGTCCTCCTTCTGCTTGTACTCGGCCAAGACCTGAAGGGAGTAGTGGTGGTTCCTGACGTACTCTTGGTAGACACCAAGCATCGGAAGAAGCATGTCGAAAAGGTCGCCTAACAGATGAAATACAGCAAGCCACCAAAATATTTTAGATTTTAGGCCAGACTTCATCAAAACTCCGCTATCTGTTAGGATAAGAAACTCATGGGTCATTTAAATTCACCTAATTGTCTCCCAATTTTGGCCGTTTTGCTACACTCTCTGGTTACCTGTCTGAATCAATCAAAAGGTATTTTGTAGACCAGAAACCCGGTCAATGAGGTTGCCACATGCCCTAGGTTATTGATCCAAGCCCAACCAATTAGATGGTAGTGTGTAGATGAAGCACAACTTAATAAAATTGACGAAAGCGCGTTTGATCTTGTGGTGGGATCTTTACATCTATACATTTTACATTTACATTAAAATAATAGATTTGTTATTAGTTCGGTGAAATTCGCACTGTCACATCGGTCTAGGAAACAATGAAGATTTTAAATTTCCTTTTCAATGCAAACTTTAGATTTATGGATTGATTTAATTCGCCAAGTTTATCTTTAGTAATCAGATAGCTCAATGAGCTGATGGACGCCTCTCAGCTTCAATTTTACATTTATATTGTGAAAGTTTGCGTTCTTGTTTGTTTGATAAGCCAATGAATGACAAAGGAAACAGATATTCACGAATTCTATAAAGACATCTCCTCTCAAACCCAAAGAAACTGTAGTCCCTCAAAGAGGGATGTGTAATTAATGGGAGACTCCCATCCCGGAAAAGACAAAAAATATTTATCTAAATAAATTACGAATTCAAAAGGTGAACTGGCACTTTGATTTGTACGACGCACTTAAAACAAATTAGTGGTTATTAACTATTTTTTTCTGGTAAACAAATTCTCAAAAATAATTTTGGGATTGTCTGTGAACGAAATTCTAATTAATATATGGATTCTTTGGTTGAAAACTAACTGTTACGTTACCCGAATTTGATGGACTGTTGTATGGGTGTTTCTCCTTACATTTGACGAATACTTGATGTTATTCATTTATAGTAGGCTAGTACCTTTATGATGCTAGCAAATCATTGTTTGGTGTTGGTTGCAATTTATAAAATTAATAAGGTCACACAGACCAAAGTTTGCACGAATGCAGAAGGAATGTTCGAAGGAAGCTAATTAACCACTCGACGTGTATGAAGTTGAGCAAACGCGTAATAGCCGCGGCCATTGAACGGACTTATCCATGACGAGCGCAAAAAATAGATAATCATGGGTTTGGGAAGAGAGGAAATGTAACAATACTGTTTGACGTTTGTGTTAAAGAATTCTGATAGGAAATCTATCCGGAGTTTTTATCAAGAAATGCCAATCGAAACGATGTTTTTTTCATTTAAAGTAACCGTTAGGTGGGTTCTTGAACTAGAATGCAAGTCGATTCATTAACAGTTTTTATTACAACTTGTCGACTTACACGTCAAGCCACGAATATATACCTAGATTAGCCTAACGATTAGAAACTAAGATCATTTTAACCAAAATGAACGAATAGCAATCCGTTTTCCCTCGTTTCATCAATTAACAGTCATTCCAAAACCTATCAACTTAGGCCTGTCTGAGACAGACAAAATAAGGCAAAAATTTAATAAAAATTTAAAATATTTTAAATAACGAATTCATTCTCCATAAAAATGTTGCTGAATTCCCCTTTCAAATACTTGCATGTTTTTTGTATGATCTCTAGATATTCTTAAAATTGATAAACATCCCAGTATGACCACAATCATGTCGCAATTTGTCGATAAAAATTCAAATCACATACACCGCCGTCTTAATTACACAGAATAGCACCACGACATTTGTTTCAATAAAATCCATTCAATAAAGAATCAATTGCATGCATGAGGAAAAAAACATACCAAGTTTTAGGGTCGGCCAGTTTTCAACTTTTCGCCGAATGCCCTGCAGAAATATTTGATGCAAAAACATGAGAGTTTCGCTACAAAGGAAAAAAATGTTCATAAAGTTTGCTCCAACTTAACCATAAAGCACGACCTGCCTCAATGAATTATTTATTTACTGGACAGATCCGATTTCTATATATAAATATATAGAAATCTTCAAGGACAGCCGTAAAGTCAAAAATGAAACTGAAATTTAATTCTAGCATAACATTTTTATGTGTCCGCATTTCCGTTGGAATAAAACTCTTCCGGGTATGCGTTTTTTGAGAGGCCAATTTCCTGTTATTCCATTGCTGTTTATCCCGAAAAACCAAACCGACCATTTTATTCAGTTTATTTATAACGAAAATGAAGATGCAATTGTGGTTAGTTGATTGTCGGTGTAACGTTCTGTGAATAGAGCAATTGTGAAATAGAACAATAATATGTTTGTTTGGGTCACGCGGACCAATGAATATAACAATACTACAAAAGAAACACCTCTTCTGGTCAAACATGGAATGACCAAGTTGCGTTCTTGTGGGAATTGGAAAGTTTAGCCTCCGCAGTGATTAACTTTTCGACCGACAAGTATAGAGTGGATTGGATGAATCATCTAATACACGGGAAGCTAGGAGCTAATAACTAGTAAAATAATTAGTGAACGGCATCTTGAAAGAAGTCTGTGGATAATCCACTAGAGAACGAGATTATTTTGAAGATATTTAAAATTGAAAACATTTGCGGGGGACTGTTTACTACTAAGTCTTTCCAGTTTGAGTTGGTATTTCCAAATCCAAATAAAACACTCCTATTCTGAATGGAAACTCACAATCTCCATATATTGATACATATATATAGAAGATTTTCTAGAATATTTTAATAATAAAAGATATTTCGCAAATGTCCCTCGCAGTGAGCGAAACATTTAGATTATATTTCGATATAATTGTGGCCTAATGAACCAATGACTCCACGAGACAACATTGCACAACCAGACAGAGGCACACAACCCGACCAGAGGCATCTTCACGTACCCCTTCAAACGGAAAAGATGAGCTCAATCTGAGAAGATGATTTTGTTTCATAAAAACCACCGGGCTGTTATCATCAAAATGAATCGAAATTGGTAAGCTTGCACGCGGCGAGGAATATTTACAAGATATTATTTATTATTCATAAATTATTGCATCAATGGAAAATTTTCCCTGAAATATGATTGGTGTATAATTCGCATCCAAGTGTCCTTCGAGTGACTGTGAGCATCGAAGTAATATTTTGGAAAAACGTCTAACAAAAACGAAGTCGAGTGCAAAAACTTGTTGAAAAATAAAAAGACCGATTTAAAGAGTTGCAAATGATGATTTTAAAAAAATCGTTATTTTTCCAACGTTTTTTATTGGAGACCTTAATATCTCAAATGGGCGCATCTGTCCTCTGAATAATTGGAGCGAGTTATTTGAGCCTTTTTTTAACAACTTTTCAGACATTTTAATATCGGATTTCAACGGAGGTTGGACGTTCACTCGGTTTTATCCGACCAAATTTTAATTGTAAGCAAAGCGTTGTCTGTTAATCTGAAAAGATTGAAATTTTAGATTGCGCAAACTTCGGCCATAATAACTGCGGATATATAGTTGACGTTTGCTGTTTTGATATTGGACTCTCAAATCATTGAATTTCATCTCTGTTGGTTTCCGACATGAATACATACCGCAAACTGACCATGGCAACACAATTACAGTCTCGTCGCATTGTCCTGGAGATCGACTGGATAGTCTTATATTAGTCTGTAATTTATCCGATTCGATCCTCGAATTACGAAATTGGGTTTCTTACTGACAAATTGTCTACTTGTCACGGTCAAGTCATGCTCGCTTTTGATTTGTTACCGTGTTATAACCTATTTAACTTCAGTTGGTCTACTGTTTTCATAGACTAAGACATATTTAAATTATAATTTTTCGCTTAATTACCCCCTGCCATCCGGTTTAATGGGGTTCGTGCTCCCCATTGCGTCTGATTATAATTCGTGGGCTCATGATATGCGAGTGCTTACACGTTGAGAAATATCGAATTGACGTCCTCGTGGGTGATGATTGGTTTCTTCGAACAGGCCGCCATTCTGAAGGGTCGCAGAAAGCAGGAAACTAGCGCGATCAGCTGTTGCACATACTCCTCCTCGCCCTCGAACAACTTGAAGACGATGGAGTTTCGTTTCCGCATCGATTCTGCATGCGGCGACAGGAGGTACTCCTCGACTATCTGCTTCCATCGCCGCCGACACAGCCAACCACGCAGGAAAGACTGCACCTTCATGAGAACAATGAAATTACAAAGGTTAACCTGTTTGGCTTATAGGGATGAGTGGAAGTTGTGTTGCAGCATATGAAGAAACAGGAGTGTAAAGAACTATCTTGCGATTTTCTTTTCCTGCTATGCAACTTTCACTTTGATTGAGTTTGTCCATTGTTTGTTTGCCCCTTTGACGCCGATTTGTGGTTGTGACAAAAGTTTTGCAAGTTTTCGAAAAACCAAACTGACAACGGGCCACCTAACCCTATCCCCAAGACGCATAATCCAAATTCCATCAACTGTGGCCTCATTTTCTAGGAGGTTTCTGAGCGGTTTCCGTGGGTTCGACTCTCAGGCGAGGCCACTAAACTTACGCCTGTAATCAAGCGACCGACTTGAGTCTGCCGGCTGGCAGATACTGTGGCAGAATGGTGTTAATGGCTAAATGGTACAGCAGCGTCCAATTTCACCTCATCGTCTGACGGAACCGGTGATGCCACGTTCAAAGCGTTTCCAAGGACCTTCAGGCAAACATCAATGAATCCTTTCGCTCATATTTCAGGACTTTATTGCACAAGCAAGTAAGTGGTCGTGGAATTGACCAGGTGTAATCGTGATGCCACGTGATGATGAGGCTGTCGTTGTGGTTGTCATGAGTCTTCGTCGCTACTTTCATCAGCGCATCCATAGGGTTGAGTCGGGACTTCAATTAAGTCGTTGGAAGAGCAGGAAAGGTTTTCTCTTGAATTTGGCTGCCACCCCTGCTGCTTTCAGTCGAATTCGTCGCTTCACAATCGTTTCTACCGACCACCTTTGTTGTTTTATGACAAAGTGAGAACTAATGTGATTTACTATCTTCTGAGCCATGAGTGACCGAGCATGTGCGACCGACTTTAAAATCGTCATCGCTTTTATGCGAAAACTGTTTATTTTGAAAACATCGTTTGATTTTCTTATAAATAAACATTTGCTTCAACCTTTCCATTTGAAACCGACGGTTTCCAGATTCATTTCGGTGCGATGCATACATTTAATTAGCCTATTTTTCAATTTAGATGAATCTTCAACACAATTTAAAAATGCTCTAAATTTATGGTCTATGGTTAGACTGTCCTTTTTTAATGTGTTTTAATTACAATCAGGATAATAAATTGTTTGATTATTTGAACAAAAATTGTCCGTTTTGTGTGTACGGGCGAAAGATTATATTTGGAGAGGATGAAAATTAAATCAAACGACATAAATTATTTGAACGTTTTTATTTAAATTTAAGTATTGAGTCTCACCAACCGCGAGGCTATATGGTTGTTAGATTCCATTTTGTAAAACAATCTCATGTGTCTTAAAATACCGCATTTGAATTGGTAAATTCGGAAAAATTGCTATTTTGCCTAATCGAGCAGACACAATGACGGGAGAGGCTGAGAGTTATGATTGAAAAAACATCCACTCACCACCAAGTAGACCAATTCGTCTAGAATAACTGACACAGAGAAAAAAACTACCTTTTTAATCTTCCACAATTTGTCGGTTTCTTCACACGAGACGTTGTTATTTACTGGCTTCGTGGGTTTCACCACAGCCAACTAAAATGGAAAGCTCTCTTTTTATCACGTTTAATGCTTAGAGATCTTTCGGCCAATCCTAAGGTCATAGAAACATTTTATTATTCTGTCTGGTTCACGGGTGTAAGATCATCCACCCACCCAACCCCACCCCCACAGAAGGAATTGGTAGGGCGGACGTAGTGGTATGCGTCTGTAATCTCGACACGACCGGATGTGAGAGGCTGCTGGCTGCGGGGAGGCGTCGGAAATCGACCGTTGCAGCTGCATCATCCGGAATTTAACAACCAGCCTGTGTTCTACGCGTTGCGTCTATGTGAGTTGGTGGAATCTAGGATAATGCAGAGGCCAGTCTCAAGTCCTCTTCGGCTTGCTTTGGTAACGTCGCCAATGTTATCCTCTTGCGGTAGCTACACGAAATGGCCTCAGGCGTACCGTTTGATGCGCATAAGAACAGCTTCACCCTTGAATTACACAACTGCTCCAGCTCTAGCGGAGAAAGAAGCAAGAACGTATCCACGCTGACACTCTTACTTCCTAGGCGGCCTAGAGCTGCTATGAATGCCGCTCAACTGAGATTATTTGTGTGTCTGCATTCGTGAAGCCTACCTCGTATTTTAGCTTTTTAATTTCAGCCTCCAGTTCGTCGGTTTGTTGGAGATACTGGAGCTTGGCTTTACGTTCCGCCTCCAGAATCTGCAGGAGATACGATTGATTTTCTTTCAATCCCTGACGCGCCTCAATCACACTGCAATATCTAGCACGTAAAAATGACGATAAGTTTATGGCTCCCGTATAGAGAGCTTAACATTTTCAAAATTTGCATGGCGCCTTTGAAGATTATAAGAAGTTAGTCTTTTCAATATTCGAGGCCCATAAAACGGGTATTAAGCCTTTGAACAACGTGTTTGTAAAGGCGCTTTGAGGACATTTAAAGTTGACCGCTACGCCCAGACGAATTGCTACAAAACCACCCCCCCCATCCTTAATCCCAGTTTTTTACAAATTTTGGGTGGATACCTATTTTTTTGGTACGTTATGATTGTCCAAGGGATAGGGGAACTTTGAAAACCTACAAAATACTCTTCAGTAATTTCTTACAAGGCACACCTAAACACATCACTTAACACACAAAATCAATAGTACGTTTGGTAAATAGGCGTCCTCGCAAGTTGTATTTAATAAATGATGCGAACACTTATTTAAAAACCTACTTTTTTTCATTTTTATCAGTTTGCATTTGGTACGAAGGAGTTTGCAATTCGGCTTCTGAAATAATACTACCACCCGCTCTCTCAATTTATTGCAGACACAAAAAATAAAATAAGGTTATCGACCGAGACTGGGTTAAATTTACCGAGTGAATGGAATACCTCTTTTCTTGTCGTATAGAAAACTCGAACGATATGAAATAAGACGAGTACAAATAACCTCTAAAGAGTTGAAATTTTGCCGAAATTTCGGAGGTGTTTTGTATAACGTGTGATATATATGCATTTCGATGATATAATCAACAGAAGAGGACTCCTTAGTGTAAATTTAAACTTACCGCGCACTCCGAATAGCAGCTACCCAGAGGTCACACTGCTCTTCGCTATCGGCGCGCAGTTCATAGTACTTCTTTCGTTTCGGCAGGTAGCAAAGGCTGAAACAGTGCTGAAATGTAAAAAAGAGGATGAAATTACAGGCCTCGAGCAAGGCACTGCTTTGGCGGTCAGGTCTTGTGTCCTAAGTTGAAACCACGCCGATAAAACTGTTTTCCTTAATTTTACATCAGTAGTATCTCTATTTATCTAGATGGTCCTCTCGCTTGTAACTCATACTAAACAAATCCTCAAATTATCACTATTAACAGGTGATCATGACAATAAAAATAATGGTAGTTGTTTTGACGTCATGAGAACCAAGCCGTTAAAAAGTAACAATGCTTGTCCCCGAGTCCCTGCTTAACCGGTAAGGGTGAAATTAAAAATTCGGGAAAAATCAGGAATCACTGAATTTCGACTCGCTGTCGGTATTGTGAAAATTAAACGGAATCGCCTCCATTTGCATCAAGAAGCACAATAATAAAGGACGCGGGAGAGGTAGCTAAATGTACGAGGGCCAATTACACAACAACGTGGAAGATTGCTTGACAAAAATTCCTATGGAGGTTTACAATTCGAAGCATAAGAGGCCAGAGAAAACAAATTGATGTCAATAAATTATGGAGAATGGTACAAACATCCGCAAAGGTTCTGAGTCGGTTGAGCAAACGCCAAGTCGTCTGAAATGGCGAACTACGATAAAGGATAACCGATATAAAGATCATGGATTTCGGTGTCGGGATTTTTCGGTGCCTTGATTCTATCGTTCAATTGTTACTTTGACCATAAGCAAACCACTTACTTAATTACATTATTTGCGTGTTTTAATTGCCTTGCGATGGTGAAAACATTCATCATTTAAATTGTAAACAAATAAACTGCATTGAAATATACCTATTTGGCGAGGTATTCGGCGAAACATCTGTCGCCATAACAAAGCGATGACAAGAGTGAATAATGTGGTTAAATTGATTTTAAAAATAAAAAATTCCATCCAACATTGAGTCCAACAAACGCATAGTTGACAAAAGAAATGCTGTTCTCCACATCACAAATAATGACTCAATATGTTTACCAAACAGCCAAACGAAGGATGATGCCCGACCTTTTGTCATGGGGAATTTGCCTACTACATGATAAAGAGGAGCTTCGCGAATGTTTTCATTGAGATTCGTTGGAATATTGTCCAGTTTGCGTCATCAGTGGAAGCCGAAGAGGAAATGAAAGTGTCTGCACAGGGGCCACACCGCGGACTTTAATTCTGATGGATCTGTCGGCTTTCGTCGCCACCTCTCAGCCTCCAATTCGCTGAATTTCAGGCGTGCACGCAGCTTCGCGCGGCCTTTTTTGATCGTCTGATCTGATCTTGTGTCGAACTCATGGTTGCTCAAAGAAAGTACACCTGCGTGCCAATTTCACTAGAAATTTGTTCCACCAGCTATGCACGCTTTGGGATCACCGTGAGAGATCCTACGGGCAAAGGTTCGCTTCAATCGTGCTACTACGATAACCCAAATACTAATCAACGGTTGGTAAAGCACAACGGCGTGTATCATGCCAGCCAAAATGGGCTCGAATGCAATCTATTGTTCTCTCTGTAACCTGAAACAAACAATTACAGAGACGGCGACTGATTGCACGACTATTCCAGGTCCACGAGTAGGATCGTCAAACGGTCATAATGCGTTGCTTGAATTGGCTCGCTGGCATCCACTTATAATCAGTGCACTTACTATTTACAACCGCGACGATAAAATTCTCCGCGTTTGATTAATTTATCTGTCGAATCTATCGAAAAGATCTTTTAGGGCCTTGAGTGTTTTTACCCTTTTATTGTTCCTAGTTGAATTGTTTTGAATTTAATGCACCAATAAAAGTTCTGTTTGTTCCAGACGTCACCACAGTAGCAGATATTCTACGCTTGTTCACCACCACCCACTACAAAACCTTCCATCCCTATGTCAGTATTTGGAAGTAATCCTAGTATCTATTGCACCAAGATAAACTCGTTATTCATTATTATGGAATTAACGGTGACAGGTGACCGTCACCCGTGTCTTATTTACTCTTATCTTATCCATCACATAACACCAGCTTGGTCAAACGGTGCATAAAATGAGTCTAATTTCCATTAAGAAAAAGGCCTTTCGTTTCGATCACAACAGTCAGGTTGTTAACAAGGAAATCGCCCGGGGTTCCAATAACACACAATGCCAAGCATAAGCCGTTAGGACCCTTCTCTTCCTAAAGGATGGCGAAGATTGCAACACAGGGTGCCTTAAACTGGATAACGCTCAGCTACAGCTGCTTTCGTCAAGACTCGAGCAACTTCCTCTCTTTTCCCAGCTCATCGACTAGACTGGGAGTTTCCGCCTATAAGGACCCGTCCGATGTTTACCCAAAGACTCTGTAACATCCCCATTCACGCATATTCGTCATCATATAGCTATGCAACTCATTATTGCCGTCTGCAGAATTCCCATGTTCTGCGTTTACCGCTGCATACCCATTGCGAAGGCTAGCGTGTCTTAGGTCGAAATCCCCCACTCAAAGGGCGGCATTCAACACCTTACGTTATGTTGGCGTATTCCGATTAATGGGTTCGTGTTTTTTTAATTCGTCTTTAGATATTCTTCGGCCATTGCATATTCTGGGACGCCGTCATTCACGCATAATAGCCCTTTCCTTTTACATTAAGAACTGCCAACATGTGTGAGAAAAAGGGCCTCTTGAGAAACTGTATTAATTGGCAAAATTGATCATATTGGAAGATGCTGACGTGAATGTTCTCATCTCTTGCAAAGATTGACCCATAAGATACGGTTATTTGAATTCAATTAATTTCCATTCGATTAGGCCTTCTGTTTTTAATGATGCGTTTTCAACTTTTCCGACAACATCCGGAAATAATCCGCGAAAATCCAGACGAATTCGATGAGCTTATTGACCGGAATTTCTGGAAACGGTGTAATCAAATATGAGCGGACGAGAGATCCAATTGTCAGTTGCTAAATCTAAGCTCCTCAAAAATCAAGAGTTTGGCAAACGTCGAATTCTTGTTAATTTATATGTCCAAGCGAATTCGATTCAAACCTTTATTACCATTTATAATGGCACCTCAATGAAAATCCAATAAAACTGTTCCTGATTGAAAATTATTTAACTTCAGAAAAACATTCAACCAAATTAAAATCGCTATGGGACCAATATTTAACTTGAAGAAATCCACCACAATAACCACTTGTACTTCTGGAATTGCAGAATCCTTGTTTATATTACCAATTATGGAATGCATATTTAGCCGTCCTGTGAGTCTTGATTCTGTGTAATAAAACAGGAATACTTTGTGTCCCTAATTGAGAGTCATTAATGCGTTGGAATATATGTTATTATAGCTAAAATTATAGAGCACTGCTAACGCGAAATCCAATCTTGGTTGTTGTTTCCCAATTCCGACAATTTCGACAATCGACAGCTCGTAAGACCTTTTGTGTTTTCCCAAGAAAAAAAGAAAAATAAACTGCCTGCCTCGTGCTGTGGAGCTGATCGGGTGTCCCTGGAAGTCCGCAGAACCAGCGTCTTCTCACAGTAGGAGCCCTCCAAAAATGCGATTCCGCACGGCCCCTTATCGAGTTTGTCTGATCCAAATTGGAAGAGAAGATTCTGGTAAAGTATGAAGTATCTAAAAGATATGATGACAGATAGGATGATGTGCAATCAGCTTAAGCCGTATCTGCCTTATTCTCCTATTTGGTTTTATACCTAGAATATTGTACGCTAGACTTTGTGCCTTATTTTCGTTGTGGCCCCACGTTTTTAAAGAATTAAATATCTAAACTACGGTACTGTAGCCGCCGACCGTGTTTAATTGCACACATATTCTGTCTTGGGGACCAGAAAACATTAACAAGGGGGCAAAACGAAGAGATTGGGTGTCCATTTAGGTTCAACAAAGAAACGACTAGTTCACCATCAGACTCTGATGAAACAAGCAAGCCAATTATATTCGAGGATTTAGCCCTATGAATGATCAACATGAGAGGACTGTAAAGGCTTCGCAACATATTTCTGTGGGTTTTCCAATGACCAAATACGTAAATCTTGCTTGTTTAGATACCCATACAAATGTTTATGAGCTTCAGCTGAGAAGACGATTTTTAAAGCAAAACAATTTAGGTGTTCTCCCGTGTAATTTATGTAATTAAAGTGGACCGCGACTACTCGAGACTGCATGCGAATTAAAAGAATTCGTCTTTGCATCATCAAACGCCAACAAAGAAACTATCAGCGCAGAAGAATTCATATTATCTTAAATACGAACATAACTAATTATTCCAGCAATTGCACTTCTCAATTCACCAAGTGTGCTGCAGGGACACGATCGTCCGAAATTCATATTTCAAAGGGACTATTCTAGAAAGAATACACGAGCCTTCGATAATAGTTGCTATATCCCATTCAAACTTGCGGAATCGTGTTTTCATGCCTTTTTATTACTCGCGTGGTGACGCTGATTCCCGTTCTGTGAAAAACACTGCAAATGGACCCGTAAAAAGCAGTTCCACCGAACTCTTAATATACGACCCGAGCAAGCGACTTGATCAATTGAATTGGTAGCGAAACGGGAAAACCCATGCTCTCATTCACTCCAGTGCGTTGTAACTTGGCGAATCACTGCTATTGCAATGGAACTGCGAGCGTGGAAGAAAATGTCCGAGTGCATTATTCAAGGCTGAAAGGTGTTTAGTTGATTTCTACGCCGGCAAGACAGATATGATTAATCAGCTTATTAATCACAATGCACAGGTGGGCGCTGCTGTACCGGAGAAGAATTGAAAAGTGTATTGGGGCACCGTCAAACCGTAGAGCGGAATATTTACGGAGAGCGTCGGTGGAAACATAACCTGATCACAATCTCTTCTGACATAGCTGCTGCCTCCGATCGCGTTGGAGGCTACAATTCGCGAGATTACTTTTCAGTTTAATACAATTCTATTCCATACCGCTCTATTCATTACAATTCAACGTAGGTTTCGTGGAATCCATACAAATCCATTGTTCTACATGGAGACGACGAGTTCTTACATCCATAGTTCAGCTTATGCGAACCGGGGATAAATATTTATTATTGGATTAAATAGGAAACAACGCATATTGTGTGCCGTGTGGATATGAGCATTTGCGGTAAATTTATTATTTACCCAATTTTAAATGCTTCAGAATCTGCCAGATCCTCAATCAACAAGTTTCCGCACAGTCGATTTCAAATTTTAATCTCTGGCGGAATTTAAAAACAGTCTACTTTGATGATCGAGGCGTTCCCTTTTTTCTCATAAATGATTACACTGACATCAAACCCTTCTTGGCATTGTTCTGGTGAACTTGGGACATTGTCCAGTTAGAAGGACGAAATGGCGGATGTAGCAAATGAATGACAAATTCCGGGACTGTCAGATTGAACAAACGAAGTTCCAGTAGAATTGTGACAGGCAAAGATAACACGAGAGAGATCCTGTTTACCTTTGTTGCCACTTGCCAGAAACTGAGTTCTTCTTCCAGAGGAAACTGGAGATGGTTGCCTGATTGTCCTGCTTCGCTTTGGTCGCCAAGTAATCGAACTGAGTTTGGATGAAACGCAGAGAAACTGGCATCTCGTATAAGTGCCCGAGGTTGATATAACAGAAGATACCTTCAACTAAAATATATTTTAAAATAAAAGCCGCATCCAGGAGCTATAACTGTAAAAAAAACCTGTCGTATGTTTTATGTACAAACAGCTGTTTAACAGCTGTTGGGGAGTTATTTTTTTAAGTCAACTCACTAAATTGTGCTGATTTTATGCAATGTAAGAAAATGATAACTTATTGACACCCAAATGCTTTGAGAATCAACACTTTTTGGCAGAAGCAAGGCCGCATTTCAAATTGAAATTCGCGTGAGATGTAAATTTGGAAATAAATCGAGCAATTCATTCAATGTTTATTGTAATAAAAAAACAATTAATTCCGGTTTTACGGTCATGTAGCTTTCGATCAATGGGGTGAAGGGGCGTTGCTAGGACTTGTTTGATTTTTTGTCTGAAATAAGTTTTGTGAGCAACCACGATAGTTGGTTCACGAGGTTTAAATAGTAACCATGCGTTTTATACGTCATTTAATTCGTAGTAACTCATCCGTCCCCTCACAACCCTGTTCGGTTTTTAGTGAAGGGAGTTACTGTAAAACTGCCTGACTCCCAAAAGAAAACGAATTCTCTCATGTGCTAAGGACAAAGATCCACTTATGTCTGGAAGTTCGGTTGGAGTCACTCGCGTCAATCATCTGATATTTAAATTAATGTATCCTTCAATGCCACTGGGCAATAATAAAACACCGTTTGGGTCGCTTTATGAATAGGTCCTTTCAATGGCCGCGATAAGGTGTTTGAAAAATGGTTTAAATTGTCTCGTTCTTATATCGCGTTAACTTACTTCCTTATCCTTAGTGGCGCCAGTAAATTACCAGCCCTCAAAATTTGAAAATGTAAATAGTTTACACACGCATATCTGCTGTTCTATGTATAATCCTCAGTTATTACCAATAAAGAGAATATTATTATTATTGTTATCGAATACTCATTTGATTAACCTCGGTACTGCATTTCCTAGATCTAACACTATTTTTTCATTAGTGGACGAAACGCAATTTTCGCCATTAGCGCACTTACGTTTATATGTCAATCAAGCCAGGTTATACTTCTCAAAAAACAGGTTCGTAATGCAAAACGACTGCATAAATCCAAAACAATCGCATTTGCATCATGTTATTCTTAAAAGCCGAGCCGATATTCGCGAGAATAATTCCAGATTATAATGGCTGTAGTTATACATCAAATCAAAATTGGTTACGGCCTTGAAAATAAGGTTTTGCACAGCTTCATTCTCATTTTTTGTGATTTCCCTGTTGATTATTTTATGCAGAAGGCATGCTTTGTGCAACAGCATTAACTATAAAGTCGTTCAGTCTCGGATTTCGTTTTCAAATTAAACATTTATGTTGAATGTAATATCATTATTCGTTGATTAACATAGATGGAAGAGGGTCTGCAATTTCAATCCATCAAGACGGTGCGACATGCCGCATAGAAAAAGAAAAGATTAATTTATTACGAACTAAATTCCAGGAAGGAGTTATCTCGCGAAATTCGGATGCAATGCGGCCGCCATGATTGCCGGATTATACGCCTTTGAACCATTTTCTGTGAGGGCATCTCAAAGATAAAGTTTATGCCAATGAAGCAAAAACCATTGAAGCCGTGCTAGACACCATTCCGTGCGAAATTGCCAAGATAGGGCCTCAATTATGTCGAAACTTCATCAAAAATGTCACTACAAGCATCGATATATGTAAGCGTCCAAAAATACAACTTATGGTTCATAAATCGTAGACACTCTACCAAATATCCATATCAATAAACAGATGATGATTTTGCATTCAAAATGAGCGTTTTGTTTGAATTTTAAAAAAGCATCTCTGATCTGAAAGACCCTTCATAAAGGAATCATCGTTCTTTCTTGATCGAGTTTTTTCTCCAGCTCGTTTACTCCTTCATTAAATGCTTACCTTTGCTCGAGATGCCTGTCTCAATCGTCGTTGGCGTCAAACAATGGATACAGCACCCAGTTTCACACCAAAGCACCCACTGGTGCGCAGAAAAGTGACTTAGTTTACGTGTATAATACGTTCCCTTCGATTCTTTCGCCGTTTGATCGCATTGATGCTCAATTCCTGTTCGGCAACGATATTTTTTAAAGCAGTCATCAATTATCCATATTATCATCCGAAGAGCGCTATTTCGTGTTAACATTTAAGCAAACAGCCAGAATTTTTCTGGCATTTTATATTGCTCACACAATGGGAAAGACCTCGGCGTATAAATCTCAATCATTAATAACTAGGGTAACTGCGTTTTTTTAGTTTTCCTATGACAAGCATTGGAAAGATCTTGTAGCTGATATGTAGACTATAAATATTCGAATTAATTTAATTTTAGACTCTTTCGTAAATTTCTATTTTATTACATCAAAATTCTTTGGATGCAAGGAAAAGTTCTGGGATCAGCAATACTATGAGTTGTGTGTTGTTAATAAGACGTCTATCACCAAATATTCCGCTCGAAACTGGAAAAATTGCGTGCTCGAATTGTTTGAATAAGACACTGCCAAAGAAGCTTATCAAAATATCGTTTGGACGAACTTTCTTAACAAAAATGATCAAATTTTGATGGCGAAATGATCGAGTCGAACACTCATGCTCTTATAGCAAGACAAAAGATACCTATATAGAGATTTTGTGTGGTTTTCATGAGCCAATTTTCTGAATGGGGGTAATTAGTAAATTAGAACAATTGTAAGAGACTTGTGTGAGTTGATAGCTTCCTGTTAAATATTTAGGAAAGTCATGTTAGTCGAATACACATATAGAAGTGTTAATGTTTCAATTATGCAAGGCGATTGAAACCCCAGCCTGCAAAATTGTACTGTTCAGTTCCATTTCAATCATCAAGACATGAAAGATCTTCCAGGAATTGGACGAGTGCGCATATAAAAAAAAGATTCCCAAAGAAACGAATCTCTACATTGATTGCAAGAAAACTCGCCTCTTAAATTGTAAGATGTACTTTGATGGGGTTAAATAGGAGACTGTAATATCTCCCCGTTGAATACACATGGCCATGGCGGTGAATATAAAATTTGATAACAAAAACAGCAATTCTATTTTACACTTCATTTCATCTTTATTTTTTATAATAACTTATATGAACGATTAGCCAAACCGGCGTCATGATTGACTTTGGCCCATTGCATTGTTCGAAGAGATTTACTTTGCGACATTGGGTGGGGGGTCGCTTAATATATATATAGGATGAATAAAGTGTTCTTGGATTACGAAACTAGATGATCCACCTGAAAACCAGATTCTTTTAACGGGCCCACGCAGAATACAAAAAGTAACAACATCGTTGAACAGATGCAAGAGCGGAGTAATAGAAAACTATTAAGGTCTTGATGGGGTTTGAGGTCACCCCAGTCAACTGAAAAGAAGAACTATCGCTCGGGGTTGAGGACGTTTCCGCGAAACGACATCCGGATGATCACGGATCATTAAGATAACGTTAGAGGCGAAGTAGGGAGTGGAGCAATCGACGTAGTGCATTCCGGTAGCAGCTGGCTGTTCTCAGAAAATCACTCGAAAACGTCACAGATTGACATTTAATTCTAGTCAATCGGTGAACTTCGTGCTATCTTCCCACTAAGTTCAGTCGATTTTAAATACACATATAATTTATTTTGGCTGTCTCACCATTGAGCAGCTATTTATTTTTGTGTCAAATTGCCAATCGCGCTTCCATCAATTCACTTGTCGGGATTACAACGCAACCCCCACCACCCACCAATCCACTCGTGATTCTATTCGCTAAATTAAATGAGTAGATTAATGTATTTTGTCCTCTGACAAGCGGTGAGGGCGAACTGGGACAAATGTGGCGTCGATTTGTTTTTTTCAAGGGCAACTAGACGTGTAGGCAGCAAGGTATATTTTATTGTTTCGGGAAGATTTTGTTTCTTTTTGCAGGTATCCTACGTGTTGTGGTAGTTTGAGTGATGGGAAAATCTATAACTACGTCGAATTGGTGAATTCCAAAGTTATCAATTGAAACAAGCCCAAATGCAATTTTTTTAGATCAAACATGTTCCTATATTGACTATAATAACGACTTAATCGACGTTTTTTCTCAAAAACCGATATGTAAATATGCGTGAATCACGTCTTTCGGACTTTCAGAGGGTTTTGTGGATTACGCGATAATTAAAAATGATTGACAAAACACCGGGAGATAAACCCGAAATTTCTTTAAACCTTTGGTCCCAGGAAATCTAAAACTCGCACATTTTTATCTTGCAAATTTGATCCAACCAGAACGCAGTTAGTAATGCGAAAGGGTCCTTTGGTGCGTTCTTAGTCTGCCTAAACCCCTTGTCAGAGAAACATTTACTAAATGTAACACCTTGATATTTTTCACAACCAATCCACGACCTTTATAATCCGTATGTTGAAAAAATTCGAATCGACGGCATAAAAAGATACATTTATCGTATAATAGTGTATTAATTGTTTTTTTTCGAATTATACGATATTATGTCAGGTGTAAAAAAATACTTCTAAAACACCTCAGTCATTATTAATATATACAGGGGAACTTACTTGGGCTGGTGAATAATACAGAACCCTATGCTGGAGAACAAATAATGTGGATTTGACGACACAGAATGGAGGTGTTCTAAAGCCAAGCCGATATAACCAGTAGGCCATTGGACGACTCGTCTGCTTGTATGCTATTGGTCAGATGAACGATACAAGATCACCTATGAACAGAGAGCAGTTATTGCCTCCACCTATTAGCAGTTTATTTTAAAATAACATCTGGTCGTCAAATGCGCGATTGCTTATTGGTACGCAAATACTAAGGGTTTTTGAAACCGACAATAAAGGCAGTTGCAAATTATTTCCAAGTGATGAACTTTTTGCAAACGAATTTGACTTGAATGACTGAGATCAAATAGCTCAAATTTTGCGAACCGCAAATAGTTTTAAACGCTTAAACGTCGAAGTACTGGGATCGGCGCGCATTTTTTTACCCACGAGTATCTCCAAGGATATCGATACATTCCCTCTCCAAAATTCCCAAAGGGACTCTTTCGACACAGAATACCGAAAATACTGGCAATCGTTTTATTCGTGAAAACATTCCAAAAACATTCTCGACACTAAAATAATCACGAAATCTAATGCGTTCAAGGTATTGACAAAAACTTCCAAAGACCTCCAATCTATACATAATGCATTGCCAAAGCTAACATGGTTGTATCGCAGTCGGCGGTTTAGGATTCTGCTTGAGAGTACTATTCCGACCAATAGTCTGTCCTGTTCGCCTCGAATTTTGACAATGTGTGCTGGGTGATGGCGATGCAGTCGACGGGTTGTCAAAAAGAGATCTGCCATGCCCCTTGGCATCGCCACTTGTTCGTCGTCGTCGTCGTCGATCTCAACGTTTCTTTCTCTCGGTATCCGCATTTAAGCGGTTTTATGTTAGCACGTTTCATGTTAAACTTAATAGGAACCCACTGTAGAAGAAAATGAGACTTTTTTATTCTCATGACTGGTTTTTAGGAATAAACAAATAAATTGTTTAATGTTAATCACTAATAATAATAATGCGGGTGACGAAAACCAAACCTTACAAGATAACTGTTTACAGCAAAAAAATGATTTAGGAAGTGGCGATTATGCACAGAAGATGCACAATAAGGTGACAGGAATAAACGAAATAACAACGGGGTTATTCGCGCCCAAAAGCTATATCAGCGAATGGTTGATCCTTGTAGACAGTGGTTGGGTGGAATATCTTTTACAGCGATAGCGTGTATTTTCCAAGAATTCTTCAACAACACGGTGGTAACCTGACCCGGGATTCGAACCTGGTTCTCTCACAAATAGAGTGGCTGACCTCCATACCGTCGTGCCAAACAGCTGTGGATAAATCGTATACATAACAAATACCGATTGAAGAAATGGTCCAGAGTTCTATCACAAAACAGATGGGTTACTCATTTAATGTGGCATACACCTCATCTGTCTTCCCTTAAGAATTTTGGATTAATGACGATCATGCTCACCAATGCAGCAATCTTGAAGGACATCAGAGCAACCAGATTAATTGTGCGCTGAATTGGCCTATTTTAACACAGTTTGTATGTTCTCATCTGAAAAAAATTTGCGCAAAAAATGTTTAAAACCGCGTGTAGTAAAACCGGCAAAAACTGTTACTGTTCGTTGTTTCCTGTTGTTCCTATTAATGATTGCATTGCAAAGCACCATGATAGAATCTTATGTCAAATAAATGTATGTTATTTATCTTATTCTTGCGTTTTATCGCGCAAAATAAAACATTTCTGACTTTTTTCGAGGAATTCTTAATTAGCTGAATTGTGTTCAACATAACTGATTTGAACTAATCTCGACTCTTGAGCTAATTGATCAATAAATAAATGGAAATATATATATAATTTTACCTCTGTTGGCAAGGCCATAAGAACAGAAAACTCAATACGAGTACTCGTGTCTCTCTGAGGATCGGACATGAGTAAGGCAATCTAGACTCAAGGGGTTTGGATTTTAATTATTCACGACTAATAGTTCAACAGGTTGGGAGATTTATATTCTGTTGGGGCGTAAATTGTTTATCTTTGTTGCGGGAAAGTTAAACCGCCTTCTGCCGCTCAAAAATACAAAACCGCATTATATTAAAGCCGATGTTTTCAAACATTTTTTGGAAACGTGGTTTTTTAGTTATTATTTAATCAGCTTAAAGGTGTTCCGAGCAAATTAACGCATTACTGAACTACTGAATTCCAAAGAAGTATCGGAATAAGAAGTATAATATCAGGAGGCAGAAGACGAAGAAGAAGACCATTTTATCTTTACTGTTAGACATGTATGTTCTTGACGCCTCCGTGAGGTATTTGACAGTTGACCCCAGTTGCGTCTAGAGTTCATTACAGCAGCAAACATCGTTGGCTGTATGTGAGTATATTCAGTCGATGCGGTGTAAAAATGTCATGCGAAATTCGATATTATGGCTGTTAAGGAAATTTGTTTGCATTATGTCCACATTGTACAACCGAGGGAATTTTTAAGCCTTGGTCGATGGCAAAATATTGTACCGCGTTAGCACTATACGTCTCTTTTTGGTTGGTCGGGGATTCGTTTTTAAAACGTCTAACCGTGTCAATAACAAAAGCTTACAAAAAGACGGTAGTCAGGGCCAAAACAAGACGGGTTAGGGAAAAATGATCATCTTAAATTAACAATATCTGTAAATAATTGTTCTAACCGATAATCGGAAGACAGAAAAAGAGAAATAACCTGAAGAGCCTCGTCTGTTGACGAGTCTGATGTTGTAAGCAAACATTGTTCTTTGGTTGAATGTGCCAATGAAAATTTAGATCTTTAGGGGCTTCAACTGGGGCCGTGGAGAGTTGGACCGTGGAGAGAGACACTGTGAAGCCAGGCACGGCCAGTGGACAGAGCGTGGATGTCTGGTTAAGAAGCGGGGTAAAAACACGTTGAAGAATTAATACAGTTAAATTAAGTCAAAAAACTGTTTTCTTGGAGAATACAAACGGTTCTCAAACAATAATGAATAATAACACATTAAATTGGAAACAACAGACTTAAATGCTTCTTTTCATTTGCATGTAGCGAAGAACACAGCTATAGTGAATCGTTTTCAAGCTGGAAAAGGCATAATTGATCCATTAATCAATTTTATGTTTTGTCTACACACTATAGTCGCTAAGTGTTTCTTTTGTTACCTGGTTTCTGTTAATACGATTTGACACGAAATTAAGCTTAACGTGTAATTGAAAATGATTACCAAATGCTCTCCAGCTCAATTGGGTCATACAGTGGGTTGGGTTGGCATAGCGGCAGATTGTTGAACAGATGTTCGTCTAATGAGGCGATTCCGAAAATACACCCATTAAGGTGGGAGGAAACATATTGGGGAACATTATTCGATGGTGTTGTGTTCGGTATGTCAAAAAAGGCACTGGGTTTTTTCGGGTATCGCCAAGGTTCTAAAAAGTCTAACAAGTATTGATCTTGTTGAAATAGTCGGTGAAGTCTGAGCGACTTTTACGTATGGCCAAGTTTGTAATTGTTATGACTGACCTATTGATTGACCTGCGTTTTCAAAAAAAGTGATGGTCTCTTGATAATGCCAGCAATGGTTCAGGGCGTCAATTTTTAAACATTTCTGTGGTGTCTTGTTTCCGTATCACGTCTGATCCTATTTCTTAAGCAGTAACCTTATTGATCAACACTTTACGCATGCATAACTCACCAGGTAAGAGAATGTTGAAGACGAGGATGAGGATGAAGTGGAGGATGAGGTTGTGGTTGTTGTTGTTGTTGAGGAGGAGGAGGAGGAGGAGGAGGAGGAGGAGGAGGAAGAGGGGGAGGAGGAGGAGGAGGAGGAGGAGGAGGAGGAGGAGGAGGAGGAGGAGGAGGAGGAGGAGGAGGAGGAGGAGGAGGAGGAGGAGGAGGAGGAGGAGGGAGGAGGAGGAGGAGGAGGAGGAGGAGGAGGAGGAGGAGGAGGAGGAGTAGGAGGAGGATTCAACGGCCACACATGCGTTTCTATTGTACTACCTGTGTCGATGCTGCCTTACCGAACGCTATTGATTGTACAAGGTGTGTGAGGTACACCCTCAAAACAAAGCCGGGGCTCTCTGGGCGTTAACTTCACTACTTCGGCCTTTCAATAAACGTTCCTATCAACTGGGCTTCATATCAACGGTACAGGAAAGATTTCCTCGCGATCAGTCAATGATGGACATGTTTAAATTCGAAGTAGATTTCGATTATGTTAAACAAGGTTTTTTATGTTACAAAGACAAAAAGGGTCTCCGACTTCATTGCGATATGTCGTTAGGAACGAGTTAATTGTTATATGCAGTAACAGTTCTTGTGGAAAGTACGCGGTACAGTCTTCAGTGTGATCGAAGAGATTTACATCGCGACAGACGTGTGGCCAGAGAACGTGTGGAGAGGTCGCCTAATATACGAGAGGAAAAAAGTAGAAGACTGCCGTCTTGGTTTGAGCGCAAAGATAATCCACAAGAAAACGAAGTCATTTTAAAACGGTCAGAGAGTGTCAAACGTCTGAAGATCAGAGGCCGGGGAAAGCAATATGGGAACCGTCTTCTGCTTCATGGAAAATGTACGGAGGCATGTTTTGTGTCCATTCAGCTGCAGACCGAAGCTGCTCTCCGAAGATAACTTGGCAACCTGATAGAGATGCTCCTAAGTCTGGATAAATAACTGCAAATGACGATATCTAGGAATGACAAAACGCTACAAAATCGGTGATTTCGAAAAACTGCTTAATTTAATCATTAAATCAGAGATCTGTGTTGATGGTGTTTTAGTAATCTTAGACGCTCCTTTTAAAATTATAGCCACAAGCAACCATTTGCAACCCTCTTAATATCCCTAGGGTTCCTACTTAACAATTCCAGGGGAGATTTGAGTAAGAAAAGCGAGTCCTGGTCGGTATTTTGATAACAGGTCAGGGTCTTGGGTGAATAATAGTGTAGTTTCGTATAATGCGGGGCGAGGACAAATCAAGACCGGAAAACAAGAATGACAGGTTCTAAATGGTCCGCGTATAAATAACAAGCGATTTAGATGGCCTCAACACATCATATACATCTAAACGACTAAACCTCTTCTTATCCCAGACAATATAAAAACGAAGTTGCCACTAGTCCAAGGGTCACGAAATCGATTCTCACTTAATTGACACCAAATCCTATTATAATGCAGCATCAAACAAAAAATGTTTTAATATTTTTTTATTGAGAGCTTCCGACACGACTTGTCCAATTTGACCTGCTTTTCGGTAAAACACAAGAGGAGGAGGAGGAGGAGGAGGAGGAGGAGGAGGAGGAGGAGGAGGAGGAGGAGGAGGAGGAGGAGGAGGAGGAGGAGGAGGAGGAGGAGGAGGAGGAGGAGGAGGAGGAGGAGGAGGAGGAGGAGGAGGAGGAGGAGGAGGAGGAGGAGAACAAATGGACTTTCGGGCCTTGTTGGGATGCCCTAGAATGGCGGCCATAAGGCGTTTGCTAAACAACATACTTTCGGGCCTTAGAGACGGTCGCAGTGGGATATATTCCCGAAATACCTTGGCAACGCTGGCTTTATCCCGGCTTCCGGGGCAACCTCATCAAATCTTAGCGCAGGCGGACAGGTTTACGTAAAAAAAACTAGTTCAGGAAATATCCTGGGTAAGCAAATCTGATAATGTGTCAGATTTCACCAGATAGCGAGAGAGAGAGATATGAGGTGGCTGGAAAAGTAAATAAACGTCGCCGTCGTCGTCATTATCATCATCATTCGAACTTCTCTCTTTGGAATTCTCGGCCGTGTCCATTATTCAGATCAGGAAAGCCTATGTTTTAAATTTGGTTTCAGGTAGAAGTAGAAGTAGTATTCAATTAAGTTGCACAAACATTGCATTGACGCTGACAGAGTGGTATTCGCGTTAAATCAAAAGAAAATACAACAAAAAATACGTCTTTAATTGCAGCTATAATCAAGCTGCCGTGGTGACGAAAACAGGCTGCAGCATCATCCGGAATTAAATAACAAGCCCGAGCCCCAAGAGTGGCAGCCCCTTGGAGTTGGTGAGTGTTGTGTGACTCAGCAGCGGCGGCGGCGGTCACTTCTTCCACCTCCTCTTCGCGTTGCACCACTTTTGCATCAATAAAAAGAGTATCCATGGCGACACAATTGAAGCTGCCGGCTCACCGTCTTGCATGAGATCGCTGCCTCACAACAGGCCGTCGAGTGCAACGTTTATTATTCATGCTATGTTTTCCATCCGATTCCTCACAATATGGTCGCGCATCTAATAGTTTACTAAACAACTACGCTACTTAGAAAGATATTCAGCGACCTGAAATCACTTGGTAAGAGTAGTAGGAATGAAATGTGGTCGAGGCGTTTCGCGTGTCGAGGGGTTGTCGAGTAGAATAAGTTGTATAGAGGCTCGGCGAACCATGAGTAGCAATAGGGGAACGCATGGCTGTCTTATCCCGTGCACGTTAGTCCCAACGTCGTCAAGAATATAATGTCGTCTTATAAACTGGCTGTCAGGGTGTCTACTTATATCTACTTATATCAGGCGTGTATCAAAAAGCACCTCTGGCAATCGATTTTGGACGATGTTTCGGCGCAGGTGTTTCTGCTTGGGGTTTTGGTAATGAAGTTCGACGGTTTAATGGGGGGGGATAACGTTTCCATGTTTGTCGTTTTTCTTGGTATTCGATTTAGAAGGTCACGCAAACCAAAACGTTCACCTCCTGGAATACGTTAACGCGAATAAAGTGAATAACTACTCGGTCAATATGGAACACAGCCAATTCAAGTTTGGCCAGCGCCTATCCCTGGTGTGGAGTTAAACGGTTGCGGGGTGTGTGGTTTATTTAGTTTTCATTATTGCGTTGTGTGATGTCAATTTTGGCAGTTTTGTTTCCGGTAATGCCCTCAACAGACAGGAGACAAGAATACGAGAGACAGCCGGCCTCTAATCTTATGGAAATTATATGGCCAGTCATCTGACAAATCTCTGGAGACGCGGCTGATTTATTGGCCTTGGGCTAATTACTTACTTATGCACTCTA
Organism: Proteocephalus fallax; assembly: GCA_028672205.1. Lineage (NCBI taxonomy): Eukaryota > Metazoa > Platyhelminthes > Cestoda > Proteocephalidea > Proteocephalidae > Proteocephalus > Proteocephalus fallax. The sequence continues at coordinate 196,920 of JAPUBX010000660.1, forward strand.
AATTGCCTATCTCCGCCTGTCTCTTAAATCAAACAGCAAATTAGTAATTTTCCGCAGGGTTGACACTGTCTTATTACAGGGTCAGATGTCGCAAATTGAGATGTGGAGGGAGCAATCTACTGGGAGGGGATGACCCAGTTTGATGTGGCTGCCGTGTGGCGCGGCAATCGCTGGCACATTGTTGTCCCTTTATGGCTTAAACGGCGCACTCCTTAGAGGCAATGCTCAAGGTTCAAGTACTCTGTCTCCGCGTCTGGGCGGTACAGATGACCAAAACACTGCAGCCAACGGTGTTGTAGAAGAGTTGGCCGCTTTTCTGTGTCACCACTGCGAAGTTGGCCACACTTGCTCCCTTTTGCTTTGCGTTGTAGGCACTCGTGATCGAATACTGCCACTCACGTTGTCGGCCGGCTTTGGAACCCCATGCTGGGATCGGAGGGATAGCGGCGAAATTTTATGAACACCCTACTTTTGCTACTGAAGTAAGTTGATGCCAGGGTGCTGGAGTATGTATTAGTTTCATAGGTCAAATGCCTCAACACAAACTGGGCTGAATCCATCAATTTAAAACAATGCATGCTTTATATTTTTGTGGCTATTTACTTGAAGCTTTAACATGTATCTACAAACTTTCATGATGCATTTGGATTTAAACAAGAAAGATGGGCAAGAAAGACGTCGACTGTCTTCGAAGCTTTTTAGCTAAATCCAGCCGAATGAACCAATCGATTGGCCAAATGATACTAAGTGACTGAACCGAATTACTTATCGATGAGACGTCGTTTACTCACCATGACCCAGACAGGCTATATGCGTGGTGCATCTTCGATGGTGTTCGTTTCGAAACAGCATGGATTAAAATCAACAAGCCATGTCTTGGTAACAAGCAATATCCCGAAAGGTTAAATGGATGAAGCATTGAATTTTAACATTTTCTCCTCTTTAATGGTCTTGTACGAAGGCTAAAGATATTGTTAACATCAAACGAAAAACAATTTGGCAATAATTCCCTTGGGTTGAAGATAATATGCACTCATGTTTCAACAATGTCGAGAAGGATGGATGTGGCTTGACGGCACTAACAAAGACATTGTGTCTATCAAGTATCTAATTAAGCTGCAAGCAACGGTAGATGATGCGGTTTTCTCTAAACTAACCCCTACGGGACGTATCGAAAGATAGCTTGCCCAGAATGATTGGAAGTTCCCGAATCACCGACTGATCTGGATAGACAGGAAACGATAGTTTTTTGCGAAAGCTGTCAATTGGGGGTCCAAGAGGTGGAATGGGATGAGAGCGGTAAAATATCGTCTTTAATTGAGAGCAATGAAGCTCCCTCCCGTGTGATATTGTTTTAAATAGTCGAACGGTTTCAACATCGTCAGTTAAGGAAAACTACGGAGTAATAATGCAGTCATCGACGGAGAATTTGATATTTAAATTTGCTCTGATACAAAGGAAAGGCGTTAGCCAAACTTGAATTGGCTGTGTTCCATATTGACCGAGTAGTTATTCACTATATTCGCGTTAACGTATTCCAGGAGGTCAACGTTTTGGTTTGCGTGACCTTCTAAATCGAATACCAATAAAAACGACAAACATGGAAACGTTTTCCCCCCCCCATTAAACCATCGAACTTCATTACCAAAACCCCAAGCAGAAACACCTGCGCCGAAACATCGTCCAAAATCGATTGCCAGAGGTGCTTTTTGATACACGCCTGATATAAGTAGATATAAGTAGACACCCTGACAGCCAGTTTATAAGAAGACATTATATTCTTCACGACGTTGGGACTAACGTGCACGGGATAAGACAGCCATGCGTTCCCCTATTGCTGCTCATGGTTCGCCGAGCCTCTATACAACTTATTCTACTCCAACCCCTCGACACGCGCACAATTTAACCTTTTGGTGTTTAATAGGGTGACACAATGCTTCAAAAATAGGTATTGGTGCCGTAGCCGGGTTACATTAAGACAACGAAGCTTGTAGTCATTATTCTTTTTAGTCGAGCTTCGTCGAAAATCGATTGTTTTCCGTGGTGATTATGCGACATTCCTTCAACCAACCCAGCCTTTTACCATTGGATGATGAGGCATTTAGCATCGCTGGGATATTTATTTGATATTTCCAACACTTTTGGAAGCTGAGACCTGGGATGATACCGTTTTGACTGAAGAGCTTAAGTTTTCGGACCTAATTAAGCGGCTTATGCTGTATTTATAAAGACTGTTATTCCGATAACTACCTCCCGTCATTCTATCAAGCCTTTGGCGTGACGCGACAACGGTATGCGTCCTCCCGTTCTTTTCAATTATTACACGTCTTAACGTCGGTCAACTAATGGCTTTGTAATAGTGCAATGCGCGGACGACCTGACACTTTGTCTGCAAAACGAACGAGCATTCCAAACAGATTGATCAAGCTATCGGTCAGGTGGCCAAGTAGTGAATAAATCAAAACGTGTCTTCTTTTTCTTCTTCCTCTTCTACAACGACAACGACAACTTCTTCATTGGTACGGCTAGCTCCTCATGCAAGAGGATGAGCGACCGGCAGCTTAATGGATGTCGCGAATCGAAGCCGCAAACGCCAGGCGATCGGATGCAGCTGCCAGGACAGGAATGGTTGATGATGATATGGTTCTGTCTTCAGCGGCGCACCCCGTATGCATTCCGTGCATTTAAGCGGTCCACGCTCGCTTTCACGGTGCTGGTTAACAGTTTTCATTGGTCTACCGGCTCGACAGCGCCAGTCTGTTGATGGTGGCAACAAACGGTAGAGGATTATAAGCATGTTTTCTCTGTAATTAGTTGTTTTCGCACCGGCAAATGCTTAACTACATAATTTCTCTGATTCTCAATTCGCCGTTTCAATCGACTTCGTGTAAGCTGAAACCTTCTCCTCCTCCTCCTCCTCCTCCACCCCCACATAGTCTATTGCGCCCACGTGATTTTCTATGGCCTAAAATGTTCTGACCTTTTAACCTTCCACAAGAACAGTTGCATATAGCAATTAAGTCGTTCCTCATTCGTCCCGATTTTTAGTTTCACCTGGATGGATAAACCTGAAACTCAAACACCGTTTCAGTATTTAGCATTTTTACTTAAATATGTGATCCTCGTGATCTTTATAAAGTATTTACAACTATTATTATCATTAATTGTAGCGATTGCTGGGTGTAGCAACGTGCACTCACAAACCGTTCTTTGAGAGAGAGAAAGTACAAGGGGCTGTAAGATTTCACTGGTCAAAAGAAGGTCAAAGGTCACACTGGGCATTTGCAGTGAATCGGGGAAAACCTATAAAAAATACACATTTATGCAAAATCCAAACGAGATCATCTTGGTTGGGGGAATAACACGAAATACTTCACGAAGATTAAGAACCAGTCACTTAAGCCAGCCTATCCTTCCACATCATAACCATAATCATTTCCTCTAAATCAAATCGCACCTTCCTGGAGCACACAAAATTAGATTAGAAGCGCGATAAGCCATTTTAATTGACAACGTTTTAAGTGATGGTCGTCGCGGTGTTTTGTGCTGGAATAAACACCACTTTGTTCTGCGTCTCAAACAGACCGCTGGAGACCACGACCCTCCAGCACACCAGAACCCTCAGTTTCCTTCTTAGATGGTGCGGACTGTTTAGGCGTTTGTTGATGCAGAATTGAATTACGATTATTAGACAAAAAAGTCAATTAATCATTTGGAACTCAAGGTGGTCGTGAATGCTTTCATCTCTGCCTCTCCAAAGTGCAGGCCTTCCTTAGTCTTCAAAAATAAATTCATCTTCGTGTGGGTCATCGATGTACTCAATCAAGGACACCATTATAATGCATAACCATTCTTTCTCGCGTCACGTAGATTAAGTGACCCCTTTCCATCCCATTGTAATAAATCACTGCGACCTATGACGGGGTGGCTGTACCGTTTATTCTCAAAACAAAAAACGGCTACATTGTATAATTCGCTCAGATGCCCCAGAAGAGATGAAATGAGAACAGAAAGTATTATAACTTATTTGAATCCCCAATATATCTTGTTAAATTCTGCGTCTTGGAAGACACCCCAAATACCTTGCCATCGATATTAAGCCGAATGAACGATTTTGGGGCTGGAGATCAGTACATCGAAAACCAACGTTTTCTCGACGTGAACCGATAACCACTCGCAGACTTTTCTACCTCAACGAAGCAGCAATCAAGCAAGCCACAGCTTAATTGGCATGCGAAGGACGACGTCCATCAACGTTTCAACGCGTCAGGAAGGCGTTCTAAAGCGGACATGGTGTTGTAGAGCTTGCAGTTCGTCTACGAAGTGCCTCACTGGAGCCAGACGTTGACTTTAATTGGCCGAATTGGCCGAATATTCTCCAGGGCTTGTGGGGCCTTGACATTGTAGTCTTTTTACTGGTCGCAGACATTTACATTTACGACCGAGTAGAATAGAGAGTGTCGTAGGAGTTGCCTAATATAAGAGCAGCGATGCGGGTACAAGCAGTGAACTTGCGTTGAAAAATAGTGTCTTTCATAGACAGTTTAGATAATCCACTCGAAAAGGAGATTATTTTTTTAAAAAAACAACGGAGTGTCAGCCAATCAGATCATTTGAGGACATGGATAGCAACGCAGAAAGAGTATATTGGCGGGAGGATGCTGGCATCCAGGAAGCAGAGTCGTCGGCCTTCATGGAAGACGACTGCCACATAATCACTCCAGGATTACCGACTGTAGAAAAGAACGGCCAGTAATTTTGATGTTGACCAAAATGTAACCAAAATTATGGAGTGAAGCAATCGACTGTGCGGAAACTTCGGCTCTCAGAAAAAATATGTTGGAGAAACATTGTGTTGTAGTACACGCCTGCAATTTGACAGACAGGTGGCGGTTTCGTTTCGAACTCCAGCGTTTTGGTGGCGTTAAGAGGGGTTATTTAGACGCCAGCTGATCAAGCATCCCTCAAGTCTATGGCCGATCTCTTTCTCGTTTTTAATTATGCATTTGTTAATCATTCAATTTTGTAAACTGTGCATTTCTTTGCGTTGTCAGACCCTTGCGGGAAGATAAATTGCTCCACGGATTACGATCAGACAGAATCCTTCATGGACGTCCATGAATGTATAAAAGTCGTCCTTCGGCTGACCATTCGGCAGGCTTGTGGAGGCGAGAAGATTTAATTTTGGGACAGACTCGACAGGCGATAGATAGGCTGGGGGGAGTGGTTGCTGAAGCACTTCGACTGCCTTTGTAAAGTGCTTATACGACTGATAATAAGTTGCACGATATTGGGATTGTCTTCCACGACAGTGGCAGCCTTGCCAGACGCCAGCGATTAGAGGAAATTATTCCGATTGTTTTCCGTCAACACGCACTCTCGGGAATTCACAAGATTCACATGTTTCCCAAGCATACCGTCTGCTTCCGTGACTGTCCAGAGTGACTACTTGTTGATAGAGTAGAATGGCAACAGTCAATTACATCCTCCAATCATCCTCTGGCGTATTTATCACCTATAATGCATAAATGGAGGCGTCCGTCTCATAGTCTATGTCAGTGGTTCTCAACCTGTTTTCACTTGCGACACACCATAAGTAATAAAAAAAATATTTTGGTTAAACGTTTTTTTCAACGTTTACATTTTTAATGCGATGGTTGGGCTTGCTTTCGAGAGCAAATAAGGTTGAAACGTGGCTCTAATGCTGACAAACAAACACGCATTTCGTCGTCAAGTCGAAGGAGTCGCGCTCTCTTTTTTATTTGATTTCAGTCAAAGCTGAAAATCCGAATTCACAAAACCATGAAGACGCGAACGGCAAAATGATTTTGACTGCTTTCAAACTGAGAGCTGGAAACAACTGCTTCAGGGAGAGCCAAAATTCGTCCAAACTTTTTTCGGCGAACCCCAGTCGATGGAATTTGTCATTTCTCAACTCGATCAGCTCTTCTTCCTCTTCACACGAAAGATTTGATGTCTCGTTACTTCCAAACGGGTTGATCACCCAGTCATATTCGTCGATAGAAAGTGGTGGAAAATAATGGTGAATTGCCAATTGAAGACTTTTCAGTGTGGACATGATGTCATCAGCGACTTTGCTCTTCAACTGAGATTCGTTGACGGAAGGGAAGCATTCAAAAATACCCTTCGAAACTTTGCTTTTCCATAGCGTCAGTTTTTCATCAAACGATTTCAGTTTGGATGTCGATGAGATAATGTTTTCTGATGGTCCTTGGAGACTCAAGTTGAGAGAATTTAGTTTTTCGAACAGATCAGAGAGAAACTGAACTTTGAGCCACCAAATCTTGTCACGAAGATCGAATCCAAAATTAGTTTCCTCGACTTCCAAGAATGAAATTACTTCTACTTTGAGATAAACGAGACGCTTCAAAACTTTTCCTTTTGACAACCAGCGAACCTCGGTGTGGTAAAGCAGTGATTTGAAGTCGGAATCCATTGCATCACAGAGTTGAGCGAAAATTCTTGAATTAAGCGGCCGAGACTTGATGAAGTTCACTACTTTAATAGCTTGATTCAAAACTGCCTGATTTTTTTCCGGCAATGATTTGGACGTGAGGGCTTCACGATGAATCATGCAATGAGTCGTGATTATGTCTGGATTTTCTTGAAGAATGAGCGTAACGAATCCTTTATGATTTCCTCGCATAGAAGGACATCCATCAGTACACACACTGACGCAGTTCTTCCACTTCAAGTTGAAAAGCAAAACCTTTTTGTTCACCATATCAAAAATGTCTTCTCCTTTTGTCGTGCTCTTCAGTTCATCGCAGAAAAAGGAATTCATTTATGAATTTATCATTTTTAATGACGCGAATGAACGCTATTAGCTGAGTTTTTCCGCAGATATCAGTAGATTCATCGACTTGAAGAGACCACAGTATCCTTGATTCGACTTCCATTTCGAAATTTTCACGAATTTGATCTTTTAAATCGGATGATAAATCTTCGATCCGGCTAGACATTGTGTCATTTTACAAAGGAACTTTCTTGATTTTCTCGGCGGCTTCATGTCCAAGAATCGTTTCAACCACAATAGGAAGCGCTGGTGCGATTATTGTTTCACCTTCAGAGTGTGCTTTTTTCCTTTTAGTCAATAGTTGAGCGACCTTGTAACTTGCAACAAGTCCTTTTTCAGGAAGTTTCAGATAGTTTGTAATCGTGTTCGATTGATGATTCTTTTCAGTTGCAAGCTTCTCAAAATATTCTCTTGGTTTTTCTGTGTGCGCTGGATGATTTGACTCAAAATTTCGCTTCAATTTATTTTGAACCAGGGACTCATTCGACAAAGTAGAGTTGCAGATCAAACAATAAGGAACCTGAGCATCTTCAGGTCCAGATGCTATGAAACCATATTCGATGTACTCTTCATTGAACTTTCGCTTCGTTCCTTTTCGTTGATTCGGTACATTTTCTTTTACCAAAGATTGTTCATAGACTCTATGTATAGTTCGCACGCAGACACTTTCCTTGTTATTATTGTGCATCTCAAGTACGCATGTTTGATCGTCATTACCTGAAGGTTACAGCGCACACAATGAATCACTCCTATGATTTCGACTTTGAGAGGAATCGATGTGTGCGAATTATTCAGCCAATATAATCGGTCAAGTATTTATTGGGAGGGTATTGGTTGAAGAATTATAATATTATAATTAATATACATATATTTTCTGACTATGTGGTCAATTTAAAAGGATTGTTAATTTCCCTTAGATTTTACAACTTACCGCAACACATAACTCAGCCAATCAGATTGATGTTATCGATTTAAACCCTCAAAAAGTTTGAGTTCGTGATAAGGAGAAGAACACATTTTTTCATTATTTATGGAACCCTTCGTCTATAATACAGAATCTGGGTAAAAAGAGGTGATTTCTTCAATGTTTTGGCTAGCGAACCTACAATGTGAATTCCATTTTTCGCTGCATTCATTTTTACGAAATTATGTGTTTTTGTTTCGATCCGTAGACCAATAATAAAAATAATGGAATCCACTCTATTAAATAACACGGACCGAAACTTTTAGTATTAAAATTTACAACAAACAAAATTTATGCAGGAAGTGACATTTATTTACAAACGCCGATTCATCATCCCCTGATTGCTTCTGCAGTCTTCTTTTCGATTTACATTTTTGGGGATTTACATGTTCAGGGAAATGTTCTCACGACGATGCAGACTCGGGATAAGTTGGCACGAAATAATAAAGCATTCGTTTGGTTAAACACGTAATGGTGGTCGTTGAAAGGCTGTCCTTTCCAAAACGCGCTCCAAAAAATGAATGACGAAGTGACTTTGTCTTCGATAGAAACCCTACATGCCATAAACCCTCCATACATAAGAAAACCTCAACTACCGGGCTTTACGGAAGCTGTATTACATTGCCACAGAGAAACCGTGAGTGCTCAAACACAGTTTTTATACAGGAATTTTCAAATCCTAGTTTTTTTTCAAATCCAAATTAAATTGCCATTTGGAATGGAAATTAATCTTCTTTTTCGCTACATATTTCACTGTCTACTATTCATGAATAATAAATGATAGTTAAAAAGTTTTCCCCGCGTGTACGCTTACAAATTTCGATTATTGTTGTTAGAATTTCGATTAAATTTCGGTATAATTGGCCTTCAATGACCCGATGACACCACCAGACAAAAATGGGAATAAAAAGGCAACACGAGAGGAATGTAAAGACTCTCTCTTGATATCTGCCTCGTGGTAGGATGTTTCCACTCACTTAACACCCATACTTCTTGCCCGCCAGTCGACAAGAATCTAGCGACATCCTACGGCCTTCCAATTCATGCAGCAGTCCGGTGGATGTAGGGACATTTCCCATGTTTGCCCAACCCGTCTCTTGTATCCCAACAGCTGCAAATGTAATTATTATACACCCATATTTATCACCACGCATGCCTTCTCTTCATCCTCTATTTACAATGGTTGCCTGAGACGTGTCCGTTTAGAGCAGTGTTCTGTACGAAACCCCCAGGCCATGTCTAATTTTCCATTGGTCAGAGTTCTTCCACAGGAAAAGCATCCAGCAAGGCCATACGATTCATATTTGCTTCATTACGAAATATACGCATCTGTGGAATACGTAGTCTGTAGTTTGAGGTTGGCATTAAGCAAGGATGCATTTGAAGCGAATTGCACTAACATTAATATTCAAGGTCATTGGCAAGTAATCCGTATTTTATTAGGTCAATCAGGATGCAAAAATGTTGCTCCAAAGTCTAACATCTGGAACCTATACGGATGCATTTATCATTGATGCGACAGTTTAACTGTTCTGATTAATCAACCTATTGTGTTAAGTTGTGGCAAGTGTTTGATGCACTTTCCGACGTGCACTTTACCATGGCGTGCATTAAATTTGATTGATTACGTTAACCGCCATATGTGACTTCAAAAACACAACTTCGTAAATTGTTACATGGGTTATAGATCAGTCTATTTTAATCATATTTAGTTGAATGTCTTTCTTAATCCTTCTTCTTCGTAATTGGATGTTGGTTGTGCCATGCATGCAAGACGCCTTAAGATTCCCAGCTGTCCGTGAAGGCTGCAACGGAGGTAGTCAGTATTTCTTTAGGGATATGCTTTCTGTGGATATGCTTTCTGTTAAGCCCATGAAAATACATCCACATAACGTTTTCCTTGAGAGCAGACAGTTCCTGTCAAAATTCTTCCAGTCTGGTCGGTTAAAATGAACGTTTGGCATCACAAGGGAGCTAACCAAGTTTTATCATTGGGTTGGCGCTCTGATGTCTGAGTTGGTCAGTCGTTTCTCTCACGTCACCGCAACTACTGGAGAAACTCCGTATACAACCCTCAAGAAAGCAATGCTGTGTCAGATACGGAAATCTGATTAGGAAAATATGGATTTTCTTCTGAGCACCCTTGAGATGGGTGATTGGAAAACGTCTGCTTTACTGCTTCATCTGCAAGCTATCTGCAGCGAAATTGGCATCATTGATCGTTTTGTCAAGGCTTTCCTGAGTAAAAGGCTTCCGCTTGCCATCCGGAACGTGGTCGCGCTTGCAGAAGATTGCCTTTCAACTAAGCTGGGCCAAATGGCTGAAAACGTAGCCGCGGCTGAAGCCCAACAACGGTTTGTGGCCTCTGTTTCAAGACAGTCTAGTAAAGATGGGACGGTCCTCAGAAGCACAGATTGCAACGAAGAAATGCAACGCTTAGTCCACCAAATGGAAAACAAGCTACGTGCTGAATTCCAAGGTCGCTGTTTTCAACGCAGCCACGCCCAAATTCTCGAGATTCGTCGCATATCCATGGAAGAAATCGCCCTTCTTTAAAAGATGCGGACAACGGTTTATGTTCGAATGACACCAATTTCGGTGCAAACGCACGGCACCGACGATCTCCGTGTGAGCGCTCGGGAAACGCCGCCGTCAGAGAGTAACAGCGACAGACTCGTCTGGAACTTCCTCGGCGCCCCGGGCTTTACGGCAGCCCTATTACATTATATTTCGGTATAATTGGCCTTCAATGACCCGATGACACCACCAGACACAAATGGGAATAAAAAGGTAACACGAGAGGAATGTAAAGACTCTCTCTTGCTATCTGCCTCATGGTAGGATGTTTCCACTCACTTAACACCCATACTTCTTCCCCGCCAGTCGACTACACTCTAGCGAAATCCACCCATTCGGGACACCACCAATAATCTGCATTACATGCTCCATTCAGGCGCCGAATTCAGCGCCATTACTCCTTCTCACTCAGACCGCCAGACCATATCCCAAACGCGGTTCTTACAAACAATTAATCATTCATGAATTCCCATCTATGGAAGCCGCCGCCTTTCTTTTAATTTAGATTTCAAGCACCCGTTTTTTTGGACATTCATAGTGGCTGATATCCCTTCCTCAATAATCGGCGATGATTTTCTCCACGCATTTAATTTGTATCCCGATATCCGGGGCCGAAGCCTAGTGCACGCTGGCACGAACGTGTAGCACGATTTACCCAATATTGTCTCATCCCAAGCAGAAAAGCAGATTTTCCCCTATCGCGCACTTCTTTTTTGATGCCCAAATCGACAAGACTACCTAATTACGTCACGCCAGCAAACACGGTGTTAAACATTTCCTACGCAACCGGGGTCCTCCACAGTGCTGCCGTTACCGACGGCTAGCACAGCTAGAAGACGAATCGGTGAAAAGGAATTCTATAAGGCATAGTTAGACCGTCCTACAGCAGTTGCTCTTCTCCCTTTGCCCCCGTAGACGTTCCCAAAACCGCCATCAAGAAACCGTTTGAATTATTTGAATGCTTAAGGCCGTTTATAATTTTCCCGCCCCAACGACGCGCCGCTAGCTGCGTCGGTTCCTGCGAATCAATATGTTTTTATCGCATTCACAAACGTTTTGTGGTCTACATGCCGCATTTAATCTATATCCAGATTCAGATAGCATTCGTAATGTTTTGAGCACTTTCGATATATTCTCTCGTTGTAAAGATAAAAATACCTGCTTACAGAAAATCAATCTCTCAGGACAAATAGTTTTTTTTATTAATATTTAAAAATAGGAATATTTCGATAATGTTGCATTTGTATATTCAAACCGATAATAGTGCTGTTTTAATGGGTTAATTGATTTCGTGGATACTTAGATTTGTGTGCATCGGTGTATTTTCTATGGCTGGTAATGCCCTAAAACGACTTATGGCTGAGTACAAACGTATGTTCCATTGCGGTTATTATTTTTTTTCACTTTTTTTCAATTGTATTTAATGTTTATTTTCTTCTAGATCTTACTGATAATCCGCCCGAGGGACTTGTTGCTGGCCCTGTTGACGAATCCAACTTCTTTGAATGGGAAGCGCTTATTGCGTAAGATCTGATGATGGACCTCTTCGTTATTATTATGACACGTTGGAATACTTTAACGATGTTTCTTTTCCTTTCGTATACTAGAGGGCCCGAGGGTACTCCCTTTGAAGGTGGTGTCTTCGTGGCACGATTAACTTTCCCGCCCGACTACCCACACGCTCCTCCCAAGATGCGCTTTGTTAGCGAAATATTCCATCCGAACAGTAAGCCACGGTTTCACGATCAAACTATCCTTACGTTCTAACAATTATTAACTTTGTCTTCTTTTAGTCTACCCTGATGGTTTCGTTTGTATATCGATCCTGCACGCCCCCGGTCACGATCCCCTCGGCTATGAATCGCCCGCGGAGCGATGGAGTCCCGTTCAATCGGTGGAGACGATTTTGCTCTCCGTAATCAGTATGCTTGCAGGTGTGACATCTTTCCGCTACTAGCTTGTAACCCGATATCTGAACAAGTGTCCCACTTAATCATTGGTGCTGATGCCATCTAAATCTTAATTCAAATGTTGTCTTGTTTCTGCAAGTACTATTACTTGTGGTGAATGCGTCATCGTGCTTTTAGCGTTATTATTTCCACCTAGTTCATATAATGTACGCGATTGTATCCGTGGTCTGATTTATTGTTGTGTTTGTAGAGCCAAACGACGAGAGCGCTGCAAATGTCGATGCAGCCAAGACGTGGCGCGAAAATCGCGGATCATTTGATGAATTGGCCAAGCGGAGTGTTCGACTTAGTCTCGGCTTTCCCGCGGAAGGCGATGTGAAGTGATTTTAATTGTCTATTTTGTTTTCTTTTTCTCCATTTCCTCAAATTTGTCGCTGTGTGTGCGCCAAATAAATGCAATCGATGGCAATTGCGGAGGCTTTGTAATCATAATTTGGTAGGTCTTATTATAAACTGCTTACATCTTGATACTTACAAACACAACGATTCGTGTTTCCTGCAGACACGGGTCAGCGTTTATAACATTGGAACCTTGGTCATGAGGGTTGGAGGCAGCCGCTTGCTCGCCAATGTAGATGTGGACCAAATCAAAATGACAAGAAGGTCGGTTTTTTATTCTAAGGTGCGACTATCGCAGAGAGTCCCCCCAGGATACCCGTTAGGGTTTGCGAATTGGAAGAACTCGCCGAGAATAAGTCAATTACCTTTATAGGGTAGCGACACATGAGTAGATGTTGCATGTTTACAAATGATCGAAGTTAACAAATTCTTGGTGAATGGGATCATTGACATTCGCCATCCGCAAATGCGCACGTGTGCTCACATGATTAATAGTTATGAACGAACAGTGTTCACTCGAAAACTCGTGATAATAGGAAATATATATTAATAGTGACTAAGTGGTTGCTAAGGCTAGCAAGATTCCAACATGGCATCCTTATTAGCACCGTCGGCGGAATAACATGGTTTATTTTTCGAAGAGCCTCACACAGGTCCAAAGCTTCATCGCCAACGTTGCGTCCATCGAGAGACGACCAAACGTCTTCCAGGGCGTTTGCGACTAACACTTTGACTTTGTTGTTTGCTTTTAAAAAAAATTAATCTTTTGTAGTTTGCCATGATGGTAATAAAAGTTTCTTCTTCAAACTATGATATTCCTAATTATTTGGCATAGGTTCCAAACTACCGAAATAGTATTGCCTCGGTCAGTAAGATCTTCCATGCCAGTTTCGTGTAAAATTACCGTTCTGTGGCCAGGTTTCCCAGCCGTAGATTAGGGTGGGTCGGATAACGGCGAGAAGTGGAGTTCTACAACTCCCAGATTCAACAGCCAGAGAGACACCTCGGTACTCCCACCTTTGAACCTTTCAAATTGCCGCAAAGTGTCTTCATTGTAGGTTTGCTGTAAAACAATATTTATTTCTAACATGAGGCATGTCTGACCATTGTTGGGAAGCTGTTCTGTTTAGAAAACAGCTTTATTGATGCAACGATAAATAAAAGATCTTCCAGGTGCGGGGATGTCATTGTTTGCCTACGGGCTCTCAAAGATCTGCCATACGTGAAATTAAATATGGAATGACAAGCATTAATGTGACTGGCCGAATTGTAGATTGAACGCCGTAAATATTCGTTGGGAGCCCTAAATTCAATAAGGCAATTAGTAAGGGGAATGTTGCAGAAGATCTTTGGATAAAAATGTGACGAGTTCATATAATGGGTGAGTTGGGAGAAAGGAGGAAATCGCCCTTGCCGTGTTGACTGTGGATGAAGGCAGTTGTGATCCGGTGTGGGACATCCTGTGTTAAGACGGAGAATGTTAGTTACTTCACAATTTATGAACCAGATAGCCGTCATAGAAGACGATCATACTTAGCAAAGAAGGTTGCATCCTATTGGCGAATGCTGTGTATTTTGTGTTGTTCTCGGTGTCCTGGTAAAACACTAGAGCTTTACAATACCAATGTACGCCAACACCTTAAAGGACGGCTCCGTTATCGATTTCATGATGCAAAGCCCCGGATTGTCATGGTAGAAGGGCGGGGTGTGTTGTGGGTGCCCTATTAAATTGAGTAGAGAATTTCAAAAATTTGCATAATTATAAATATGTTACCGCTAGAATGCACTTCCCAAAATCGGAATCGTGAAAGCTTGCTAACCCATGAATTTGTACTATTAAAAGCAAATGCGCACACGACGTATGTAACGCCACGGTTATTCAGTGTTAAGCCCCACGCTGTCCTTGTACAGATCATAAAATCAACTCTCGTTCACTTATTAGTAGGGTGTATATTAGAGTCGAACTGTCATGGAAAGGCATTCGAAAGTTCTGTTTCGCTGATTGCTGGAGCATTGGGGTGAACGACGTGGTGAATCCTGTGAATCGGTTTAGATTTTTTCAGCGGCAAAACCGGGTTTGGCGACAGCATGCCTGTACAGAAGAGTAGCATTCAAATAGGTGATCTTAGAGCACAAGGCAGCTTCATCGATGCCATCTCCTTAAATATTTTGGGGATATTGTACAGGTGACGCTCCCATCCCAGGGCCACTCGGAACTGTGAAAACGGCCGCTGATGCATCATCCAACAACCGGTCACCAGATTAATGGCGCAGACGCCGCCCTGTTTATTTTTCGTTCGATTAAGTCTAGAAGGGGGGGTTGGCGACCGCGTTGGAGACGATTGATCACACGAGGGCTATGGGTAAACATTGTATTCTTGTTACTGAGAGCAGACTGCAAGACAGATATGCACTCTCGAGATGGTATTAGAAAGCTTTGTGGTAAAGAGCCTGAAAATTGCGGGAAAAGCCAAACTCGTTCTAATAAAATGACGGTGGCCGTAAAAAAAAGGCCCCGCAGTGATAGCTCTACTATTCCTTGTTGCGCGAGAGGGTGAGCCGGCTTCATGAATGTCGAGAAATATGATCGCCCACGCACAGCGATCGGAGTAGATGGTTGCCCAGTTCTCTTTCCAGCGACGTAACCCGCAGACAGACTGCAATCCAAGGGAATCTACGCCCGTATTCATCCACGCTGTCAGTGCCAAACAAAGTTTTATAAGCCACGTTTACTATAACTGTCATGACCTTGGTGTCGAACACAAGTATTTAATATGGCGTCCTGGTGTTTTTGAACGAAAATTGGGCAGTCGGATTATTGCGTCCAGGGTTGTGCTGTGGAAACGCAATGTAAAAATACGCAAAACATTATCGAAAACAGTGATGATCTGATATAACTGCTGCAGAAATAACAAAAAAGCATGGTTCTACAAGTACCAATCTTGTCAGTTATTTCTTGCTCCACGTTTACAAATTAGGGTTTCCGATTTAAAAAATAATGCACACAATTCGGTATGTCTCGATAATTCAGTGGCCGATCCGTTCAGGAATTACAATTTACGGACTGGATAAATTAGCGTCACCTTTCAAACGCACATGGATCGACTGAATAATTGAGAATCACCTAGCTTCGTGAGCCTAAAAACGGCCACAATGCCAAATGGAATCAATTATAATCATGATATCTCTCTCCAGCATCAGTCACACCCGTCTAAAAAAAGCTGCATTCTTTTTCCAAAAGTAATCTGCAACAACGAAGCTCCTTGGTACTGCTTTTACGTCGAGGTACTGGATGAAATAGGCTGAACTTCCGGGGGACGTGAAATGAGTCAGATAAAATGAGGATTCGTTTAAATAAAGCGGCCCTTGAATGAAAACCAACAAGACAGACGGAGTGATGATATTTTTTATTAAAATTCGCGTTATAGTAATTGGAGAAGCTCTACTTGTAAACATAATCAATAATTAATTGGGGCAAATTATATTTAAGCTGGGCTCTTGGCCACTCCGATGATGCCGCAGGCGATGCGAGCACCAGAATTTCCCGTTGCGAGACTAAGCTCGTGTCCTCCAAGACCTAAGTCATCGGTATCGGCGTGAACCTTGAAAGGCACAAAAACAAAAGCCGGTATGAGCGGTATGTAAGTCAGAGAACGGTGGAAGGTCAATTGTTGCTACAAACTTACAACCATGGCACGGCCAATAACACTGTTGGGACCGGAGAGCGAAATCTGCTTGTCGACAATGGTAAGTGTCGCCTTACCATGCGTATCGGCCTCCAGATTGCCCAAATCCCCAACATGACGCTCGGCAGAATCCGGAGAACCGTGATTCTTGTGAAGTGGGTTGAAATGAGCACCAGCGGAGACGCATCCATTGGTTAAATCTCCGAATTCATGGACGTGAAAGCCGTGCTTTCCTGGTTTGAGACCTTCAACGTCGGCGTGAATGCGAACAGCGCCTGGCTAAGAAATTTCAAAGAACGGAATGCAATAAATCTTAAGGACCGAAAAAAACATTTTGATTTCAAGAACTTCATAAAGAACAACGACTGTTTTCTTTCAGGAAATTTTGTAACGAACCTGTTCAGTGAAGTGTACAACACCTTTAATTCCTTCCTCGCCTTTAAGAACACATATGGCTTCCATCATAAACCCCTTTGTTCGTAATATCGCGCGGTTCTTACAGATTAAAACAAACTCGGATAGTAGATTATCATTTTTTCTGTAGATTAGAGATATTATAATTACATTAAATACATGATATTGTTTAAAATAATGTTTTACATGTTTGAATCGATGGGTACCAACATTTTTTGGGAAACGGAAAGATACAACATTTGAATTAACTTTTGTACTCGATTAGAACATACTAAATTTATTTTTTGATACATTCGTGTCCAAATAAAATCAGTAAAAAATGGGATGACGAAAAATATTCACCCTGAATATCTTCGATGTGAAAGAGCCGAAACCCATAAATGCGCACCAGCAACTTATTTTGTGGCCCTTGGGTTCTGATCAAGAGCACCGTGAACCGACCGCTACACAATGTGGCCTCACTATTGGAGTAAATAACGCTTGCGGGGATTCTTTTCACGTCAAATCAAATAGCGTTAACGCACAACATGGAAAATATGATATCCACACCACGAAAAATGGGCTGAACAAACAAGTCGCACGTTGTTTATTGCAAGATTACATGAATAGGGGGAGGAAATAGGACAGGAGGGTGAGAGAAGATGGAACATGGAAACAAGAAATAGAAGAAAGCCACATCAAACACCAAAATCGCTCAGTCTTCCTCACTCCAGTCATCGTCATCTTCTTCGTCTTTATCCACCTCATCCTCCTTTTTGTGAGGAGCAGCGGGAAATACAGCTCCAAAAGCCCCACCCGCACCAATGTTGAATGAGGCCAGCTGTTGTTCCAACTCTGTATCGAAGACATCAAGTGTTGGCTGGAGAGCCGAGACCACGTCTGTAGGGAATTGGTGCGGCGAGTTGCTAATTGTCGTCGTCGTTGTCATCGATGGAATCACATCAGGTGGAATAAAGGAGGCGATATGAGCGGAAGAGGCCGGTGCGAAAAATTCATCATCATCATCATCCTCCTCCTCTTCTCTCGGTTCCAACTCATCCCCTAACAACTGGCTGAATGTCGTCTCTTGGCGTTCATCGTGAAGTGCGGCCGCCTGTGATATCTTCAGAAGATCGGCGACAGGATCGCTGGTAGCAGGGGGAGACAGGGGCGGTGCCGAGGGTTCTTCGTCAAAGAGAAGATTATCGATTGCCGCGGAAGGGTACGAAGGAACCGGTGGAGACAGAGACCGTGCTTCCATACATCCAGAGGCCATTTCAGCGGTTAAATCGCGCTCCCATATGGCTTGCTGGCTAGGATAAGCCGAGGCTGGTAATGAGGCTCGAGCCTTCCTGTCCTGTGCGAGGAATTTCTCAGTCTCGAGCGATTTCTATGAATTTTTGGGAAGAAACAGGTTCCTGACGAATGGGCGCGAGAAAGGAAGACAGAGTCACGAACTTACCTCCCAGCCGGGGAAGAGATTGACGTATTCCGCGGGATTTGCAAGGCTATCGGCCACTTTGGGCATCTTATGTTCCTCCAGCAGCCACTTCTTCCACTCACCGACCATGTCAGGCACTCGACTGGGTAGATATGTCCGCACAAAGAAGGCTGCCTCGGGGAAGCGAGCTGACCTGATAAGGAGCTGCGATATAAATGCAAAAAAGCACATAAAAACGAGTCCTCTCCGATTTACAAGAATCCAGCTTGTCGAGTAGCCAACCAACCTCAAGACAGCCCTCCAAGTCTCCCAACAGAAACCTTGTTAAAAAGTCCAAGTTGTCTATCTTCTCGATGGCGGTATCGCGAGCAAGGTGATGCATCATTTTAGCGTCCCCAGAACACGTTGCGATCAGTAGGAAGGAGGCGTAGTCGCGAATCTTTGCGAAACACTCCTGTACGAGCGTGAGGTTGCCTTCCTTCAGGGCAATGCCCGCGAGCAGCTTCCACTTGTGCTCGTTGCCCTCCACATCCTCGTCGTCCTTGATAAGATCGTGGGCGGTGGTCAGATCAACCAGCTGGATGGCGAGGTCAAATTTGTGGTCGGGGTCAGTGGTGACGCGCATGGCTTGCTTCTGAAAGCCCTGACGCTCAAGGAAGTGGGCGATCTTGGTCCGGTGGGGCACTGGAATAGATGGAAGGATGGCGTCGGCGGCAGTGAAGTCGCCACGAAGAACCGCCGTCTCGTACTCCAACACTGACAACAACAGGGTGTAGCTGACAATCTGCGAAGAAAGACGCCACGAATTAAGATGACCCTCGGATCGAAATTATCATGAAAACATCCATAATGCCGACTCATCGTTTAGGGGGCTGCCGTGCCGTTTATCAGCGGAATGTCCCTCAAGGAGAAGTTGGCCACACAAGAAGCCCGATTTCACACAGAAACTTATCTCACACCTACCATATGGATAGAAACAAACTCCTTAGCAACCC
This sequence comes from Proteocephalus fallax, assembly GCA_028672205.1. Lineage (NCBI taxonomy): Eukaryota > Metazoa > Platyhelminthes > Cestoda > Proteocephalidea > Proteocephalidae > Proteocephalus > Proteocephalus fallax. The sequence goes on from JAPUBX010000660.1 coordinate 216,102, forward strand.
CATCACTACCGGGATACACGAATATTGCAGACAACCGAAACCAAAGCACTCAAATGGCGTTGATGGGAGCGATTTGAGAAGACCACACAACCTACCTTGAGGTCCCGATCAGCCAGGAAGACGCGGTTTTCACTCGCCAGGTAACCGAGGAGGAACATGGGGTGGTCGAGGTGGGCCACAGTGACCATCTCGCCACCAACGTAATACATGAGGCGATTGGCAGCGTTGGTGAAGAGGAAGGCGTCGCTGAACCAACAACCCGTCTTTACGGCCTCCTTTATCTCGCCGCCTTGAATGAGCTACGACAACGCGACAAAGGAAAAGGGGTGGTTGTTAGAGCTTGCAAAGGTTAGTCTCGGCGAATGGGAGGGCGGGGAGGGTAGTGTATGTAGAGGTTATTTCCTGGTTATTGTCTTACGTCGCCAACTGTCACTAAACTTTCATTCACGCCTAAAGATTCGACAATCGAGTATTTCGCAGCCTTCAAATGCCTGGGCTCTACGATACTCCCGAATGGCCAAGCGACGGAGGAGGAGGAGGAGGAGGAGGGGAAACTACGCGTCGACAGCGCCAGGACCAGCTGCTGAGCTGACTAGCCGGTGCGGCCAAATCATGGGGCCTTCGCGTCAAACGCGCCGCTGTGAAACCTGGCAACGGCGAGTCGTAGACGAATACTGCTTCGTGGTGCATGCTAACCCCTAGCACATACAAGCACACAACAGAGCGTGCAGGGAATGGGTGGTAGGAGGAGGAGGAGGAGGAGGAGGAGGCAATTGGGTTGACGACCCACCTCGAAAGCAGCCTCCACGCCATCGGGGTCCTGCCCCAGGGTGCCGTTGGCCGTCGCCTCGGCAATCAACTCGGCTTTGTAGCGCAGGATGTAGAAGCAGTCCTTGGTGCAGATGGTGACCAGCTGGCCGGCGTCCGACCAGAAGACGGCCTTAGGCGAGATGTCAATGCGTCGCAAGAGGTTGCCCGTCTGCCAGTCGTAGAAGGTGAAACCGGCCACCGAGCGCACACCCAACAGGTGACCTCCGAAGATCTGGTCGGCGCCGAAATCCATCTTGAGGGACTTGGTCTCTTTGAAGTTCTTGAAAATCTAGAAAATGGGGACGAAAATCAATCAATCTCAAGCATCGAGCACAGAACCTCACGTAAATACAAGTAGGGACAAACATAGATTCACCCACGCGCCCCCCCCAGCTCATCCACGTAAAGCATGAGTCACCATCCGAGCTGTGAAGTATCTTGGCTCTCTAGACGCGACGCAGCAAGACAGGAGCGCCTGGGTCGGTGGGTGAAAATAAACAAGCAACCAAAAGAAGAGCCTTGAACTAACCTTGAACGTAGTGTTGCTTTCCAACACGGCGTACATGTTAGCGTCAGCCTGGGACCACACGAACTCGAGAGCCTGGCCGAACATTCGATTGCGCAGTGCCACCGCCGTGTAGACAATGTACTCGCCGTCACCACAGACGACCACAAATCTGCCGTTGGCGTTGTGCGCCAGGGTCTGTGGGTAGATCTCGCAGGCGCCCATGTCCTTGAAAATCACAGGCAGCCGCGTTCCATTCTATTCTCAGACAGGAAAACAAGAGAAAAAAATGGTGATGAGAGGTGAACAAGTGGAGGGTGGAGCAGTCTGCAAAGCCTGATATTCTTCACTGGGTGTTGTCGTGAAGAAACTCGAGAATATGTTTACCTAATGGCCTGACTACGTGGGAGTCGAACCCAGCTTGTACTACTACCTAACGAACAGAGCGAGGATGCTGACCACCGCTACAACATCGGTCAACCGGGACCAGCGTGGATGTAACGTGGATGAATAACGCGAAATAATACCTCGATGGTTTCATCGGCGTCGGTGGATCCAGCGGAGGCGGCCGCAGTGACTGTTCGAATGTTGGCCTGTACCAAATCGGCATGGCGAGCGCAGACAATTTTTCCACTGGCGTCCATCGACATTGCAGGATCCTCTCGGCCCAGGGAAATGACAATTGTACCCTCGTCATAGCCAATTCCCACCTGTTGGCTTCCACGATGGCAGTTGACTGTCCAGACGCGATCCAGACCGTAGTTGAGAGTCGACTCGAGGCGATAGGTATTGGAGTGCCACATGCGGACCGTGCCGTCTTCAGAACCGGATAAAATCACAGGCAGATCGGGGTGGAAAGCCAGGGAGCTGAAGAGGATGTTAAATTAAAATCTGCCCTTCGTGCACAGGTCGGGGACTCCATGACCTGCGATAGTCTCTAGTTTCCCGGGTAAAAAGCATGCGAAACGATAAAGGTTATCCCATATTTGCGTGCAGCTATTTCCTGCTAGAGGATAAGTCGGCTTCATGTATGCTTTTTATGACGACTCTTGGGAATATTATACAGGTATTTTCCCTAGGATCACCCGAAGGGTGGGTGGACGTGACCGATGCAAATATAGAACGCTTGAACAACACAAAATCGACGCGTTAAACTAACAAAAATCCAATTTGCACGGTTATCTCCTACTAGAGGATAAGGCGGCTTTATTACGATTCTCAGGAATATGTTTACAGGTTGCATCGCCAATGCCACCCGCGATGGCCTGACCTGGGATTCGAACCCAGGGTATATCGTGAACAGAATGGGGATGCTGTGACAGGGCCACAATGAAACACCTGCGCACAAACATTTAATTGGCTCATGTAACTCATAATCTATCTCCAATATGATGCTGGGTGGGTGGAGGGACGCACCTGACATTTTGAGCATGTCCTTCGAGAACTTGAACGCAGAGCTTGGTTTGGTAGTCCCAAATGCGCACCGTACGGTCATCCGAACCGCTGGCGAGATAGGGTTTGTCGGCACTGGGGTGGTAGTCCACACAGTTGACACCCTTTTCATGGCCCTCGAGGGTATAATTGGCCTGAGGTGCCCCCAGAGACCAAACCTTGACCGTTTTATCGAGGGAAGCACTAGCAAACGTGTTGTTATCCTTTGGGTTGACAACCAGCTGCATCACATAGTGCGTATGCCCCTCAAAAACCTATACGAAGTGAGTGCGTTTTGATGATATCAATGAAAACAATGCATACCTGAGCACAAGTCCAATTTTTTTCCCAATCCCAGAGACGAATAAACATGTCATCGGAACCGGTCAAAATAAAGGGCTGAATTGGATGCACGGCAATGGAACGTATGTAATCGGAGTGCGCCTCAAACTGGTGTACGCGCTCAAGGGTGTTGTAGTTGTAAACATTAACCTTGAAATAAAAAAAATTGAAAATTCGGATGCATAGGAAACACAAAAAACAAGAATCAATGAACACACCGACATATTGTCCGAACCGGTGACGATCCAATTCTTTCGGGCAATAAATCTCACGGCTCTGACGGGAAGCGTACTGACTTCGAATGTTTTAATAAGCTGCTGGGATTCAATATTCCAGACATGAACGTTTCCATTGTAAAGAGAAGAGCAAATCCATGGTTCAGTAGGGTGTAGATCGATAGCCTTTACTCGGTCGGAACGCGACGACAATTTTTTTCGAACATCAAGACGCAGTGGCATTTAAAGATTTTAATTCTATTAATAAATAAGGCAAAAATAGAATAAAAATCGTATAATCATCGACCACAATTTAGTAAATGACGTGTAGAGCAACCTCAGTTTTTTAAAACAAACGGCAGACTAGACTCGCATTAAAACACGTATTAGGAAAACCCAAACTCGGCATTATATTCAGGCTATGGGTTATTTCTATTGCTAATATATATGCCCATAAATACATTTAATTAGATTTGCATAACAATCTTTATCAGATACAGTAAAAAATCAACTCATGTTAACCAATTTTAATACTTAGATGTGTTCCGATATCTATGCGACATTGTGCTGTTTTTTTACTCCGTTCAGGGCCTTGAAATTTGAATTGAATAATTAAATTAGTATAGTCTCATGAAGATGCGAATATTTCGCACCCCAATGTAAGAAAGGCACAAGGACAAAAAATGCAATGAATTTTATTGAGCCCGTCCACTACCGAAAACGCCGGCAAAATTTCCGCGCCTGTACCGTTAAATTCTATTTGACCACAATAGTCTGGATGTTATTGTTCAAACTAATAATCGATTCGTTCCACTCCATGTTTACTGCTGTCTACTTGTGGCTGAGTCACGCATAACAAAAAGAATTGGCTGCCTAATGTGCATCTGCAAGTCGTCGAACCTCTCTCACAGTAAGCGAATATGATCGATCGTGCGCTGATTTATTCCATGGAATGGTAGAATGCTTATGTGTAGAATAACAAGGTTGCAGATTAGCTCCGTTCGAGGACGATTGTCATGCCAATGTCGCAGTAGTTTCATATCCTTTGGTTGACACCATATATTTACGATTTACACCTTACCTCCGAGTAGCTACCTGCATATGGTAGCGGAAACACCCTGATAAAATCCTTTACTGGCAGACTAAATCCGGTGTTGACAGTCGGATTTATCCGAGTATGCGTATGCAGATAAAAGCAGACTGAATGGAGCAGGCAGATAGCTACACCTAGGTAAACGACGAAATGCTTTTCTGCCCTACTTAATGATCGCTTATGCCCTCAGAAGTAACTTTATTTAGTTAAAACCTGCGTGTTCCCGTTATCTCCTCCAGTTTGTGAGATACTCCACCAGTTCATCCCGAAATGGTAACGTAAATAATCCAATATTTATCCTTGGACGGCCATAAACGACTAAGTGTGATAGAATATTATGCCTCACTATCTACCACTACAATTATTATTATAGGACGAAGCAAAATAGAAAAAAATGTGTTCGAAATTGTTTCTATATTTTGTTGGTTGATATTTTTATGCGCCTATAATTTTAAGACTGTATACAATGAAATTTGTTTTTGAGTTTTGTAGGAAAGTGCAGGATAGTTTTGGAAGTTAATATACTTCGGTTCTCTGACAAAAAGGGAGGGCAACGATAAAATATACACAGGATGGTGCAGAAGAACTAAAATACAAATAAGTCAATACACTTATAAATATAGATATTTTTATCACCACAAGCTCATGACATCTCATTCAATACATCTTCGGTCACATTTCGCGTTTCCTTGTCGCGAGTCCTTCACGATAAATTTCGATGATGCGCCATTCATACGACCGCTATTGTTCACCGGTATCACGTGGGTAACACCGTTCTCAGACATATGACCAGGATTACGCTTCGACAACACTGAATCGTGGCGACTAGGGACAATTTCCGCACTGAGCCTTCCACGGCAAAGCAAGAGGTTCGGTGTCATGGGCCCTTCGAATATGTTGGTTGTGCTGAGTGGTCGGGGTCTATAGTGGGTGCGTCGTTGTTGGTGGGAGTGATAGATGTCGACATCTTTCGCGGGAGGAGGAGAAAATACAGCTTCCGACGGTCGGTTCGGGCTGTAGTAGAGGCGATCTGATCTAGAGGACCGTGCTTCTGATGGTGCATTCTAAAAATCAATCAATTTAACAAATTAAGATCTTTTTTGACGATTTTGGTAATTTAGTTACTGTGTTGAGATAAACCCAATGACGAAGAAAGCGACGAATTAACAATAACCCCGGGTTGTTAAAGTAGAGGTACAATAACCCCGAATTGTTAAGCCGGAGGTACAATAACCCTCAAAATTCAGTTCTCGTGGATGAATGTCATAAACCTCAGGTTTTATACGCATTGTCTATAAACCCGGTTTTTGATCAATCAACGCTGAAATACAAACACAAGAAAAAAAACTTACATCCACGGATGATGAAGAACGAAGAATCGGTTGACCTATAAACCAAAAGAACCTCAAACGTAATCACTGCAGGTCGATTAAGCTCAGTTGATTGATTTGATGATTGTTTAAATTACCGTTTCGAGGATGTGGTGACATTAAACGGACATCCATTGAGGCCGTGGGAGAGAGGGCCATTCTGTGCGGCGGTACCATTGGCGCTTGGAATTGTCGTTTGGAATTCCAGTCTGCCTGCACCCGACTGTATTCCCTCAGTTCGTCTTCTTTGTACGCGGTGGTGGTGGGGGAACGGAGGTAAACGGTGGAGTTGGGTATAAGGGAGTTTCGTCGGCTGTCGAGATGCGCCGAATATCGCCGGGCGTCAGACTTGGCACGCGAAAGCTGCTTTCGCTGCTGTGGACCCACGGCCGGAACAGCATTCAAGTCCGACGACATGTCACCAATCGATCGTGTCAATTCTGGTGCCATCAAGGTAGGGGAAACAAAACCACCATTAAGAACCTTCTGTTTTTCTACATGGGCCGCCACACGGGCTTCCTGGTGATCGACGTGCCACGAGACGGGTCGCGTCGAGACGAAATCGGCCGAACCCCTTTGTTGTTGTTGGTGCTGATTCTGCTTTGCGCTTCTCAGGATACACCTGGCGACACCGCCGCTATCAGCTCGTCGGTTAATTGCATTGCTAGGTCGGTTCGGTTGGATTGGCGGAGTCTGACCAATGATGGGAGGCGATGCGACTTCTGGGATATCGACACGACGGTCGCTATTTGTACGACGAATGGGATTTGGAGCAATAAAGCTGCTTTGATGGTACTGATCGGCGGGAAAGAACTGATAGGTATTGGGGTTCGAATGAATTCGGCACTTGCGGTGATCGCGGGGCGAAGCGGGGTCGGCCGACATGTTGCTGGGCTGTTGGGACATCTAAGGAAAAATAAATGACTGATTACTTATTGACTCTGGTGTTTGCTGTTGTTTCCTAGATTAATGAACTCCATCTCACCATTACAGTGTGTCGGCGTTCCATTTCCTTTGCCGATAAACCGGTTGGCGGCCTTCTGCGGCGGGGTTCGAACCAAGCCAGGCCTGAAGATGCTGAGGGTCGTTTTGATCGCCCTTCAGAATCACCTGGAGCCGCTACCATTAACGGAACTGTTGTGTTGGAAATCACGTAGGCGGCATTGTAAAAATCGCCACGGGGTAGGTTTACAGAAATTGGCCCGCCATTTTTTAAAGGCTCCTTGGCATTGTCTGCAAGCCCTGTCGGAGCACATGGTACTGCTATAAAGGCGGAAAACGGACTTACATTTTTAAAACATTCGAAGTAGTAAAAAATATGTGCTTACCTTGTAGCGAATCTCTTTTTTTGATGAAATAAGTTCGCAAATGCCTTGCCTTCCACCATCTCTGAATTTTCCTGCACGCCGAAATGATTCGCAACACTTCTACGTCCAGTTGCAGAATGGTCGCTGATGAAAGAAGAACCTGCAAGCCATTTGGTCGTGGGTTTAAAAAAAATGACAACCACGTAAATTGGAGAGAACTTAGAGTGAAACATACCCAATCAGAGGAGAGGAAAAGGAGGCCTTTATCAAGACCACAGTCGGACACAACATCCCCAATTCGTTGACTTATACAATCGGTCAACAAGTTGGCTTTCCTCTTCGCGATAGCATCCCCCGATGCCAAACCGTCTGGGATATGTGTCGGTCCAAATCGTCGCTTGGCTTTGGCTACGTCAACTAGGTCCGCATGTTTCCGTTGCGTTATACGATATTTTTGTAATACCATATATCTTTTGATGGATAAACAGGCTACTTGTTATTTATAAGTCAAAATTAATTTATGAGATATGCAGTCGACTGACCTTTTACAGAATTCCCTGCCGCTAATAACATCCAGCCCGGCGACCGCGCTATTGACGGCCGCAAAATTCAGGAGGCCGCATTCCCTGAAGGCCTTCAGGTGACGGTGAGAGTTCAATTCGCAGGGAATGCAGTTGCGCACCTCCGATGTTAGGAGATCCGTTTCGGTGTGTGATGATTTTAAATTTCTTGGATCATCAAGCACGCTAAAAACATTGAAACCAATGAGTGCCATTATGTGCACTTCCGTTTATAATTTATATAAATTGGTAAACCTATTACCCAAAACAAATTCCAATACATAATGAATCATTACCTAATCAAATGGCATTCAACAGTGCTTTCAAGAAGTTGTGCCATTTCAACGATCGCACTGTGTGTTGGTTTACTATCTGAAAACAACGTAAATTAAAAAAATATATCAATGTAATAATATGTATCTGGAGTAATCGAGCTCACCTTGCTTGTGGAAATATCCGGCCAAGGTATTTGACATATTTGACCTGCCAAATAGGGCGTCGATTGACGACGCATCGGGAGCCCTAAGGACCTCTTGGAAGTCGTAGTTTTCCTGTGCGAAAAACAACAGTTAACAACGCTTTGCCACAACTGCCTCGGTCTTTTAAAAAGCAACTTCGCGCACCCTGCCATGATGGTGCATGACACTGAACATGTCACGATTCTGCTGAATGGTTGGGAATGTCCTGCTGAGACATTCTGGAGAAGAAAAAACACAAAATGAGGGATTCCAGGCAACCTTTCATGCTAAAAATATCACGAAATCGCCCAATGGTTATGGCCCGAATGCCTTTCGCTGGTGTGACTGGATAGACGCTTTGATCGGAACCCTAAAAAAAGTAATTCATTCTGCGGTTGCTGACATTTATGCTGACTGTTCTGTTATCTCTCGTGTGGCGACGGCGGCATTAGTGGTGGTGGTTTAGTTTCGATCGCACAACAACATCGTAACAATCAAACAACCCACCGTAAAGACCCAGAGATACCGAATATCCGGATGGCCGCACTTTGGAAACATGATCCTTCTCCATTTTTGCGAACAGCGAGAGAACATCCCTCGCTTGAAACTCAAAAAACTTGTTTAGCCGACCCTGAATGTCATCTTCAACAGCCTAAAATCAACATAATGATTAAATCAAACGTCATTCCGGGCGTTGAGCCGGATTCTCTCGCATTCTCTCTTATTCCCATAATTTTATTTTCTTACAGCGCAATTCTCAAAGATTTAAATATCGCGCAATCACGTCTTTAAAATACAGAATGAGAAGCCGGAAAAGCGATAAAGGACAGCTGAATCCAGTAGGCATTTTTCCCAGCGATTCATGTTTTTCTACAAACCCCGTAACATTCCCGAAGAACCTCGGTTTTGCTTTTCTTTAGACCGATCATGTTAAAATAAAGCTGTGGATCGGATCGACTCCAATTAATATTAGATACAACAATTTGCGAGGCAAAGGCAGACCGGCTATAGGCTAACGAGATATGTTTTAGGTTCTTTAATCAACCCCATCGAATTTACAGAATGTACAGCTCGTGGAATCTCTGTGTGGGCTTACCGCGATTGTCTTGTTGGAGAGTCGGGCGTGAAGTAAGTCCAAAATTGAATTCGACGCCAGCGAGTTCAGGGACGGTTTGAAGGAGGTGATTCGGCACTTTACAGTATGCTCCAAGGATCCGCTGAAAAGTCAAACACGCGTTAGATCTTCGATCGATACTCGTTCGCCCAATCACGCAATCACCTAATCGCCTTAATTTTTTTTCTACGCCATCACTTCCACCGGAAAAACGCGTTTACGATCAGTCAGCGTGCTTCCATATCTCTCTACTTTTGAAAAGATACATTTTTTAATTCGGATTTTCTAACTGTATAAAGCAAGGTCTTTTGGGTTTCTGTTCTAATGGAAGCAATTCAAATTCATGAAACACCCGACCTCGTGGTCCATGGAACGTAACGGATTTGTGTAATTAAGGAGCTAATTTTCCAACTGCGAAACAGTATTTATCTATAGGCGCTGATACAGACGAATATGCACCGCTTTGAAATATCCATCAATATGCAGGAATCAGCAAAATGGAGCCTATCGGTACATAATTTGTAACAAAGAATTTATTTAAATATTGTAAGGTGAGCTTCATCTAAACAAAAAAGAGAAAACGAACCATGTGATATTCGGTTGAAGTCCGGCATTCACCCTCTCGAATACCTTCCAGAGACATATTTTCTGAATCTGATGGACCATCGTTTCAACTGTTTCCTTGTGGATCACTCTGTTTCTTCTTCGCAAGTCATTGGCCACGTGCTTGAGGCACCTTCGGTGAAGTATGCCCCCTGGTCGCACGCTTAATTGGCTGCGTTTGGGGGCAAAGAAACGCTTCGGCGTGGGGGGACAGCGCGAAAGGTGTTTGGGTATCCGTCGGAAGTTGGGATCTTCGAAAAATCCCGAGTCGTTTGTGAAGAACGTGGCGGTCGAGGTGAACTGAAAGGTAGCCATTCCGTGGTGTGATTACTGGGTGGTGGTAGGGGGGTGGCGAAAGTCCAGACATGCGGTTTCAAGGGAATGTGTAAACGTAGAAAGCGCGAACGGGGTTGGCACTACACGGGAAGCTTCCCACCCACCCACCCACCCAAAAGGCCTACGGCTACAGTGGTCTGGTTATGCTTTACGCCGGCCACAAACAGAACTCTTTCGCCGTCGCCGTACCCAGGCAATCAGAACACGCGGATCGTAACTGTTAAAAGGGGACCTTCGATGGCGGATTAAATCTTTTTAACAAAACCGTTGGGCTCCTATTGGCCCATTCAAACTATATCGATTGCTATCAATCATTGTGACTCAAGAGAACAAGCAACGTTTTGGACATGAATAAAGCTCTTCGAAGTTCAATTCTTTCGACCTATCGTCATCTTGACGGGTTTGTCTGTCCAGGTGACGGCGGAGTTTGTGTAATGTATGCGTTTTCAGTATTTTTTTGATGGGAATAAAAGGTTTCTTCTAGAAGCCTTTGGGAATTTTCTTTGTGATAATAGCATTATTTTTATTATTAATATAATTATACCAGTTGGTGTTTTCGGTAGCCCAGGTACCTCCAAAATTGCTTCGAGATTAGGATTCTGGGAAGACTGTTGCGCTGGCATCTGGTACGGCGGTAAAGCAGCTTCAGGAGAGCCATGTCGTCAACATCCATGAACGCGGCAACTAAAATAATTGAACGTGGCCAAATTGAACGCGGCTCCAGTCTGCTCACAAGACACCCACCATGCCTCCACCCCCAATCTAATTAAGAAAAGTTAATAATTACAGATTCCACCGAAAACCTGCATTTTTTCATCAATATGAATTACTCATTTCGATAAGCATTTATTTCCGATTTTCTATGATTGGTTGCCCGTCTTTTTAAAGCCCCGTCGCAATGTACGCCTTTCATTGTTCCATTGATTCTCGGTCATTGGACCGTGCATTTCCACGTGTATTGGTTTCTATTTTTGTGTTTTGATGGCGTCGATTACGGCTCGACGGAGTTACCTCACCTGATCGAACCTTGCATTTTTATCGATTTCCCTGGGCACTTTACGGTTGTGCAAAGCGTGCAATTGTATTCTGTTCGTGGGCCATTCGTGATTAATCGACCTTTGCAGACGTTGTCTCTAAATTCCTCGTCAATTATTGAAAATCCCGCTTCGAAGGTACCGCAAAATGGAAATTGTAGGCCCGGCCTTGGATTGTGCGTTTCTCTTCTCAGCGTAATCAAAACAAATCAAATAAAATGTGCGTGTCTACCTTTAACTAGACGATAAACAGGCTTCATTGGTGGTGCCCCGATGATTATCGGGCATATTTAAACAGGTAGTATCGTCCGTGGTTTCCATCAACGAATTGATATTTCTTGTTAAAAATTCAGGTCGTAATCTCCCTTATACAAAGATGGCATGAAGCGCAATTTAACCGCTGTTGATGTCACATTGACAGAGATTTGAACTTACCGAGCCACGTTCTCACAAATCAACACGTCTTAATTCAATTAGATGTTCAAGACCATCTCACGTTTCAGACTATGTAAGTTTACGAGAGTTTCGAAAACCCAGCATCCTCTTTAAATGGATTTTGATTATCAAAAAGGACCTCCCACTATCGCCTTGGGAGTCCTGTGGCTTCTGAACCCAGTCTTCAGTGGACGATTCCACGATTGTAGTTGCTCGTCATGCTGAAAGTGCGTCGAGCGTCTTGGAGCGATCACGCTGACAGCGTCGTCTTTAATGCTTAGTTCGCTGGCCAATTAGGGTGAGATCGAACCAACTTCGTGGATGATTGCAGCATTCCCCCCGCAGTATGCGGTTTCTCGTGATGTTCCTTGGCCTCTAATGTTCTGACAAGTAGACCTGAAGAAGGCTTTTACAAATAATCTCTTTGTCTAGTTAAGTATCTATGCACTCCATCCAAGAGATCATTCTCCAACGCAATGTCACTAGTTGTTCACTCACAAATGCTCGCATATTAAGTGACCAATCCCCTCTAATTCTGTTTGTCTTAATGTAAATCTCTTCGATTAATACGAAAACAAGACCGCTAAATGCCCACAAGAACGGCGGTAATTCGGTTATTCGTCATTTTTACCGATTGTAAGTTTCGTCTGAAGAGGTGAAACGGTTTTCGTAGGTAGTATTATAACTTTTTAATGTTGGTCCTTGCGATCTGAACAAAGCGACTACCATTATTATTATTATTATTTAAACCAACAACGGCTACGGACGAAAATGCTCAGAGCTCGATCATCTATCAGGGCTAAATTAATTACATCATACCATCATGGCTGGTAACCTTGGCAACAGAGGGCAAAACCAGCTGATCATCACTCTGGAGGTTGTTCTGAAGCAGCGTGAAGATTTCTTTTGGCAGTCCTTCAAGGTGGGGCCCCGTAGACATCTTCCGAATCGACCGTAATGTCGTAATCCCAGCCGCGATGAGCAGCATTCTATATAAATCGATTATTTCCTGAAAATGAAGGCATGACCGCAATAAGGTATTGCCAATGAAAAGGGGAATAAAAATAAGCGATATTCGTTTGAATTAGCACTACTTGGAAATGTGTTTTTTCTATTGGTTTAGCTGGGCGCCTTAGAAACCATTGAAACGGGAATATCTTCGTTATTTAAACTCGGCTTAAAACAAAGAATTACCTCAGATGAAGCTCCAACGGAAATCAGAAGGGAATGGAATTGCTTCATCGCTGAAAAATCTACAAACAAACGGCCAATGGAATAGTTAACCCAGGAATGCAAGAAAATATTCTGTGAAAGAACAAAGCATTTAAATAATTAAATTCTGTTAACTATAACTATAGGACCATCTCGAATATTTTCAGCCCGACTAATCCGTACAATTGTCTTTATTAACCAATGGCACACACACACACACACACACAAACTGGACACGCTACTGGTGTCAGTCAAAATTAGCAATACATTTTTTCCGCAACTTAATATACCTCGAAGCCACGGAGGACATAAGGCTAGAAATCATGCTGAGATCTCTGAACGCCAACGGGTAACTATAATGCGGCATCTGGAAGTAGCCATCTCATTGCCTACCGAAGCCGGCTATTAATTCGGCGACCACAGAAACCATTTATATCAGTCCGGACGCCGTGTGAACAACCAGATGTCCAAACTCTCACGGGCCATGAATTTCAACGACCGGCGTACCGGGATATCGTATTACGAGCTCGTCACCCATTTGCTCCGGATAAGCCGTGTGATTTTCAACGCGGCCCCCCCCGTCACCCCAATTTCTCAGAGTGAAACTGTTGTGGGGTCTATTCTATTCCCAGGCGAAATGACGTGGGACCTTTTGAGGTTGGAAAGGAAAAAAAACCATTTCACCGGTGCTACCTTTTGCGATGTCGTAGTTGGACGACCTTGGGAGCAACACTGACCTACAAAGAAAGCAGTGGTGAGACACGTCTGTTGGAGGAGGAGGAGGAGGGCGCGGATAAGTCTTGGTGTGAAATGTGGACAAACCTTCGGTGAAAAATAGACCGGAATGCACGGAGCAGTGGCCACTGGTGGATGGTGTGCTGGTTATTGGGTGCTGCTGCGGTCAATGCGGTGTTGGCACCCGCAGTTACTGAAAAAAAGAAGAAGACAAAACTGAATCAGACGTGTCCTTTAACAAGTCAGAAATATTTGGGTGCGATGGCACGTTTGCTCTCGAGTCCCGAATGACTGATGTCTCGTGATTCCTCACGAGTTTAGAGTCCAAGAGCCATGGGGCTTTGAAAAGGTGGACAAGCGTTGCCCCAGAGATTCTGAGAAGTCAGAATTCTCAGTTGGGTTCGGTAATTCGAAAGAACCAGGGGCGCGAGTGGTACTTTGGCGATGACAAGGCGCATTAATTTTCAAATATCAACCCTGAGGTCGTCAGCAATCAACCTTGGTCCCAAACAGTAATAGATCAAAAAGCTCACTTGCAAAATCGTTTGAATTGTTTTTTTAATTCTTTTCTGGGAAAAAATCGAAATCCTTTAGTACATTAAATAATGCGTCAAGCAGAATCGATTCGGATGGCATATTTTGCGGTTTTCAATGATAAGATACTGGTTTAGAAAATGCGTCACCTAAAAAGATACTACTTGCAAAAAGGACACTTGTCTCAAAATTCCCAAACGCACTCTCTACGCTTTCTAGAATTGAAATACCAAAATAGCAGCTACAAAAATCGCGATTTTCGTTTCTAGTTAGGAATATCGATGGCAACCTGAGTTTTAATCACTAGTAGGTGAATATTACCGACACAAAAACATTTCCATCAGATTCCTCTTTTTTGTGAAGCATTGACCAAATAGTTTGTTTCCTTCAGGGGGGGAACGAAATGGAAAAAAAACCCATGAAGAGGTGTGAGAGAAGGTTCTATTGGTTTTTGGCACAAAACAGTGTGCCTGTTGTGTGACTGATAAACTGCAAGCTTGAGAAGGTGACATCGATGGAATTGGATTAGGTATTTGTCCTGATTACACTGCGGAGCACTTAGTTATTCTGATCTTAATATTTTTGATCGGCGATAATTTTCAAAGAAAATTCTTCACACAGTACCTCTAATGTCGTGATGAAATTTTTTGTTCATGCATTTTAACGGTTCTAATGTGTAATAAATCGTCTAACCAATGCTGATTTACCTACAAAATAGTGTTTGTGGGTAACCACGTGGCCTGCCTCCATGATTGACAAACAATAGTTTATTTTTAATGGTTTACAATACAATTGCGAGGATTTTTCCGTATCGTGCTTAAAATTCTCATTCACGGTGCAAATACAATTTTCTGTTAGCGGATCGAAAAATATTTACAAAAACACTCGAACTTGTCTTTGTCATTTCAATTATTGACGAACGCACTTTTGACGGGGTGGAGTTGGTTGGAGAGAACGATTTCCAAATGTTGTAGAACAAACGCCTGACTGCCGCAGAGAAGATCCGCGATGGCAAAGGTTGTGCGGAGAAGTTTCTATGTTGAATTCGAAAAATGCAGATACTTTAAAGATGTGGCCTTTGGGAACAAATAGGGCTTACACTTCTATTACACAGCCCCACCCAAAAAACATGGATAAATGACAAACCTTTGTACTTGCAGAAAGGCGCGGTAAATCTCTGCAGATCTGGTCGCAAAGATTAGCGGAATCATCCCGATTCCCTCCAACAAGGTAGATATGCTATTTTGTGAAAAACGAAATATTAATTTTCATCAGAAGCTCTTCATCTCAGCTCTGTTATATCACTTGGCGGGTACCAGTCTAACTCTTTAAATCTCTCCCTATCTTTCGCGTTAAAACCCCTAGAACAATAAATGGTTCATCTTTCGTTATGTATAGATAGGGACACTACCCAACGGCTCAAAGCAGAAAGAGATTATTCACGGGCTCGACAATAGGGACTAAAACAGCGGATAAAATCTGGGCTATTTATGCTTGTTTTGAGGCCTGGTGGCCAATGAAAGGTAAGCATGACGAATTGATCAATCCTAAAAATATTATTGGGCAAAATGGGGATCCAATCACGGGAGACAGTGAGAGACAGCAAATGATTGGTGTATTATAGCCGTATCTTTTGGGCGGAAATCACATGTTCGCTTCGTTTGGTTACACATTTCAGAGATGACATTTTACGACGTCAATCAATCGAGACCACCTACAACTAGATGGCTAGATAGGCTACTGTTGTCGCTGGGGACATCACGTGTTGCAAGAGTATTCTGACAAATCTACCTGATCCTTTTTCTCGTAGAGAAGTTTCCCGAGAATATGTGAAACCAACGCCGGCAGTTCGTCTTCGCCGGGTTTAAGGAGGCTTGCGTATTCAGAGCTCGGCGGCACGTAGACAAGAACTCCGTTCAGGCGCGTGCAACGTCCACGCGGCTCTTGCACCAACTCACACGACTACAGTTAATAATCAGAGTAATAAAAATGGAAATCGCCTTATTAAGGTCACGAGGACCAAGACTTTCACAGAAAAAAAATAATATTATTCGAAATTAAAAATCGAGACAAATAAGGCATGACGGAAATACGGGATGCCGTCGTTTTTGAAGGCTTTTAAGGGTACATCATACGCATTGGTCGAAGCGATTTACATTTAGACAAACTTTAATACTGGGGATGGGAGGGGTCACCTAACATACGAACGACTACTGAAAATACGTTGAATGTTGAACTCTCGGATGGAGAGCATATGTAAGCCAACAAAAGAATGAGGTGGGTTTCAAGACCCAACTGCCTAGTTTAGATGAGTGAAATAGCAGATATTATTGACCTAATCAATCTATTTTAAATTTAAACCCACACAATTGGTAAAAGAGCCTTGTTGGCATTTAGTGTTCGTCTCTACGCCATTATTTGGGTTGTTTGATGGTCCGTCTGGCTAATAAAGACAAGCCGATATGTGTAATTTTAGATATTAGTACTTCCACTCTCATTGGCATTGTTTCAGAAAACGAGAATTTCCCCAGATTTCATCAACTCTGAATATTATCAAATTAGCGGGACAGGAGAACACTTAATTATGCCATTGCTAAAATATCTTGGAAAATTCATCGATTTGCGAACCCAAGACACGCAAAACCCCGTCTTCGGGTTCTAGGGATATTTGCTTCACGAAAACACCCACCCACAGTCCTCCTTCGGAGCAGCAACAGACAACAGACACCAGCCAGAAACCAACCCAAATGCACACAAGGTCAAATTTCCGCAGTGTTAGGTTTAGAGCTTGAGGGAGGGCTAAGGAGGCGATTTTTGTCTACCTTGTCGTGACCGTCGTGTTGCAAATTCTCGGCTTCGTACTGCCCTGAACTGGCCGTTCCACCACCCTCATCGATGTCACTGCCGTCGTCTTCGATGCGCCGCCTATTGGGGGCCCCTTCTTCCGCCTCCTCTTCAATCGTCAGAGATTTCGATATTCCCGAGAAGTAGGCACTACTGGAGATCGTGTGAGTAGTCGTTGTTGGGAATTGAGCACTTTGGGTATGATGGAGTGGGGAGGAGGAGGAGGAGGAGGAGGCCGTCGGTGTGCAGATCGACTGCGGATCGACCGCAGATCGACCGCGCAGGGTTCCCTCGTGGACGCGCGTGTCCACCTCCCTGGAGTCGCCGGTGGCTGTGGGAACGAGAAATACGCCACATTAGGGCTATCGGTAGCATTACGAACCATTTAATAATAAATATTTTTTGATGATCTTTCGATAGAGAGAATACGACCCTCGACTGCAATTTAACGAACTTATTTGTAAGAAAGTAAACACAGAATGAAATAGTGGCCACTTTTTGGCCACCATTTATGCATGTTTGGGGACCCTCGGCCCAATTAACAGTAAAAATGAATAATTGGTCAATCATAGAAAAGTAAGGATAAAACGGAGAAAATATCCCAGGACAGCAACTAACATCTAATCGTACTAAAAAGAGAGTATTTTTGAAAATTCTGATGGTTTTGGGCTATAACCTTGGGTTTGCGGTTTAATCACACATATTGATTTATTCGCTTCGGCTTACTTAGCATCACCGTTTCAAGCACGGCTCCACAGCTGATCTTTCTAATGGAGATCTTAGCTGAGCCCTCAGCCAGCGGCGGTGTGCTTTTCAGCGTCGCAGAGACGCCAGGAGATGCAGAAAAGGTGATGTTAAGAGACGTGGTCGAAGTGTATCGCTTGCCACTTATGCTGCTGCTGCTGCTGCTGTTGTTGCTGTTCTCCGAGCTCGTCGCTGCCA
Organism: Proteocephalus fallax; assembly: GCA_028672205.1. Lineage (NCBI taxonomy): Eukaryota > Metazoa > Platyhelminthes > Cestoda > Proteocephalidea > Proteocephalidae > Proteocephalus > Proteocephalus fallax. Next base: position 233,982 of record JAPUBX010000660.1, read on the forward strand.
ATGCCCCAAACGGCTTCGCTGGTACATACGGGTGAGATGTGAGGGCCTGTGGGTGCTGGTAAACTAGTTGGGTGGTCTGGGTGTGGGGGGTGGACATCTTTCGCGGGGGTTCTGAGAGACGATGGGTCGTTTCGCCGCCATTGGGTGATCCCTGGAGTGAATGCATCGTCGCTAGCAGAAGTTCGCGACCCTTCAAGTGATAAAAATGTCATTAGACCCTAGAAGAGGCGAATCTAAAACTTCCAGCTTGCGTACATGGCCACACAGATAGTTTGGTTAATGATTCTAGCCAGCGTAAATTAAACCGTGGCACAACCCTGTAACATAGGTGTAATGGTCTTAGGTGTAATGTGAGAAGGAACGTGGATGATTGTTAGACAGGTCGATTATTGATTACAGGTCGCACGTGAAGCTGCGTCCGGCATATATTTGGTGATCTGAACTGGGAATCCAACTCGGGGTCGCGCACGAACAGAGCTGGATGCAAGCCGCAACACCATCGGGACCAACTAAGAGACATTGTTTGGTTGAAAAGGCCAACGATTTTTTAAAGAATGACTGCACAGTTCCAAGGAATTTTCCACGGAATTCGGTGATCAGTATTGTCCAAACAGAACAGCTTAGAGATGTGAATATGTTAATTTTTGTGCAATTCTGTCACCGCTTATCGGTTGATAGTTGCGCTAGTCGTAGTACACATGATATAAATAAACTCGGATATCGATTAGAGTTCGATTATATTCTGTCTCGAGAATGGAACCCCATCTGGTCGCGTTGAATCGAATCCAGACCATTTTAAAACACTGGAAAAATTGTCCCAACTCGAGAAGACGAGAAACCGAGAACTAAAGAGACCATGATTTAAAGAGATGAGTGCCAGGGCTAAACTATCGTTTTCACTCTTCGGAACATGCAAGTACGCCAAATAGATGATCTTGGAACCTTCATATATCCATTAGTAATCATGAATGAGGCGATTGCTGTGACGTTCGTTGGGGAAAAAAGTTGGTTTATGCACCCCGTCGTGGTTTTTGTGGCAAAATAAAAAAATGCTTTGCTCTTATTGGTTGATGGGTAAGTGGCGTGAGGATAAGGTGAAATGGGATTGTGAGGATTGACAAATGACGCCGCCGCTGGTGGTAACTCGCTGATGTGACTCCCAAGTGTGCTCTTTTAGTGACAGGTCAGTGCAATAGTGTGATTGCCAGAAATGTCATTGCGTAAGGTTACAACAACTTGAAAATTCGCTTCCAATTCGCGAGGTGATAAAAGGCAATCTTATCCCAAATGTGTGAAGAGGGGGCTGACGGTTGGGTGATGAGCTGGCTTCGCTCACCGCACACAGCACCTTAGAGTCTGAAAGTAAACCTCGTCCTCATTCTCCAATGACTGAGGTGGCCTACAAGGTGCAGTGCTCTGTCCCTTTTGGCCAATTATCACGCGTCTAAACTACCGTCTCCTTATGGCAATGGCTGTGATCAAATGCGCCGACGACCTGATCCTATCCCATGAATGCAAGACTAATTAGGACACCCAACGGCTTGAACAAGCTATCACTACGGCCTTCATAGAACGGCCTTTTGCAAAACGCATCGAAATGAATCTCCGTCGCGGTCTCCCGGCGATTGCTCTACTCCGTGATTTCGCCCCCAGCTTAAGAGCCTGTCTAAATGTAAATCTCTTCGACCAATGCGAAGGCTTTGCCGTTGGGTCGTCTTGGCCTTAAGAAATTGATTACAGTAAGACAAATAAGTGGTGGTGTTGGTGATGATGATTACCCTTTCGATTGAAGTGGGGGCGAGGAAGCGATGCTGGAGTAACTCCATCGACGTCGCTCGGCGATTTTTGTCTTTATCCAGGCACCTGCGAATTGTAAATAAACGCATTAATTGATTTTTTTCAAAATTTGAGCCGTTTCTTCTGGCTAATGATGCAATGGCAGAACAATGAACTCATTTTCATTGGTCTCACACATGCATGACTATTCCACTATTATTCAGCTGCTCGTGTCGCGCGTAACATCGACTGAGCCTCGTAACGTGCAGGTCGTGAACCTACACCCCCTCACGGAAGGCCAATAATAGCGCCTTGTGTGCTGTGACTTTTCTGCCATCAATCTGGAAAAATGAAAGGCCTGTTTCCTGCATCTGGCCTAACAAAAACACCATCTCAAGTGTGTTTTCGCCTGCCGACCGTGTTTGACTCTTCTGTGTGCGTAGGGAGCGAGGTACAGAACAGTTGTCGTTAGTAGAGTGATTGTGTGTTTCGGGAGGGTTTAGTTTCCCGCGGTTGGGTATGACTCGACCATCTTAGCCTCCGTGTAGAAGACGTATCATTGTTGACAACTTTACCCGGATTCGGAAAACGCAAATTTTGTTAGGGCTATTTTTACACTGTGTTTGAATGTTAGCTGGCGAAATATTGTGGACAAACATGGGACGGTTGAATTGGACCCCTCGTTCAGATTTATTAAAACATATTTTTAAATAGTTTCAAGGTCAAATGTGGCGTCTTCGCAACTTCGTAAATGGAATGACCAGCTCAGTAATGCCACATCAATAGAATAAGAAGTGAGCGGTTTCGGTTGGATGGAAGGAAGGTGGAGTTAGTCGTTTAGATTGAAGGAGGGTTGCTTTATTCGATTGGACGGGAGGAATGAAGCTTTAGCCGATTAGATGGATGGAAGGTGACTTTAGACGATTGGATAGATGTCCGGTAGCTAGAGGCATTTCCCAGATAAACTACAACAACGCGATGGCGATAAATACGACACTCTCTCCATTCCGAAATGCCGTAACGGATTTGCACGTTTCAGTCTTTTGCTAATTCGATTAGAAGGCTAAACAAATTATTGTTTCCCATGGGCCTTATTATCTCTTCTGGATGACGGTTTTTGCGTTTGCAGACGAGCGTGCGTTCGTGTGGGTGCACCAACAACAATTGGATATTGCTCTTTTTCGGACCTCACAAAAAGAAATTCGATTGGGGTGTTTTTATGTTAGAAAATATCACACACCATCCCAGCTACCAAATTCGACGTACCCTGGGACGTGATTCACCAAAACACCCTTTGCCAATAACGTAAACATCGTGTGTGGGTGATCGAACTCAACAACTTCTGCAAAAACGGAACTCTACTTCGCCGAAAGCAAATACGACGTGCTCTCTTTCGACTTCCTCCATAGACTTCTGTCTATTTCGACTGAAATTCAGTCGGTGGATTCCCGCCAGACTTGACTCCGGTGATGATTGACGGTTTTGTGTTGGAAAATATCGATCGACATGGCGCCCTCGTGAACAGCAGAACACAACTCACTCAATAATCGTGAACTCGCATCGCTCTCAGGCAGCATTTGCGTCCATGTCCGTTCTCCCTCAAGCATCCTTTCCGTCCTTTTCCATCCCTTCCGAACGCATCTGCCCCCGACGAGGTCTATTAAGCTGCCCACTCCTTTGTGTGCATTTATCTTTGATTAAGCATCGAAATTGAATAATCGCTAATATAGGGAGAAACGAATAACGCGGCTAATCGAAGCACTAATGCGCTAATTGGTTTACAGACTGATTCGGCATGATAGTTTCTCGTGATTGGTCACTTGGCTCCACGGTGCACACTATTGGTAAAAGCCTATCGGTGACCTCTCGCCCCCACCCACCTCCAATCAAAAGCCGGAAGATGGGGCGGGAGGTTTCACATGCGTCCCTTTTTATCAAGACCCTTAATAATAATGAAGGTTATTGACGTCGCCACAAACGGCAATATCTGGAGACCAAAACATTGCTTCTCATCTTGAACATCAATTGCATAGTTGCCTACTAAAACGAGTAAACCGCTAAACGGCGGCCGTTTCCGTGATTTCCAAACTCATGCCATTCTGAAGATAAGCCACCGACAGCAACAAACAGTTCGAAATTGTCAAAGCGAGGATCGGTGTGACAATATTCCCAAGGTCGCTTAGGCCCATACACTCAGGTTTGTCTGAGTTTCGTAGATCCGAAAGATAGGAAAATTTCGTAGTTCGTGTTGTTTTTGCTGTCTGTACAAAATAGCGACAAAGAGTCATCGGCAGGCAGTCAACCCATAACAGTGTAGCCGCCATTTTCTAGTTTGGTTCCATTGACATTAACAAACAATTTCCCCGCTCTTCTATCTGCGTGCGAGTGAGAGAGAGAGAGAGAGATGATATAAGCAGGAGGAGTGGTAGGAGGGGGGTAAGAAGAAGAAAAGGAGGAAGAAGGGGAAGTGGACGAGGAGGAGGATCGAGGGGTGGATGGGGGGGGGGACAGGACGGGAAGGTTTAGAAAAGCGCATAAAGTAGCTACAAAGGATAGCGAACATGTTTTGAAAAAACCTACTTGGAGAGAAAGTTCAACATTTCGGGATGCATCTGGTCGGAGTAGGTCTGGATGATTTCCGCGTCGTCAGTCCACACTTCCGCCTCCTCTGTCCTCCCCGCCTCTTCGCCTACCTGTTGGTACACCGAGAGGGGGTGGGGACCGTGGGTGATGAGTGAGAAGGCCTTCATGGGCGGAACACCCGCGAGCGGCGGCTCTGCCTCCCACAGTTCAAGACCGGTGACGCCCAACGACCAGATGTCCACGAGCGTGTCGTACCCATCTGAAAGCTCGGTGTTGATAACCTACAAAAGAAGTACCACCATGAAACCTCTTTGATGCGGTGCAAGCTGTTTTTATTGTAGCAGAGTCGCGGTGCTCAGCCCGAGATAATCGTTTCCAGGACCCCACAGGCTCGAGGGTCATGGTCGGATTTCGAAATAACTCATACCTGCTCTAGGAGGGTAATCACGGTATCCACAGACCTCTCTTTCTATTTTAGGGCGGCAATCTATCTTGACAACATCCCGAATATCCACCGGTAACTTCAATTTTGATGTCAAATTTAGTCTTGGACGCCTTCTAATCGTCAATTTGTTATCAAACAAAATGTGTGTTGTCTTTGAATGGCAGATAATCCGTTTATTATGAAAAAAACGCTAATAAGGTTGTGTTTTTGGATTTGTAGAAATATTTTTGACAACTTCTAAAACGTACAAGCATTTCATAGCGCATGCGTCTAGTAAATACATCGGCCTTACTTATTTTACGACACAAAATCATTTTAAAAAAATGAATATGCTAGCCAGCGGGTGTCATTGGCACACTCATCGGCGAATAAAAAAATTTAGTTGTTTTAATTAGCAGTGACCTTCTCGATGGTTACTTTTTTAAACAGCACGCCATTAAGGACCCCGTCGAAATCTACCAAACGACAGTGGCCATTTAACCTCTAGCCCAACTAACCCGGTGAAACAGCCCATTCAGACGCATAAACGCCGTCAAACTGCCATATATCAAACGGCGTGTGTTGTCATAGTAAATGGGGTAAACAGCCTCCGTCTCCGGTCCAGACAAATCAGTTGATGCCAATCTCAAATGATTCGGTTTGAAAAACATTCGGAAAAAGAATAGTGAGTAGACAGAGCATAGGCTGCAGTTTGCAGAGAGACCCAAATGGGTTCTTTGATGGCGAAAAAGTACTGGCAACTACTTAATTTCGGAATAAGTAGTGCTTTTTCAACGGTTAAACCGAGCAGTTCAGGTGGAGGGGGGGTGGGTTTTCAGCGTAATTGCGTCGTGGGCGCGTTGACCTGCCCTTAGCGGATGCGTGAGACACTTAAAATGGAGCTGGGTGGGGTGGGGGGGGTCAGGGTTCATGAAGAGAGAGATGTTCGTCACAAAAACGCAGAAAGACGTGTGACTATCGACGCGCTGCTTGATCGGTTACCATGCCGTTGTGTGTGTGTGTGTGTGTGTGTGTGTGTGTGTGTGTGCGTATTCATAGAGGTCATGCAAGCAGGACCGACCAGTGCCGGCGAACACACGAGGCTTGTCATGCAATGCTAATTACTATCTTAGCGATAGGATGGCGGATGATACATAAATGATGGACAGCAAGATAAAATCGACTTGCAACCCAAATTCATGTTGTTCATGCCGGAGTAAAACCGGTTGAAGGTTTATGATTTATGGAAATATTATTCCCTTTCTTTATACTTTTAGAAACGTCAAAACGAATGTAGACATTTTCCTCTTAAGAAATTGTTTACACCGTACGAGTTATGACGAGTCGGAGGTAGCATCAACAAAGTGTGTGAGGTGTCTGTAGAGGCAGCACAAACTGTCCTGACATGGCAAACGTGGTTAGAAAAAAGGTTTAAGAAAAATGAACCTCGAGCAAGAAGACCGTCAGATATAAATGTGTAAATAAAGGAATAGATAAGACGAAACGGTCCATTGTCTGTGTTTGAACGAGTCTTCGTTGTGCAATATAATCGATGAAATAATTTTTATTTTATTCAGCCATCACTATTTCAAAATAATCACCCTTAATACCGCGAATGGGAATCTCGAAAGGCTATAATCTGCCAATATTGTCGATTTACATGAACTGTGGAAAAAACGTGCGTGATTGGTAAGCTTCAGACGCTATTTATGGTCCAGAATCCGTTTAATCGCACCTTGGGAGATGGATCCGACATTATTTTACCGACTATCGTGTGTTAATAACAGGATATCGATCGCCCCTGGAGTGCAAACATTCAGTGTCTGCAACATGGTCAGAACTGTGGACCAAGGAGACTATAAATGGATTAAATTGGCTGAGATGAGATGACCATGTCGAGATGACCACGAGACCTGCCCCAACGGTTCAACAACACCCGGGCGATGATTCGTCTATCCGTCACCCGCATCAACCGGATGGAAGCGGCCTCCCGAACTCTTCAGCCGCCAACCTCTTCTACCCGTCACCCGCATGAACCCATACGAATTGTAGCACAGTTTAATATCAAAATCAACCGCAAGCTGCTTCCAACATTGCAAACTTATTTCTCATATTTTGTGATGCACAATTTATCTTCATTAGTGGAATATGTATAACCTTTTTGTGCGGCATATGGTAATGGGTTTGGAAACACGCTTATTACCGTGGCTTTAATAAGACCATTACCATTCAGGCGATCCCTAATTGCCTCTCCTGAACCCACCACCTCCTATTTAACTCCCAGTTGACCCGTTCTGACCTAAAATGGCAAAAAGTCCCCGAATGCCCCCTGCCCTCATTGCCTGCACATGTCCATGACAATTTTCCATTCAGCATGCTCGACAGTTCGGCTTCCGACAATTCAATCTTCTTTCTGATGACCGTCGCGACGAGTTTGCGAAAATGTATTTATCGTTATTTATTTGCCTTGTCAGACAAACCACGACTGGGGCTGTGGAGTGTGTAGGAATTTCTCGTTGAGAAAAATGACCGCATCGAATGAATCGTCCTAATCCCAGTGGTGGTGGTGGTGGTGGTTTAATTTGTAGTCGATTTTAATGGGAAAATGTTGGCCTTCCTTGACCTTATTAAATTAATTGCATGACATATCATACTGGGTAGATACGATTTAAGTCACAAGGACCTAGAAGCCTTTTGGCGAAATTAAACGCATTTCGATGTTGTCTTTATTGAGACCGATTGGAAGAGGGGTGCATTGCTTGGGGGGTCCCTTGATTGTCGAGGAAGCAACAACTAGCGAAATAGCGATTGAGATCATCCGCTAGAAAGCCATATTGTTGTAAAGATCCTATGGCAGGTCAAAGGTCAGAACATGTGAGGCCAGGAAAAAGCGGGGGAATAGTTAACTCCGAGGTGACTGATACAGGCCACCATGAAGGCGGTTGATACGGTTTTAGCTAATCCAACGAACATGGACGTACTGTTAACGGCATTTTCGACTGTTGAACGTGTTTAACGCGCAAGAATTTGGATGCATTCAAGGTATGGTGAAGTTCGCGTAAAACAATTGTATTTTATCATTGTACTGAGTCGTAGAAGAAAAGCATCGACAATCGGGCATTTCGTCAATTAGAGATTGACTGACATACTGACCGATACAACCTAACTGTGGTGGGTCGAATTGCACATTTGAGAGGTACTTCATAATTTTATTGCTTGACAGACGAACAAATCAAGCTTTTTCCCCCCGAAAAAATGACAGTTTTGGAGTGACACAAACGGAAGTCACCAGCTCTTGACAAAATTCGATCGCCGAAGCCCCTAGACAAGACATTAGACAATGCATTAGACTGGTCTCTGTCCTACTGAGGCTTGGCGAGGACGGCGAGCTGCCTCTCGGATTACGATGCCCAATCGTGCATAGCCAAAGCACCAAATAAAGATTTTCGTTTCGGAATTTTAGGGGTTTGTTCGAGTACGGTTGGTTTAGGCACCTACGGGATTTCCGGATCGTTTCCGGTGGTTTCCAACACGTGGGGAAACTTAACTGGTCAGTAGCGAATACAATTCAAGGAAACTAAGAGCAGACTGCACCGCAAGACACGAATACCCCTGAGACGGTGACAAAGTTCTAACCATTTCCACGAAACCCTGGAAATCATTCTGTGTTAAGAAATGGCAAGATGCGCTCCGATTCATGCTGGCCACCAATTTAACAGCAGACATGGATTTACCTCTGGGGCCATCCAATAGGGTGTGCCGATAATTGTTGTTCGTCCCGCCAAGTTGTCCTTTAAACGGCAGGAAATTCCTAAATTGAATAAAAACCGCTCACCTTTTTATCACACACATTTTAACAAATACATATTTTATTAGTTAAAAGGCTAGCTATCTTCTGGTCCACCAGACAATAAGTCTTATAAATATTAGACAATAAATTCCTAGCAAGCGATGTTTTTCGTGGTAACGCGGCACATTTGAATTATCCTCGAAACTCCCTGTTCATTCGCGGCATTTGAGAGTCTCAATTGGAGATATTGCTGGAGTACATGTAGGATTTCCCAATATTGTATCTCTTGAGTTCGTTTTAATCCTTTTTGGACATGTGGGTCCCAAGGTATATGGAACTTGTAACCACTTGCCACATATTAAATCATAAATCAGCATTGGTAACAGCATTAGGCGGATGTGACTGAATTAAATAGCCACTCGATAACAAGATGGCTCTGGCAAAACGATTTGTATCGGATTTTGCCGTCGCCATTGCACCACGCCACGTGGATGACACAAATGGGGCAGACCGTCTGGAGTTCCCGGCGTGACACTGAAATTCGCTCACGTGGCCCAATTTTATGGTTTTGGCATGATTACTAATCAGATGATCATTGAAAATGTGCCCCGGCTCTTCAGCAGAGGAAGTATGCTTTGTTAAAACTCCTATAAATATATTACAAATAAGCCTTCAAAAAAAGGACAAAACCGGAAGATATCTCACCAAAATCAACCAGCTTCACTTCACCCTTTTCGGTGAGTAGAATGTTGCTCCCCTTGATGTCTCGGTGGATGACGCCGAATGCGTGTAAGTGCCCGAGCGCGGACGTCGTTGCGTGAAGCAGGTAGCGAATGACATCCAGCGGAAGCCGCCCATGATGAACCTCGCCAGGGCGTTTGCCGCGTCTCACAATCAGAACGGGTCGTCGACGGGCCTTAACGAGGGATGTGCCGTTGATGTGGTGGTGGTGGTTGTTGTTCTTTCGCTTGAGGCTCTGCTCCAGCCGATGCTTGTTGCGCGCCCGCCTATGCACCAGACAGGGGCAGTGGCTGTTGGCGAGCTGGTTGGGGTTGCTGTCGCTGATATTTCGAGATCGGGCATATTTGGCGAGGCCTTCCGGGTAAACGCTCAACAGACAGGGCACTGTTCTCGCGCACATTTTGGACAGTTCCGTTACTGTTCCGCCACCGCAGAGTTCCATAGCAATCCAAACCTTAATGTGGAAGAGGGATGGCGATAACAATTTGATTTAGAAAATTTCGCTTCGCAATTTCGATCAAGAGCCGCACGACCATTATCGCCACCACCACCACCACCACCACCACCGTGAGCATCTGCACAGATTCTTGGCAATCGTGAAGTTTACTAGATTAACGCATTGCAAAAAGTAGTGGCTAAGAATACTCTCGCATTACTGTTGCTACTTCATTGTGTGCTAGACTTGTTTGTGATATTAAAATATTTCCTGATTATATTTATAATGAAACTGTTCCGTGTTAACATAATCTCGTGTCCACTAGAATTCCTCGGACGAGGTTTCGACGTACAGATTATTTTCATATTTTCGTCTTCGAACAAGAAGGCACGTTCGCTGAATGCTAACAGGACAAATTGGGTAATGTAAAGCATGGTAGCACTAAGATCTACGATTGATATAAGCATGCAGGAAATCAACCAACAACGAACATACACTTAAAGCGGGCACTAGTACAACATTATGAGTTTTATAAATCTTTATAACTTGAAATGTATTGTATTTTATTTCACTAGAATCTTGGTTTATAACTGGTATAAATCAAATACGTGTCGGGTATAAAAATGGGCAAATAAAATTAGCATTCGCACTATTAACGAACCAATAGGCCCGTTATTTATACAAGTGGATGGAAACTGGCCTGGGGTTGTAGGAGATCATCCGTCGGATTATTTACATAGACGCCCATGAATTGCGGAAGATTCGGATGACTTAAACAAAGGCGGTTTAGCGCCCGTGTTTCTTTTACCTCCTCGAGAGCTTCAGCAATGTCCTCAATTATCTTGATGGCAACGTGCTTTCCTGAAATTACAAGAGTGTTCTTTTTAAATTGTGAATATCCAGTCTGGAAATGATCCCTTCGCGTGAAAACCATTTGAAATAGAATACGATAGGAAAATATTAATACATAAAATATGAATGCTAAGACTTATAGATATTTTACGGACAGCTATAGTGAATTGAATGCAATAATGTTATTATAGTCCGTTCAAAATATAATACTTTAAAATTAAATAATATATTAATTATCGTTTTACTCACCTGTGCTTCGCCACTGAGCTCTCCAAACCTCTCCATATGTTCCCTTACCAATTCTTTTGTCTAATTTGAATGTCTTCTTTGGGTCCGCTCTTATGACCTCCATTACACGCTAAATAAAATATTTTGAAATGATGCGCGACCTTCGGTATACGTTTAGATGGTACATTTAAACTAAACGTATTCAGTGATCTTAACCTTCTGCAAACAAATAATACCATCGTAATGTTTCGTCGTTGTTTGTGGAAGCAAATGTCGTTATAGGATAATTTTTTTTATTTTCGACAATTTTTATTTTATTTTCAAAACAGATGCGGTGGGTTCGATCTCCTTTTCTGTTCAACTACTACACGTCGAGCCTTCGGTCCCCTAACGACGCGACACTAATAAAATACGCGGATGACCTGACTTTGTGCCATCCATGCAAGACACAAGGTGATTCTCAACAGCTCGGGCAGGCAGTCACTGAGGTACTTGAGTGGTCTTCCGAGAATGATCTTTTGCTGAATGCATCAAAATGCATCCATATCACATTTTCCCTGACAGCCGCTTCTTTCTTCACTACATAACTTCGCTTCGAGCCCAAAATCGAAGTATCTCGGGGTGATTTTTAACAGTCGGTTATCGTGGAGTGATCATGTCGATGTTGTCTTTGGTAAAAGCCGCCGTCTTTGCTTCCTTGTTCGCCGATTCAGGAGACTTGGTTTGAGCTCGAGCCATATAAAAACCTTCGTCCATGCCTGTATAATTCCCCTGATTGTATATTGTTCCCCAGTAATATTCCCCGGTCTTAAATGCTCGGACTTTTTAACCCTTCATCGACTTTTTAAAATAATCTCGTTTTCTAGCGGTCTGCCTATTCTCTCTATCAAAGAAATCATCGTTGAACGCCACTTAAATAACTGCTCATTAATCGCTGCCCGAATTTTAAATGACCCCTCCCATCCCCTCTATTCCAGTTTATCCGAATGTAAATCTCTTCGACCAATGCGCCGTCCATACCGTTCAATTCCAACAAGAACGGCGGCGTATCGCAATTCGGTCATTCCCTATTTGTCCCGATTTTTAGTCTCACCAGACCAGGTTAAACAGGAACTACAAGACAATTTTCGCATCTAATATTTGTTATCCTGCCTTTTTTAATGCTGAAAGTTTTGGTCCTCGTGACCTCAATAAAGCCACTACAATTATTATTATTATTAAGTTACCTATTTTAAGAGGATGACGATTTTAGATTCTATGAGACGCCATAAATGCTATTTAGAGAGTCTTGAATATATTCACAGTGCGAAATCGATTTGGGACGTACTGCTCTCTACCCGACAGCCCCGAAGGATGAATTCAGGATGTCCGGAGTCGTACAATGCCTATCGTGCGAAACATGAAGAGCGACCGCATTCGAAACGACTCCGGGCAGTCTTAATTCGTCTTTCGAGGCTGTCGGTGTAGGAAGCGGTACGTCGAATCTTCGCTCTTCCAGCGAAGATGAACATCTCGTCTTCGTAGCTTGTTGCCTTGGTTTTTTCGTCTAGGCCGGCAACGGGTTCTTCTCTGTCTGTCGGTCGTCCACTAACGTGATTAACACCGCGGACATCTCTCTAATCTGGGCCGAGAGGGTCGCGAAAGATATTTCGTCTCAAGTAAAGGTGAAGGGTTACTGGGCGTCGAAAGAACCCGATCGTGAACTTGAGGGTTCCCTTTGTATGGCCTGGAGGATCTACCGTGCCGAAAATAACTAATCAGAATCCTCTCAGACTCAAAAGTACCATATCCCGCATCATTCGCTTAACATTTTTGTTTCGTGATTTCACAATCAAACTGTAACATGAACGGAGAGTGTATAACTATTCCGCACCTAGACAAATAACATCACAGAATGTTCAGAAACCTTCAACGATAGTGGAGAATTCGCTTATTTGTGTACCGAACAACACACACGGATTACGAATCTCAGGGTGTTTAAATCTTGCATGAATAAACAACGATTTTAAGGCCGATACTACCATTTACCCACGCTCGGTGAATCCAACTTTGTCAAATCTTCTCGGGTCACACCTATTAATCCTTGGCCCGGCAAAGAATTTAACCGATTAACACATTTGGCCGTTGAATCTCAAACCGCATATCATTGTCGTGGATATATAAAACGATGCGTTTTTAATTAATGAGAACTCAATTTATTCAATAAACTGATATATTTAAAAAATCGACATAAAAACCAATACTTTGCGTTTTCGAAATGGTAGGCATAAATTATATTAACGCAGCATTCACATTGGCCATTGTTCTCGAGACTTAGTAAAACAAAATTTATTATAAACCATTTTTGCTTTTATTTTTTAGATTTTTTTATATAAATATGGTTATTAAATTAAGAAATGACTTTCAGTTTACCTGGCATTCCTTACATTATTGTGTGGTATCATTCGTGTCGTGATCATGGCCTTGTGGAGAACTGCTTTCGTTTCTGGACGTCTGTTGAGGGGAAAAACATATCCTCTTGCGTCTATTAGCAGGCTTTACCAATCTTCCATTCCCAGGCTTCCTCAAAACATTATTCGGCAGCAACAGTAAGATTTTTATTTTTACCCATTTGCATTCGTTATAGTATCTGCCTGAAATCGCCCGTTAAGTATCTTCAGTTTGCACGCCGGTTTTCCTGTATGTTTTTCACTTCCAACTAACATTTTTTAGCATATCCGCCTCATGTTGTCGTTAATTTGCCAAATTTATCGCCAACTATGGAGACTGGTACCGTTGTCAGCTGGGCCAAAAACGAGGGCGATCAAGTTGCAGAGGGCGACCTCTTGGCCGAAGTTGAAACCGATAAAGCCACAATGTCCATGGATTCTAACGGCGAGGGTTATGTCGCCAAGATCCTCATTCCTGCAGGAACTAAAAATGTTCCCGTTGGTGCTGTAAGATTGGAAACCCTTTTTTTTTTAATCTCTCCTAATTAGCCCCTTGTCATTATTGTCGAAGAGGAAGGATCCATTGCTGCTTTCAAGGATTTCAAGGTTGCGGCTGTAAGCTTCTGCTTTAATGATTCGAATATTCCATGGAAACTTATGGTGTTGTTTAACAATTCAATCTTAGGCTGCTCTACCACCACCCACGGCGGCAGCAACTCCCCCGCCTCCACCCCCAGCTTCGCCAACCGTGGCTCCCCCAAAACCCACCACTTCCGTCCTAAGCAGACCACCCTCTGCAGCTGGTGACCGCGTCTTCATTTCGCCCTTGGCCCGCCGTGTGGCCCATGACCGAGGAATCGATTTGACGATGTTGACTGGGACCGGTAGTGGTGTCGATGGTTGTTTTATTCTCTCCGATCTGGATACGATTTCCGTTGGTGCAGCCCATTGTGGCAGTGGTGCCTACACCGACATGCCTCTCAGTGGAATGCGTGCAGTGAGTTCAATCGGATCTCATGTTTCTGCTAGTTCTCCCTCGGCCCATCCAATTATTTCATTGTCACCCTCGTGATATCTTTTAGATCATCGCGAAGCGGCTGACGGAGGCCAAGCAGACTATTCCTCACTTCTACCTCACAGTGGACGTCCAAATCGACAAAGTCATGTGCATGCGGGAGGATCTCAACAAGATCATCCGCAGCCAGGCTGCAAAGGATGAGAAGCCCTCCAAAATTTCCATCAACGACATTTTCATCAAGGCCATGGCCCATTCGAACAAATGTGTACCCGAGTGCAATTCGTCATGGATGGGTGATTTCATTAGACGGTAAGTAATGTGAACAAATTAAAGGGATTCGTGTTTTGGTATTGCTTCTACTCATGTAACGTTCTCTTTCATTTTCTGTATAGATACGACAATGTCGATGTCAGCGTAGCCGTTGCTACGCCAGCGGGTCTCATAACCCCCATAATTTTTAATGCTGGCTCTAAGGTAACTATTTTTGGCATATCTAGCTAAATAGTATCTTACACTTTACCCTAAACGTAAATGTTATTGCGATCGTTATATTCGGTTAACTACAGACTTTTCGTTAACATAGGAGTGTATTCTCCACAACGCTAATGTTGAGTGTTGTCTTTTCAGGGTCTCCTCACAATCAGTCAGGAAGTCCGTGCCTTGGCTACTCGCGCCCGGGACAACAAACTGAAGCCAGAGGAATTCCAAGTAGGCTTCGTTTTTTCAACGACCGGCCCATAAATTCACGAATCTGCTGATCGGCTTATGTCTTTACTAATCGGTGAACTTCGTTTAATGCGAACTGTTTAATCTGACCTGCTGTTACTGGCCAAGTTTAAATCGACCAATGTTTAAGTTGAATACGTGGAATCATTGGCCTTATTCTGCTGAGTCATGCTTGCCTTGACCTCGATTCTCAACAGTTGACGTCACCAACACGAGCCGGCCGAGTTGTTACGCGGTTGTTGTCGGGCGGTCCCTTGTCCAGTTAAGGTTGAACTGACGAACATTTGGACGACCAAACAATCGATTCGACTAGAGGATAAACCGGCTTCATGTGGGGTTGCCATGAAGTTTCTCGGGAATATGTTTGCAGATGGCGTCACCATTGCCACCCAAAGTTGCCTGACCGGATTTCTTTGGGTCACCGATCCGCAGATTTACATATTGGGTGTTAATTGTCCTAAGTGCTTCTCTATGCATCTTCGATCACCTTTGTTTTTCTCCTTTTCTGTGTGCAGGGAGGTTCAATCACCATCTCGAACCTCGGTATGTTGGGTGTTTCCAGCTTCAGCGCCATCATAAATCCTCCACAGGCCTGCATTCTCTCTGTGGGCACCTCACGCCAGGTTCTCATTCCCGATGAAGACGAGGGGTGCGTTTCTATCCCATCATATCGTCCTAGAAACTGCTTGTTGTGACACCTTATAGTCGAAATCGTAGAGATAATCTGCTGGAGAAATTTGATATTTTACGATTAATGCTTAAACCTTGATAAATCAATTATAATTCTTAGCTAGGGTATTGATTGATCGTTTCACTTTTCTCTTCTAGATACAAATCTGTTACCGAAGTGTCTGTTACCCTTTGCTGCGATCACCGCGTTGTTGACGGGGCAGTTGGAGCAACGTGGTTGAAGGAGTTCAAATCCTACATCGAAAACCCTACGAGAATGCTCCTCTAGGAAGGAGTGGGCATCCCGCGTTCTCGAGAAGCCAAATAGTCAAAAATAACGCAATCTATCACAGCGGCACTCGCACTGCTTTCACAATAGCCTTTTATATGTAAAATACCGAAAACCGGTTACTAGTCAAGCCACTAGCACCCCTATCCCACAGCTCTCTACTCGGTGTATTTTTCACCAAAGTTGGTTAAATGTGTTTGTCGCTGCCCTTTGTTTTCAATACACACAAGTTTGATGTTTTACCTGCATGTCTCCTCATGTGGGTTTACTTGGAGGGTGTGATGTACGCAGTTCGGGTTAGCTAACACCATTTAGCTTCTTATTCTCTATTCTGTGGGTCTTGCCTCCTAAGCAGTAATTTGTTGTATGAGGGGTTTCGTTTAGCGCCCATTTGCTGTAATGGACGGCCGAACATAAACTGGTAGTTTTTGCTAAATTCGATTACGTCATCCTATCAATTTTCTCCAATAATGGAACGTTGAACGTAATATTTCAGAAGAAAATAAATTCGCCGATGTTATCACATTTTGAAGATGGGTGGTTTTCAAATTCTGTCGGGTGATTGGCCGAATTGCTGTATGCGCCCTATGCAAATGCGTTTCCTGACCACCATTGGGAACATTCTTTCCCCGAAATGGTGGAGTGAAACGCCCGATGACGTCAACATGTGCCACCGAGGAAAGAATGATGGAGACGGATTGTCATGCCTTCAGCAGTAGGCCTTTCCAGAAAACCACCCCAATGATGGTTCGTCAAGCTTTTGTGAATCATCGTTTGTCCATCACGAATGGCATAGGGTCGTCCGAGTATTCGATGAGAGCCACCCCATTGTGGGACGACAGTTTGGATAATAAGACTCCATGCAGCTAGCCAGTTTTTATCTGCAACAAGCATCCACCTTCCGTTCTTTATACTCATTTAACGAGAGATGAATTGACAAATACATAACTATTCTACCTACTGTTGTTGAATATTGTTTGTGTATTATAAGCTCATGTTTCTAGTAACCGAATTAGCTCATACAACATGACGATAATCTACGCAAATGTTGACAGTAATCGGTGATGTGTTCACATCCACGCCTTACAAATATCGATTATTTTGCACATCAACGTACAACAGCAAACTTGTTATCCGCTACAGCTGGAGAAATCGATTATAACGACGAGAACATTCCAATCACATAATATACGGGTTCTAAAATTATCCATCTTCTTTAATTAAAAAGTAAACTGCACACCGAGTATCATAAAAAATCGCAACCGCTCATCGACGTTTCTTTCCACGCTGACGTTCCCTAGAATAAAAGAAAATACGAATAAGTACACCTCGGTAGCGGTTTAAATGTTACCTTCGAAATTTCAGTTACGAAGTGTAATTGCTGCGTATAATCGACACCTGCTGGTGGTGCATTATCAATATTAAGATTGGAGTAAATGAAAAACAGAATTATAAAATTCACTTTTCCCGGTTCCTTGATCGTTTTGGCGCCGCCTTTTCGAATGTAGACTGCGAAATTTTCGCGTCGTTTTCCGGTGCAGTTGTGGGATCATCATCCCATTCGTCCTTGAAGTCAGGTAAATCCTTTAGTTCGGAAGCGAATCGCAAACGCGTTATAGCGGTCGATAAACGCGAACCATTCTAAAAAAAATGTCCCAGAGATAAGTGGACTG
Organism: Proteocephalus fallax; assembly: GCA_028672205.1. Classification (NCBI taxonomy): domain Eukaryota; kingdom Metazoa; phylum Platyhelminthes; class Cestoda; order Proteocephalidea; family Proteocephalidae; genus Proteocephalus; species Proteocephalus fallax. The sequence goes on from JAPUBX010000660.1 coordinate 251,616, forward strand.
TTCTCTGCTTTATCCCCAGAGCATCAAGTTCAATAAATAAAAAATGTATTCAATGATAATTGCGACGAGCTTATCGTACTTTGAATACGAATACCAACTCCACCAACCGGTCTTATTGATGCATGGGCCATTAGGAATAATTACCACCTCTATGATCAATCAAAATTCAAAATTGTGCGGCTACTACTCTTACTATTACTCGTTCAGGGCTTCTCGTGAATATTTGACGAACATCCTCGCTGATTTACCGTTGAGGAATTTGGTTTCACGAAGTGCTTCGATTTAGCGTGCATTGGGTCTCGCACAACGAAGTTTGTTATGAGTACGTTTCTTCTATTCAGGGACGTCTCGTCCTTGAAGCGGCCAATCACGGACGAGAGCATTGCCTCACTCGACTTCTTCGACCAACCAAGTTGGTCCACCGCGAACGTGATTAGTGTTAAGGAGAAGACGAGTTGGTAAACCCTTTTTGGCGATAATTGCCAACTGAAAACAATGCTCACATTCGTGGGAGTGGCTCTTAAAGTTTTCATGGCAAAATAAACAAAGCGATGGACGTTTGAATACCGCAAAAGGATATTGTGTGAGGCCATTGACGTCGGGGGCATTCCAGACGAATGCAGATTTCTCGGAATTCACTTTTGGAAATAGGTAACCCTGAACCACATCTTCACTGGGAAAGTCTAGACAACATGAAGGTTACAACAACACGACGGTGCACAAACCCGCGGGAATTGTAAGAGATTTCCATCGAGATTTTTGATTTCCGGCGGAGGTTCTAAAAAATCGGAAATTTTCATTAATTTGTGCCCATTAGCCCCCAACTCATGATAAGAGAGGCCTGTAGTGACGTTAAATGGTGTGTTTATTTATTCCAGACTAATGACATCCATTGAACTGGCACCCATTGGCTAACGCACACAACAGCGCATGCTGTGACCTTAACGTGGATAAATTAAGACAATATCGACGATAGACGCGAATTCCACGTGAAGTAACACTCTTCATCGTACGCGAGGACACATTCTGCATAGATATCCCTACAGCGATAGAAACCTCTTTCTCAAAATTATATGCTACCCTGAACTACGTTTTGTCAATCCGAACGCCAACCATGCTACGACGCATACGACTCGCATCGGTAGACACGAAAACCAGGCTACATGATTTTCTTCATCTTCACCTCAGACAACGATAGCAAAACTGTTTACAATAATTTTCCATCCTCGCCCGATTTTGGTCAATCCGAACGTCAACCCTGCTACGATGTAATGAATTCGCATCGAACGACACGAATGTTTCCTGAACCTGTTCCAAGTATGAAACGCACCAAGAATGCATTCAACACTGATTACTGATGCGTCGCCCTCCGGCATAGCCGCTGTGTTGGAGCAAGAGGGCCGACCTGTTGTCTGCATATCACGGCGGTTGTCCACAGCTGAACGTGGATACGCCCAAACGCATCGCGAAGCCTTGGCGGTTTTCTGGGCTGTGATGCGGTTGCATAAATACTTATTCTGCAGACAATTCACGATTGTGGCTGACCATGAACCTTTGGAATTCATTTACAATCCAAGTCATTCATTGTCAAAGGCTTCTGCAGCTATGGTGCAACGGTGGCGTCTCGCTTTGAGCGCCTATACTTATGACGTGGTTCATCGGCCTGCCAAACATATCCAGCATGTCGATTACTTATCCAGAACTGCTACTACAGAGGAGATTACGGAAGGCTCGTCTCTCCTGCTACAACCACTGCCTGTGAGTCGCGATGAACTCATCTCTGAGACGCGATTGGCATTCAAGAGAATTCTAACGGCACTCAGAAAGGGCTGGAATAATGCGGATAAAAAGAAGTTCCCACATTTCTACTCTCGGAGGGACGATTTGGGTTCCACTCCAGAAGGTCTACTATCTTATCAAGACCGTATTGTGGTACCACCAGTGCTGCGCAAATCTGTTCTTGACGATCTGCACTCCGGTCATCTTGGTGTTGATAAAATGAAGTCATTGGCAAGAAATTCATGTTGGTGGCCGGAACTTGAAGCCGATATCCGGCGAACGGCTGCCCGGTGTGATGGCTGCTTGCACAAGTTGCCCTCAAGGCCTTCTAAATGGTCTCCATGGCCAGGGTCCTTTGAGCCATGGCAACGAATACATGCTGATTATTGTGGACCATTTCTCGGCAAATACTATGCTCTTGTCGTGATCGATTCATTTTCACGTTGGCCTGAAGTATTTCTGACGACCAGTGCCAATGCTGACTTCACCAAAGCGGTGTTTCGGAAGTTATTCAGCCGTGAAGGCATTCCGCTCGTTTTGGTTACGGACAATGGTACACATTTCACCGCCGACCATTTGCTCACGGCTCCCAGACATCCTCAGTCGAATGGCTTAGCAGAGAAATTCGTCAAGACCCTGAAGGCGGCTATATCATCTATGAAACCAAGTACATTTACAGACTTAGATCGGTCTATCGACAATTTCCTGATGCAGTACCGTAATGCTGATCAAGTTACCACTGGTAAAAGTCCGGTTGTGTTATTCAAGGGGCGCAAACTCAATACATCGTTCCAATGCCTTAAATCAGGAGAAGTTACCTTTTTCAAAGGGAATGATTTTCGACCGTCTCGAGGTCTTATTCTTGGAAGAAGTGGAAATCGTATGGTTACCATCCTCGATGGCACTGATTTATCAAGTCATCGTCGGCATGTCGATCAAATCTGATGAACCAGCTATGGCCGTTATTGATTCCCATCCTTCTGAACCAGCCGTGACTGTTATTGATTCCCATCCGTCTGAACCAGCTGATCCGGCTTATACGACTCCATCCGTTCCAGACCAAAGCTCGCAAGCTCTACCTCGGAGCGTTTGGGTTTGAAATCGCCGGTCAACTACCGCATGCCATCGAAGCTGCTGCACCCAGGTGGATGTGGTGATTGCTAACTTTAATTATTAATTGTGTTTTACTATACTAACGTATATTGTACGTTACACTTACACTTACGAATACGATTTCTCCTTGATGCACGTGTCTTATTCGTTAAAGGTCTCGGTTGGCTATTTGAGTTAGACCGATATTACAGACAATTCGTCTATTATACATTCAGGGTTAATTTAACCCTCCATACAATACTACCACATTTCTTTGACTAAATTTCATCAAAAATCAGGAAATCAAATCAACTTACTTCGCAAAAATATCTATGGCATAGACCTATTAATAGGCTATCAGGGTGAGGCGAGGGCAAATTCGATTGTATGTCTTTGTTTTCCTTTTCCGCGTTTTCAATAACTTTCGGAACTTAACCCCCCCCCTCTGTGAGCTTTCATATGAGATACAAAAAATGCGTACTTGTAAACACAGAATGGCGAACATAATAATGCGGTTTACTTACTTGAAATCGATAAGGGGTTGGAGGATAAGACGACCTTGGCGACGAAGTGCATGTTCTTCGTCGGGAAACGGAAGGGGGGGCCTAGGAACCTCTTCAGAAGTGGCAAATTCTGCCAGAATTTCCAAAGCACTGACTGTTCCTATTTTTTTGATTCCAGGTGTGTAATCACTCCCACAAAGGAGAGCGAAACGCAACAACTGAGATCGATCGAGACCTTGCCAAAACGGGTTTTCGAATGCAAAAAAAAATGCAATTACCTAAATCCTCATGTATGTCATTTAGGCAATAAGAATATGGCTGGGTGAAGCTCTCCTTGTTTCTGCGACCCGATGCGCCACCGCCGAAGAGATGTCTGCAGACACTACTGGCGCCAAAGAGCCACACGTCGGAATCATCACTGGCAATGACGTCAACCAGGCCGACCTCCTGGAGACGACAACATTGAGCCTCGGCCTCCTCGGGACTAACAACAATCGGGAATCCGAAGAGGCCAACCAGACGCTGTAAAAGTAATGCTACTCTTAACAAATGAGTAGCGAATATATTGGAGAAAGATATTGTCCAATGAATGGATTACCTGGGCTTCACAGACGCAGTCAGTGGAGGTCTGTTGCGCTTGTCGTGCGAGTCTGTCAGCTTCGGCACGAAGGAAATCGTCATCGAATTCGAATCCTGCATCGTTATCATCTTGTTCGTCGTTCCGAATGAATTGGTTTGACGGCGGCTGCATTACAGGAGCAGAATCTTCTTCAAAATCAGACGAATTACTTTCTCCCCTCGAGTCCTCCTCGGTCGATGGAGAATCATGAACTGATCCATCGAATTTTCGTAGAGGGCGTGATTTTTCAATTGGTGGTACATCCTCAAATCCGTCGGAACTTTCGCTTCCGTTCTTTGGTGCTTCGGGCTGAATGGGAGAATTTACTAGATGTTCATCTTCACAAGGTGAGCTATTTTGAGCAAAAGACTCTGCTCTTGGATAATGCAACAGATCCTTTTCCTCTTTGCTCTTTTTTAAACGATCCTCGCTAGGAAACACGTTGGCAGTGGCAGGCGGAATCGGACTTTGGGGCCAAGCGTTGACGTCGGCGTAGTCGGAGCTATCACGTTTCAGTCTTTTTGGAGAAAATCGAACGCTCTTTTCTTGTTCTTCTTCGCATTCGTCTTCTTCTTTGCTGCCTTCTTTTGAATTTCCATCACCGAATGTTCGTCGAAATTCATGGCTATTTGCGAAATTCGGATAAATATCCAACATAGGAAGATTCTGGTTTTGTGTTCCCCTTAATAAAAAAAAGCAATTCAACACGCTATATTTTCGGTTTCTTCGTTTAGATGAATGGCGCTTACTCAGGGGAAGATTCTAATAGCGCAGGTGGACAATCAATAAGTCTATAAAAAGAATGATAACAGCGTTATTAAGTTTCGATAAAGTCATTGTTGACAAACAAAGACTCACCGTTCCATGTGGAGCCCCTGTAAACCGCTTGATGTTTTCCGTTTCATCAAAATAGCATGCCCCTCGTCCTGCGAGGCAATTCGGAGAGCCACCGTTTCAATGTTGCCGTCGTCTTCACCCCCAAGAACACCACGCGGTAAATGGGGTCTCACGACAGTCGATACCATCTCTGCGTTCATCTGCCGCAGAATTTCAGACGTTTTGCACGCCAATTCTCGGCTTAATAGCAGCTTGTGTGCTTGAGCAATCGAAAAAGCTTCACTGGATTTGTGCTATAATGTAATAACTACTGATTAACATTAGAATAGCTGAATACCGCGATGTCGTTGGAACCAGCCGATGTGGTGAGTTTTTCCTGCATAATGGATACCACCTGCATCTGAGCATGCAGTGGGAGGGATGTAAACGCATCTGAGTGAACATCGATTGCCCCTTGATCAACCGGATAGTTGGCCTACATAAAAATGTCCGTTATAAACGAGGGAGAGAACATTACAATAAAATCGCGAGCTAGATCTCTGGAAACCTCTTGTTCCTGTTCCAATTGGATAGTTCTGCTTGAGACATCTGCAGAAGTCCTACACAATAGCCCACATAAAAGGCAAAATGGATGAAACTTGCGAAGGCGCGAATGAAGACCGAGATCCAAACATTTCCATGTCTTGCTTTGCTCTACGCATTTCCGCGGTACTGTGAAAGCGACGCAACAATTCCGATGTAGAATCTAAACAGCGCAGTAAAAAAGGCAATGTGGCGCGTTACTCACCTTTTTTTGACGCATTGGAGGAAACAGCGCCTTGAGCCAATCGGGTCAAAAGACGCTTAAGAAGACGCCGCCTTGCCTGCTCGGATTTTAAATGAACATTATTGCGTATCTGGCGACGAGCGGCCTGGAATTAACAAACACTGATTTCAATTCGCGTCAAATTAATATTTTATAACAAAAGGCAGGCGTGCTACGGAAAGACATGAGGTGGCGCCGTACATCTCTAGAACTAGAAGAAGGAATTTCATTTTCTCCAACACACTATGTCTTCGCAGTGATTATAAAGTTACCTGAACCAGGATAATTCGTTCAGGGGCATGCAGACCTCTTAACTCAAATCCGTATAAAAACGACGCACCATTGTCGCCTTCTTGAGTGGTGGGACAGCACCATCGAAGACAAACACAGGTCGAATTCCAAAATAGAGCAGTTTACACAGACGTCGAAACAAAATAGCGAGATAAAAAATTGGATTATCAGAAGTCTCGGATTGACGAGATTTGAGCGCCTGATGAAGCCATATGTTCATATCTAGTGGAAGTCAAAAATAAAAATACGAATTTTACCAATGGCCATTCTTTTATCTCGGAATTTTTCTAAATCAACAGCCCGCCTGGATTCTTCCAACAGACGCCACAGTCCCGGGACTCCCATTATTCTAAAATACCAGAAAAATATGTATGCCTACGATCACACCAAGTACCAAAGATCAGTGATAAAATGCTATGTATATATTCAAAACAATTTCATTATTTATGCAACTTTACGCAATATCAATTGCTTTATTTTATCAAATAGATATAGTAAGAAAGTAATAATACAAATACACACCACACAACTAAAATAGAGAATCGCATTCGTCAGAGCCTTAGTTGTAAATATTGCGGGGCATATCGGCCTCATGAAAATGCGAAATTCTATCGAGAATATAGATGATTGGTCCAAGACAGCTCTAAATGGAATTACGTCGGAATCCGAAAATTCAACGCATTTTAACGTAGTTTGATGATGCGAGATCTCCATAAAGGATTTATAATTTTAAATTATCGCAGAAATGCACAGGTGAAGTAAGATGCGAAATTCTTTTTTATGTACGAGAATTCAGCAAATTTTAAATTGTTTTTTTTTATTTACCTTGTCATTATTTTGCACATAATTTTTTTCAGCCATATAACACGGACACTTATTCTCATTATGGCTGTATTTGTATCTCCTTGTAGGCGGTAGAGTTTATTGCAGAATATAGAGCAACGACATGAGTGGCAGAGGATCAAATAGTAACTAGATCGATAGGTTAAGGTCGAGGGGAATTTACAGGGGTGTAAGGCGTCGGCTCTCTTTCCTTAGCCGAGGTAGGAATCACTGATGGCTGGTCCTTATTCTGTATCTCGTTCCGAAGTGCTGACACAGAAGTTGCCAGTTGGGAAACGACTTCGCAGAGTTGGTCCATCTTCGACGGGGTTTTGTCGTCGTCCTTAATGCCGGTCGGGGAGGGAGACGGTCGACATTCACTAGTCAAATTTCTGGATGAGACGGCCCTTATTGGCAGGATCGTTTTGACACTTCGAGCCTGAGGTTGCGACATAATCTCGAGGGAAAATACAGAAAGCGTGGCAGATAACTGTTCGCGGCACGGGGGTAGAAAAATTCCCTGTTTCGATATCACTCTGGTACCATGAAAACAAAACCGAGACTAAAAACCAACTACTACAAAACTATTGGAATTTTATTGGAAGTTTTAACAAAACGTTATTTATAATTTAATAGAAGGGTTTTCGTCTACATCACTTCCCCCTCAGACGACACCCCCCCTTTTATCTCCTCGCTGATCATTTTTCTTCGGCCTCTTCTGCAAAAGGGGGTTCCCGGTCTACCCCGCCTTCGACCTTGACGGCGTTGACTTGTCCTGTAGGGGAAAGCATTCGTTATATATATGTACAATAAAAAAAATATATTTTGTTGCGTCCGAGACACCACCTCCCCGCTCGATTTCGTCCCCGGAGGACGATCCTTCCACGTAGTCCGCCAGTCGTAGGGGTTTGGTGGTTTTTCGCTTCGCTGGTCCGGGCAGCCCGTTGAAAACCGTCGCATCGTTTCGATGGAGCGTTTGACGTGCAGCGTTGTCGAATTCCACGACGATGGTTTCGGGACGCGGGGTGTCGATTAACTTGAAGGGTCCTATCCACCGGTCGTCGAGTTCCATGTTGCGCGCGCAAGTCCTAACCAGGACCAACTGGCCTTGGTATAGGTTCTTTTCACGCCGGCGGCTGCGACTCAGCTCACGGAGTTTTTGCGCTCGCTTCGAATATACTGTTCGACGTCGGCTCGGGCCTCCGGGACAGCCCTTGGTCTACACACGCCGTGCCCGAGCGATTGATCTTCGACTCGCTGGATCCCTCTTTCAATTCCGAGCCAGGGTCTCCGTCCTAGTTGGACCTCGAACGGGCTGTAGCGCGTCGTACAGTTTTTTGTCGTTCGATAGGCCTAGAGTGCCTCTGCCAGCCTCTCTCGCCAGTTCTCCGAACCGTCTTCGCAGATCCTCTTAATTCGGTCCTTTATAGTGCGATGGAACATTTCGACCCCCTCGTTCCCTTCGGGGTGGTATGGGGTCGTCCTCGTGTGGAGGACCCCGAATCCGTGGCAGACATCTTGTATCTGCGGCGCGTTCACGTTTGCCCCTCGGTCGTTGTGTAGTTGTTTAGGGGCTCCGTAGCGGAAGAACCATTCGTCGCGCAGTATGCGGGCCAGCTCGGCCCCACACGTGTCCGTGGTGGTCGACATTCACTAGTAAACATTCTAGACGAAACGGCCTTTCTTGGCAGGATCTTTTTGATACTTTGAGCCTGAGGTTGTGACATATACTGTTCGCGGCACAAGGGTAGAAAAAGTCCCAGTTTCGATATCATTTGGGTTCCATTAAAACAAAACCCCATTATTCGAGACTAAAAACCAACAACTACAAAACGATTGGAATTTTATTGGAAGTTTTAACAAAACGTTATTTATAATTTAATAGAAGGGTTTTCGTCTACACTCCTATCTCGCGTTTTCGTGAGTGTTGTGATTCGAATTTCCACGGTAACTTAAAAACCACGAAACCTTTTTACGACACACGCGTCTAAAAAGGGTAATTAAAGATAACGCAAACCAAAGTATAATCAAGATTGTTCTCTTGATTTAATAATACAAAGGTACAACGTTAAATCGGCGCTCGCGCGTTCGTGGGCGGAAATCGGTTCTTGTTTGTTAAAACAAAAGGGGGCTTTTAAGGTAACTACAAGAGTACTTGTGGTGGTTGCTAACTTTAACTATTAATTGTGTTTTGCTATACTGACGATTGTACGATACTAGACTACGTCGCTGCACGTGTCTTCATTCGTTAAAGGTCTCGGTTGGCCATTTGGGTGATACCGATATTATAGACAATTCGTCTCTTCTACATTAAGATTTAATTCAACCCTCCATAAAATACTACCACTATGTCAAAAACGAAACTCGAATCCTTATCAGTTTCTGCAACTTCACGAGAAGTGTCGGACTACATTGAGCGTTTCGAAATTTGGGCTATCACCCAAGATAAGCTCGATGAAGAAAAGAAAGCGGCTTATTTTCTGAACGCCATTGGTAAAGATGCTTATGCTATGGCGAAGAACTTGGTTTATCCGGATATTCCCATTATAATGCCACTCGCCAAGATCCATGAAGCTATTATTCAGCATGTTCAGCCTATAGCTTTTGAGGCTGCTGAACGAAGCAAAATCCATACTCTCATGCTAAAATCCGACCAAAAAATTCGAGATTTTATGCTTCTACTTCAGACCCAGGCAGCAAAATGCAACTTTGAAGCTCAATCAGACACGCAATTACGCAACCGTTTAATTGCAGACATCAATGATCCTAATCTCTAAAGACAATTGCTATTACTAAATAATCCTACATTCCAAAGTTTTCGTGCTATATGCGAACAATTCGAAGATGTCTCGAAAATTGTCAAATTTTATATTATTCCAGATCCCCTGTTTCACTCCAGATCCATCCCTAGGAGACCAAACGCGCGGATATTTAAAAATCGCAAAAACAAGACCGATAATTCATTTAGTACTTGTCATTCGTGTGGCAAATTGCATTCACGGGAGCAATGTAAATTCCGTGATGCGAAATGCTATAATTGTGGCAAAATAGGCCACATCAAATCGGTCTGCAAATCAAAGGTTTGTGCGATTACTAAAGATTCAGACGACAATATATCCGATATGGCTCTGATGAGTTCTAGCAGTCAGAGCGGTGGCCATATTTCCAAGGAACTTATGAATTAACATGGAAAAAAGATGTCCTTTATTGTTGATACCGGGAGTGTGGAATCTCTCATTCCCATCCATGCATTGAAGAAGTTTTGTCCACTTCCATGTAAACAGAAGACCGTCCAGTCGATTATTGGTATCACTGGTGATTCATTGAAAATCCTTGGCTTCTGTATGATTCCTATTGTCCGAGATGGCACCAGATTCCCGTGCAAATTCTTGGTGTCGGCAACGGGTCCAGCCATTATCGGGTTGAACGTCATGAAGCAGCTCAAGTTTCAATTGAGTTTCTATTCATTAACGGCAGTTAAATCCGAGTTCAAATATCTGGTCCAAAATTGCACCAGAGTGACTGGTGGAATGAAAATTCCCAAAGTCAAATTGATGGAGCGTAATATACTGACTCCAGTGAACTGTTCACAATGGGCCACTGCCATTGTTACACCACTGCATTTTTTATTCATGTTTCATGAACTTCCGTAATTTTTACACACGCGACATCTCCTCGTGTCACTCTCCGATAAGTCAAGTGACTTATTCGAATTCAGGGGACTTCCACGACACACCCATATGGGTATCTCCGTAGCAAGAGCACGGTGTTTCCTATGTTCCTTGTCGTGGGTTTTTGGTTCTGGTCAGGTTCTACGAATTATTAACCATGTTAATTCTCGACCATCATCTTTGATAATCGTGCCATTTTTTGATATTAGTACGCGACCAAATTAGCGACCCTTAACGTGTATCGATATAAGCACGTTTTAATGCTCACATAATATACTGTGACTTTAAAATAACGGAAATAAATAATTATTATAAATAGCTAGAAAAGGCGACATCAAATATTTACGATTATAAAATTATAACACCGTTGCTTGCAGCAATGTCTTTCAAATTTATCACTTTCCCAAAAATTAATTCGTCAAACTTTCTCACAAACATCAGAAGATATCCAAAGCCCCATGGCCCTAAAACTCAAAAACATAACACTCAAAGGTAAAGACCAGTCAATCTGGACTTAACAGCGAGATCTTATACTGATCTTTCATTGATTAGAGTGTCAATGAGACGGTCGGCGAGGATAAAACAAATTTCAAACGCCGTTATAAAAAAACATCGCATCGTATTCATTCTGAATTTTCAAACAGGTAAAATTAATTTGTACTGTGTAAAATATACGAGGTTCTCGGGAAAAACGTGAAGAGAGACCGTATTCAAATCGACCCTGGATTCGTCCTTTGAGGCTGCCGGGGTAGGAAGCAGTGCTTCGAGTCTTAGCTCGGCTAGCGAAGATGACGATCCCGTCTCCCGTAGCTGGTGGCCTTGGTTCTTCCGTCTAGCACGTCAACGGGTTCTTCTCTGTCGGTCGGTCGGCCACCAACGTGACCAGCACCGCGGAAGATGTTTCGTTTCCTACCAGCGTCTCAAGTATAGGAGAAGTGTGGCCGGGAGTCGATAGAACCTGATCGGGAACATGAGAGTTCCTATTTCGTGGTCTGGATGGTCTTTCGCGTGTCCTTGTCCTTTCGCGCCGAAGGTCACAAATAAGAATCCTCCCAAACCCAAAAGTCCAAAATGCCGCGTCATTCGCTTTTCGTCCCTAGGCCTTCATTTTGGATGACTGAATGTTGTCGAGTTACGTGCATGTGGCCGGGATTTTACTAGGGAACGCTGGAGCATAACCGAATCGATGGATCCACTTAAGGCAAACCAGTTTTTAAATACTTATAGAAATAAAGATATTCTGGCATAATTTGGAATACATTTTATTTTCTTAAATACTTGCCGTAATTGGGAACAATCCATTGCGCTATCAATCATAAATGTAGGTTCAAATAATGTTTTGCTCGAAATTTCGCATCAGCATTTTCATATAAAAAAATTTATTTCCGAATAAAATGAGAAAAAATAACAAAATAATGGGTTCAAAGTATACAAAATTAACACACTGAATCATAAAATGATAAGAAAATTATTTTCGTTTGTGTTGTCCGACTTCCCGCTGAGAAGTTTACAAACAGTGCAACAGTAACAGAGAGCGATTAGGAAGACTATTAGACCCAGCGACATTAGAAGAGACCCCCCAACAATGGCTCTAAAACGGAGATAAAACAACATTGAATCTCGATTTTTCTTCTTCTTCAATTGCTGTTTCTTCAATATGAAGTCTCAAATATCTGAGGCGGACTTATTTAAACAAACTGCTTAAATGGGTTGTTCTTCTTTGCACGGCCTTGGCCAATAGACCGCCGCAATCTCTCGTTTCTCTCTTTTGATGGTGCGGATATTCCTGATGTGGTTGAAGAGTCTCTGGCCTTTTTAGAGTAAGACCACCAACATTCTCCAATCTACCACCTTTAACAGCATCTTCTATCCTTCCCACTCAATGGATCAGTTAGGCAGTTAACCTTTAAAAGGATCCACCCAATTTTCTCCCACAGTTTCACTTGTATTCAAATTTCATCGGGTGTCTGCCATTCCTCCATCCTCTTTCGTAAGTGCACAAACCCATCTTCGTCATTAAATCACCCTCACCTCTTTAATTTGCCTTCTTTTTCGTAATATGACATTTGTTTTGGTACAGCACCCATTTGAAAACCCCCTCTCTTTATCCATTTTCTTTTATAGGCAGGACCAAACGCGCAGTCGGTTCTGTAAAATGTCATCTTATACTACCGGTGGATATGAAAGCGTTGCTCACGTTTATCGCAGCTCTATTTCCTGTCTGGCAACTTACAAAGTTTGACCATGTGGTTCATGCGTGAGTTGATGAATCGAATTTCGCTCGTCGTAACTGCGATCTGCGACACATGTAAAGCACCTTAAAATAGGAGATGCTCCATCACATACCGATCGCAGACCATGCCCCATCCAAAATCGCTACCAAGACTGCCTTTCTAATAATACCATGTGGTTTGCGAAACGCCGCCACGGGCTTCTAAAGTTTTCTTCTGATCGGGTTTCTGTGGTTTTCCATTAGTCCATTTCAAGTATGAATGCCCTACAGCGGACTAATTTGAATAATCTTTTGATTCAATAATATACCAATAACAACCTTTGATTCGGCCCACCGAACCACCCCAAAGTCGTGCGGGTTGGATTTGATTTTTTCATAAAACCAATCTCGTCTATTTTCAGTCAATCGTTCTTTGGAAATATATGTAATTTAATGCATATGGTTTTGCATAAACACAGATTCCTGGATTGCGACCAATTCGCAATGGATCGATTGACAATTTATGCTATTACCCAACTGTAAATGTAAACAGGTAGTCAAACGTACGGAGTGGTATCCTTCCAGATGATTGCCACAGACCCTCCAATGAGAAGAAGGGAGAGGAGGAACTGCATAACTACGCCGTTAATTAGGCAGAAGCGTGTTGTGTTGCGGAGGAATTGTCTGCCAGGAAAATAACACAGCCGCTGACAACAGCTAGTAAATATTGTATATTATACATTTTCATCTATGCAGCATTGTATGATTTTATCGACTATTGCATGTTAAGGTTTTGGTGATTGGCTGATTTCAACAAATACTACATTTTTAATTCGCCTTATTACGCACATCTTTCTTAAGGGAATAATACAAATGTATTAAATGCCTTCATATCTTCATGAAAATGAGATGGAATGGTAAAAGCTTACAGTGGGTTGCGCATTTTTCTATGTTGGGACACACGTGCTCAGCCTTAGAAGTCCATGTGGCATTCGTAAAAAGTCGATTGCAGAGTGCGTGTTCGTCCCTTTTAAACCGAGACCACATCCCACTAAAACAGACTATCCGTACTGTCAATTTCCGTTTTGAAATCGCCTCGTGGGCAGGGGAATCGTAAGTTTCAAGGCATAATTTATTGATTTTTTTTCGAATAAAGTAGAATCAACTACTACTGTTACTGATTTTTTAATAATGGTATTCGCTTTATTGAGACCACACCGACCAAAACGTTCAGCTTACAAATTTATAACCAACAAAATTGATCAGGAAGTTACGAGTTTACTTGGAAGATTCCGATTACGTTAACGCGAAATAAGAAAGAGGTAAATTATCAAAAAAAGGCTCTATCCATAACACGCGCCCAAAACCTATTGGGGCAGATTAAGCGGTGTACCGTGTGAAAATGGGTTGTTGAACACTGTCTCTTGTTTATTGGATAATAATTATGATGCTGTAATGCGTCGTGTTTTCAGTTCTTTCGATTATTCTTTGAATCATCAGCAACTTTGTAATTATTGTTGTTTTCTTCTGGTGGTCATCAAAATCATGGTCATCTCGGAACTTAGTAACCAATGGCAATATTCGCCCAAGCACAATCCGTCACCCGAAATCGCCATTTTCAAGTTTCGCCGGCCGGCCCAACGAGTCAGCTGGGAAGGATGAGTCATCATTGCGAGTACTGTTCTAGGTGGCTGCCAATAGAGCGGTCACACCAGACATGCCACGTGTGGCGGCAGTATCAAACTTGATCAAAGAGGTGGGTGGAGGCGTACGTGACTTACTATTGGATGGTTGAAGGACACGCCTGTGCATTGGACAAGCGGCGCAAGCCAAGACACCAGCATGCTGGAGCCATGAGTGGTGGTTATGGCAATGGCTAAGATGTTTTCAAGACAATTATACGATTAAAAGAATATGAAGAAGAAAATAAGTAGTAATGGTAGTATATAGAGCACGATAAATTATAGCACCACCATTGTTATGCAACGAACAAGATGTATGGTTTCCAGACGATTGGAGAGCTAGTTTTTATTTTAATTTGGTAACTCGTTTTCACACGGTTCACCGCTTAATCCGGCTCAAGCTGTCGAGCATGACGTCCTTTATCGTTGGAGCTCAAAAGAGCTTCGATATTTAAAAAAATCCCTTGTTTTCTAAATAAATGGTTCCGTGTCAATGTTGCAGTGGCCGTTACTAACATTAAATTCTATGACCTTGAGAACCGAATGAGTTATGTCTGGTCATTGATTTATTTGAAATCGCCCAAAGTTACCAGTTTATCGAACAGATTTAATCGCATCACAACAATATTCTTGAATAAGAAGACGAATGATTTTTACAATTCGCCAGTATTCTTTGGCGGTTCAAAAATGTCTCTCTCATCACTACAACCTATCGACTGTTGAAATACTTTTAAATCATAATTCACACCATATGCTAGTTGATATGGTACCTTGACACTCAATAAACACTGACATTTAAAAGTCGTTGATATTCATCAATTGAGTTGCTGCAACTTCCTACAAAACGTTAATATGTGTTATTGATTATCATTCTTAGGCGTCGGTTACTTGAAGGAAGACAATATTTTAAGATTTAGGTGGCGATTAACGGTTTATATAGTGTTGTGTTATTACTAGATGTTTGGTAACCAAGCCAATTGTTTCCCCGCGGCATTCTCCTGCCTCATCGATGTTGCAATGACGATTCTTGGAGGTATTGTATCAAGCCAATCGAAGAGGACGCTGAACTGTCCGCTGCATCTTCAGCATCATCGAAAACAGAAGACTTAACAAAACCAGAGGCTTCATCTGGAACCAGGGCTTGTTTCCACCACAAGTCTAGACGGAACTTGGGATTCACCCTGTAAGAATAGGTACACCTGTCGTGATTCGCAGTTCGACGATAACTTAACCCGCTAAACCTTTTTATGACATACATAATCAAGATTATTTTCTTGATTTAATTATACAAAGGCACAACGTTAAGTCGGCGATCATGCGTTCCTGGGCGGAATCCGGTTCGTGTGTCTTAAAACAAAAGGGGGCGTTTAAGGTCACTACAGGGCTCCCCCCTTAGACTCTTCGTCGTCAAGGGAAGAGATACAATAAGGATGGCTGGTGGGGACGCAAGTTTACAGACGGTAAATTAACGGGCAACGTTTTTTAGATGCGGGGGTGTGCGGCTGACGCGACCGCTTCGTGTACGGGTGGTCGTCAATGTGTCAGTCGGCTCCGGACTGATTCGGGCAGGGGCATGAGAAGATGACACAATAGATTTTCCTGGGGAAATCGCGTCGTTCGGTTGGCCAGTCAGTTCGAGCGGATTTCGAATTGGAACAGTATTGAAAAAAGGTTCCTCGACGAAAGCATTCTTGAGTCGATCAATTGAAACCGTTTCGTGGCGTCCATTCATGGATATTTTAAACGTTTTATCCGAACGGGAAAGTACCGGAAAAAGACCATCATATGGCGGTTCAAGAGGACGACGGACTCGATCACAACGGAGAAAAACGTGGGTGCTCTTTTGCAGTTGTGGGTTGACCTGGGAGCCTGACTTCTAGGGTCTGGTTTCTTTAGGCCGAACGCTCCAAGCAAAACTGCGTAGCCTCTGAAGAACATCGGAGACAAACAGGGACGGCTCAGCTGATCTTGGGTTAACAAACTCACCCGGTAAGCGGAGAGTTGCAGGAGTCGACGTTGGGTTTAAAAGTCGCACGAATGCCAAGCAGGACGAGAGGCAAATTGTCTACCCAATGTTCTCGGTCATCCTGAGCCATAAGGGAGGACTTCAGTGTTCGATGGAGACGCTCAACCATCCCATTGGCCGCGGGATGGTAAGAAGTTGTGCGGATTCGCTCGCATACAAGAAATTGGCACATCTTTTGGAAAAGCGTTGATTCGAATTGTGCCCCTCGGTGTGTTGTCAAACGACGTGGAGATCCGAAGCGCGCCGCTCAGTTATGCAGGAAGGCGAGAACGACCGTTTCTGCGCCGATGTCCGCTAGCGGTATAACTTCGCACCAACGGGTGAAGCGATCTACACAAGTCAGCAAGTAGCGGAAACCCCTGGACGAGGGCAACGGGCCGACGAAATCCACATGAACGTGGCTAAACTGTGCGTCGGGTGCGTCGAACGTGCCGATCGGTGCCCTGGTGTGACAATTGAATTTTACTTGCTGACGCCGAAGGCATGCCCGTGTCTACAGGCGGACGTCCCTTTGCAATCCCTTCCACGAAAACCTTTCAGTCACTAGTAGGGTGGTTGCGCGAATACCATGCGAGAGACCATGAACCATTTCGAAAACTTGGCGCCCCATGCATTGCGGAACTAGCGGGCGAGGGGAAGCTTTGGTGTTGTCGCAGAGCAGAGAACGCTGAGACAACGGGAGAGTTAGGTGTATAAGGGCTGTGTCGTCGGGCCCAATTTGAATACCCTCGTGTTGCTGGGCGTCAGACATCTCCTCGTAGTCGATACCATTAGCGAGCTGCAGACTGTTCAACTCGATGCGCGAAATTGCGTCGGCAACCTCATTATCTGCGCCGCGGATATGAGGGAATTCCAGGTCGAACTGGGAGAGGAAATCGAATTGTCGGATCTCGCGTTCGTTGTAGCGAGAAGAGTAGGAGGCCATGGCATAAATCAACGGCTTGTAGGTGGGAGGGTTGCCAAAGAAACTCTGACGACGGGGGGAAGCTTTTGGGTGAACAGGTGGCGAATGATACATTCGCTGACGTCTTGGTTCACCAATAGAGCTTCCAGGCGCTGCAGCAGTTGTGAAGGTCTCTCGTCAACCAATTCCTCTTCATTAAAAAGAGCATTGTAGCGCTGTGTCCTTGTTATCGCAGACTGCCGAATAAGAGCTGTCTTAAGCACAGTGTACGGGCTCTCTGCCGGTGGTGCAACGATAATGTGGCGTAAACGGGCAACCAGATCCTCCATCAGTGACGCCAGGACGTGATGAAACTTGGTTTTCTCAGCGACAATTCCTTTCGCCGCAAACTGGGATTCCAGGACCGAAAGCCATGCCTCTATATCGCTCTTCCACGGAGGTGGAATTTTAATAGAGACAGAGTAAACGTCGGGAGATAATTCAGTAGGGGGCACATTAGAAGAAAATCCGAATCAAATATGCTCGCCAATGTTGAGATTCGAAGTTCGACGATAACTTAACCCGCTAAACCTTTTTATGGCATACGCGTCTAAAAAGGGTAATCAAAGAGAACGCAAACCAAAGTATAATCAAGATTGTTTTCTTGATTTAATTATACAAAGGCACAACGTTAAGTCGGCGCTCGAGCGTTCGTGGGCGGAAATCGGTTCGTGTGTCTTAAAACAAAAGGGGCGTTTTAAGGTCACTACAGACCTACGGGTAGAAGGGTCTCGATTACGAAAGGCGAAACTGTCGGTATTCTTCCCTTTTCGACATCACACACTGACGTTCGGTCTTGCTTAATTCGCGCCGTTATCGAGGCTTCGCCGTTCTCGTCACCTCCACGACGAAACCCCACGTGGGAGAAAGCGGTTGACCCTGTGGTGTGTACTTATTCGTTGCATTTGAATCCTTGTTGCAGACATCTTAGACTTCGGGGTGCCATTCTTCGGATGGAAACAATTCGGTTTAATATAGTACCTTGACCTCAATAAACACTTGCATTTAAAAGCCTTAGAGTTGATATTCATCAATTGAGTTGCTGCGACTTCCTACGAAACGTTAAATATGTTTTATTGATTATCCTTAGGTGGGGTTTTAGCGGTTTAAATAGCGTTGTGTTATTGCTAGATTTTGGAGTAATTATTATTATCTTAGTGATACACGCAGACGATTTCTTTATCATATGCATGAATGCACAACTTCAGTCATAAAGTACATGTCTGCCACGTGTAGCGGAATTAACACACTTGATGTGGGTGGCGTGGGTAATTCACTATTGGTAGGTTGAAGAACCTTACTGCTCAATTGACCAATCGCGCAAACACAGAGATCAACGTCGTGCGTTTGTTGCTGTGACTTATGCGACAATGGCTTAGGTGTATCGAGGATAATTAGAGTATTAAAAAGAAGAATATAGAACTAGAATTAGTCGTAGTAGTATTTTAAGTTGAGGAGAGTTCGGTTTGTTTAGACTTGCAAATTCCACAATCAAACACATCGTAAATACATCTTAAATACACGAACACTTTCAGCAACGGAACTTGACCTTTGGATCCTTCAAGGCCACGACATGTGGCCGGTTACTGTCGGAACAATGTTGTCTCTCTCTTCTTGACGTCATCACACCTGCAAGACGTAGGCGGGAGGTGATGCTGTTGGAGAAAATGTAATTGCCTTCCTGATCGATAAGGGGCCAGACCCTTCTGTAAGAAATTAATTTTTTTTTCTAGGGGAAGCTATCTCTTTGCAGTGACGTCAAATGGCACCCACTGGTGTTTGACCTCGGCCAGAGTCCGTAGGTCGGTCCAGTTGGCACAAACATCCAGCAACACCTATTGTCGGGTGAGGATTGACACCCTATTGAAAAGGTTATATAAATTAAATTAGACTCGAAATTATTGCAACATCGGGTGGCGAAACTACTGCTCGCACCAATCGGAGAACGGCAGTCCCACCTCCTCAACATATCAGGAGGCGAAAAGTGCACCAATTGGATATCGGTGGTTTAGGTTCGTTTGTATCTCTTACTCTGGGTCCGGGTACGGCGAATACGCCCACAGTTTAACTCACAGGGGGGCACTTAGCCTGCGTGGTTTAACCCACGTGTACAAACGTGCATAATCATAATCGAATGGAAGATTTTAGACGAGGAGGCGACCTTCGAATCAGTTTCAGTTCACACGGAACTACTAATAAGTGCTGACAGTGGATAAAACTGCACACGTAAAAATAGCGCCATAATCTCCCTTATACACAATGAGTCCATTTTATCCTGATGTGCATTCATAATTATTCCACAGCACACTTGATCCCCTTTTTGTAGTTTCTGTTGTAGCTATCACCAATGCCAGGACTCGTATCGGAACTTTCGATTCTAGTACTTCGACGTATTACTATGACCAATGCATGGCCGGGGTCTTTGTTGTTGGACGAATTAATATAAATTTGTATCGACTGCTTAACTGTGATCACAAAGGCGCGTAATGAGCGCTTCGAAGTACCAGTGAACATCTTAATGTTTACAGGAGCTGTTTTAAATTCGACGAGGTTTATCATTCTGCCAATATCTACTAATTTGACACCACCACTTTATAATCGTTGCGTTTAATGCAATAACTGAAAGTATAATTAAGTTGCAGACTGGCACACGTGACCGGTGCGATATAGTTTCGGTAAAGGCGATTGACAGTCCAATACATCTTTCAATTTGCAAACCCTCATTAGATCAAGTAATGTTGGTCATCTTCGTTTTCCGCCCAATTACTTTACAACAAATCTCCGTCATCAACAAATCTTACACGCCAAACCAACCATATCTTATCCCAACCAACTGCTTGCTGGGGACTGCACACACGTAAAACCCACTTCGCAGAATCGGATGAATTCGAAGTAGCGAATTCTAAATTCATTCTTACGAAAACAGCCGCACAGAGCCACTGGTTGGGAAATCAACGGTCGCAACAAAAGAGACGGACTTTAAGGCAACGCCCAGCTAACAGATAATGACTCAGTATAGATTTTTAACGACACCTCCGTTAACCTGGTCAGGACTTAGAGTGAATTCGTCGGTTCTTGTAGTAGTAGTAGTAGTAGTAGTAGTAGTAGTAGTAGTAGTAATAGTATTTGTTGTAGTAGTAACAATATGCATATCAATTTTGTCCGACCATTGTAGTAGTAGTGGTTCTTTTTCTTCTAGTTGAGGTAATAGTTGTAGTGGCAGTGAGAAAGTCTACTATACATCACGCATGATTTTGATGAAAGTTTTAAATCCATGTTTTCTAAAAAGATGGTTGTTGTGCCTTTACTGCAGAGACCGTTACTAGTAATCAATCCTACGACTTTAAAGGATTGATGATTCGTGTTTGATTTATTTCAAATCGCCTAGCGTTACTTGTTTATTGAAAAGATTTAATCAAATTACTACAATATTCGTGAATTACAAAATAAAAGATTTTTACAATTCTCCAGTATTCTTTGTCGGTTAATGGAAGCGTGCGTTTTGGTTTATTTATAAACAGTATAGCAGCGAAAATCAAGATTTCCACACGTGTAAAGGTCTTTGTTTCCCAAAAAGGCACATTTTGATGGCGATTCGATACAGG
Source organism: Proteocephalus fallax (assembly GCA_028672205.1). Lineage (NCBI taxonomy): Eukaryota > Metazoa > Platyhelminthes > Cestoda > Proteocephalidea > Proteocephalidae > Proteocephalus > Proteocephalus fallax. Next base: position 272,503 of record JAPUBX010000660.1, read on the forward strand.
CATTTTATTCGTATTGGACGGTATATAAACTGAGCCTTTCTTTACCTTTATTTTACTACATTTTCAAACTTTTCCTCCTGTAACGATGGCATGATGGCAGAACAATATGATCGCTGAATATCTCTCAATTGTCAGAAGCTATAAAAACAAACTTTTGGATATATTTGAAGAAACAATAAATTAATTTCTTCTGTTCTTAGAGCAGCCCCAAATTACAACATCTATTTGATAATTTTTAACTGTCATGCTGATTCATTTAGCCCTCATGGCCTTTTAAAAGAAATCCAAATGCCTGACTCATCATTAAAACCTATCGACTGCTCTAATACTTTGCAATCGTAATTCACACCATCTGACACTCAATAAACATTAACATTAAAAAGTCGTTGATATTCATCAATTGAGTTGCTGCAACTTCCGACAAAACGTAAGTATGTTTTATTGATTTACTTCATAGACTTCGGTTACTTGAAGGAAGACAATAGTTTAAGATTTAGGTGGCGTTTAGCGGTTTAAATTGTGTTGTTGCTAGATTTTGGGGCAATTATTATCTTAGTGATACATGCAGACGATTTCATTATCACATGCATAAATACACAAATTCCGTCATAAAGTACATGCTTGCCTGAATAGGCTGGGTCAGCTGACTTTTGACCAATTAAATATAAGCGATAACAGTTTATTCAGTGGTCTGCGTGTGCGCTTTCTTTTATTCGCTGTCGATCAATAGTCCCAGCCAATTGGTGTGCAGTGGTAGGCTGACTGTTTCTGTTGATCGTTGATTGGCTGGCGCTACCATGGAAAGGCCTGCGTGCATGGAGGCGAGAGAAAAGCGTCACTTTATGTGGCTGATCAGAGTCGCTTGTACAGTAGCAGTAGCACGCCCAATTTATTTATTTATTTTGAGTCATGCCACAAGGAATTTCGGAAATATGGATGCCAATGGATCCGGACCCCAGGTCTAAGGACTACCCGCTTATGGGCAGCTTCTGGCCCACCGCAATAATCTCTCTGATCTACGTGGTTGGCGTTTGGGCCTGGGTTCAGATTGGAGCTCCAACCAAAAAGGCCACCAAAGCTAATGGACATGCGCCCAACGGTGGCCCCAAACCTGCCACAACCAAATCGCCTCTCGATCTGATCAAATGTCTAATGATTGTCTACAACCTTGTAATGGTCATTTACTCTGGATTCATTGTCTTTGAAACGGTATACCTTTTGTACCAAGCCAATTACGGCTTCGGTTGCATCGCCTTTGACAGGACGGATAACGACCTCCAACGCCGTTTTATTCGTATTGGCTATCTCTTCTACATCTCCAAATTTCTCGAACTTCTCGACACCTTTTTCTTCCTGCTGAGAGGAAAGTTTGACCAGGTATCGTTCCTCCACGTGTTCCATCACGGAGCCATGCCTCCATCGATCTGGTGGGGTATCAAATATGCGCCCGGTAAGTTATTTTTTATTCTTCTCTTTTATCGTAGTAGAATTAGTCGGTCAAGGCTATGCCAATGTCGAGCAAACTGAATCACCATAGTCTTGCTTGCTTCCTCGTTATATGTTCACAGACCCTAGTATAGTCCACCATATAATTAAACCTTTCGGTAGGCTAATCGCTTCCACGTGTGCCAAGATGTCAGCGGCAGATCAATGATTAGAGTTTCGTAGACGGACATTCCTTCGGTTAGTCAGCTTGTGCGCGTAATTCTTCAGTCACTACGGGGGCTGGCATCTGTTGTTCGTACTCAGCCCCACTTGAATCTTACACCACCACAGGACGTCATCTTAATCGATTACCAGGCCACCGTTTTCGCGGTTTATTAAATGATTTGTTCAGGTTGTCAGACGGACACGGCTGTCGCCGTCATTGGCGTCTCTGTGCGCCGTTTTTAAGCGTGGATTGGTCCGTCACAAACAATTAAATCATACCCTTACCATTTAAGGCACTCCTTGTGACTTAAGCCCTTATTGACCTGAGATCATGGGTCGTCTGCAGCTACAATACATTACCAGCAATTTACACACTCCATTTGCTACCACATACTTGCTGCACGCCTTCACGGGCCCCGTTGTGTGATTGCGAGGATATGCTGATGCAGAAGTGCGTGCGTGCGTGCGGACGTGCGTGTGTGCGTGTCTGTGGTGTCTTTATGTGTCAAATAGTTCAGTGTAGATATGGCGGGGTGGCGGAAACCGTCTGCCAGAATCCCGAGTTCCACGGGTGGCGAACCCTTGTGGAGCGGTTAGCATCCCGTGGACGCGGCCACCTGTTAAAATGTTCCCGATAATCCTCATTAAAACCCCCCCCCATGCATTTTTATCCTCTAGTTACTAGAGTCTAGTATGATATTTTGGGTTTTTTGATGATGCAGCCGTAGCGGCGGCCACTTCCTCCACCTCTTCCTCTTCGGGCGGTGGCACTGCACGGGACGCCACCGGCTGTTAATTATTTCGAAGAAATGTTTCATGGAAGCCATGGCAATAGTACGGGTTGGACAATGAGTTCGAGCGGTTTGGGTAAACATTACCGGATGATCCTAGACACCGGCAAAAATTTGGGCGGAATGATGAAGCCTCTACAGTCATTGATTGCCGAATAAACTATTCGAATTGGGCAATAGTTACGTTATTGAGTTTATTTTGGCCAAGAATTTCAGGATTCCGATGTATAACAAAATACGAAAGTTCATTGTACATGGAAAACATCGTTTGGTAGCCAGTGATTTTAACAAATAAAAGTTGGCCAAAAACCCGTACTCCGGCTATAATTCGGCGATGAATGTCGAACTGTCCACCAGAAATCAAATAAAACAGCATCATTACGTTTTGAGCTTGTAAAGTACACCACGAAATTACCTATAGCCACTGTCTTGATGATTCACTTTACGTATTGAGAATCTGTTGCGAATATGACGACTTAGTATCACAAGTCTACGAAACCCTATTTGTCGAATTAATCACAGTACCTAACATTTAAACCTCCAGTTATTACACAGCCTGTTCCACAGCCTAAGCATTGTTGCCTCTTAAAGACGTCGGTGCCGTGGTTCTAGATCCACCTCTGTCAGAAAATCCAGTTACCCTCGAATTAGAAGTAATCGAGTAATTCATGCGATTGGTAATTTATTGTCACCGTTTCAAAGGCCTTCTTTTCGGATTGTTTTCCCCAACTCCCGTCGCAATCATCACTTCATTCAGCTCAATCTCATTTCAGGTGGATTAGTCTTCATGTTCCCGCTGGCTAACAGCATCGTGCACGTCCTGATGTACTCCTATTACGGCCTGTCCGCATTGGGTCTCTACCGTTACCTCTGGTGGAAGAAATACCTCACCGCTCTCCAAATGATCCAGTTCGCCATCTTCATAGTCCACCAGGGTCAGGTCCTGGTGCCCTTCAACTGGGACTGCCAGTACCCCAAGATATTCCCACTGGCCATCTCCATCTACGCCGTGATCTTCCTGGTTCTGTTCGGCAACTTCTACGTCCAGGCCTACTGGCGCAAACGCCGCCTCGTCAAGACTGCCTCGACTGCTGCCGATAGTCGACAGAACGGCCATTTCGCCAAGCTCGACACCAATCGAGGTGACAGCGGGAAAAGCAAAAAGAGTGCCTAGGCCACTGCAACTTCTGCTGCAACGTGGAGACCCTAGATACTCTGCATTTGTTTGATAACGACCCTATCCATCAGCTCTCTCATCCACTTCGGCGATTCGCCACCCCCCCCCGTCACTCCCCACCTCGATCGTGCACATTGCCCCAATCCCCCTGTTTGTCTCACCTCTGTCTCGAATATTCTTCATTTCTGTTCTCTCCGACAAAAGGTGCCTTGACCTTTGACGACAATTCTTAGTGACGAATAAAGGAGAAATGGAAGCGGAAGTTGATTTGGGTTTTGTCAATGGTACGAGTGACGACTGATCGGAGTGGGGGTGACTCCTCTGGCTGTAGAACCATCGCTGAGGCCTTTTTGATGACACCATTTTCGTCACTTTTGAGGCTACCTCCGGTTTTTCGAAGATGTCGCAGTTAATGAGACTTACTCGACAGGTCTCCAGCACCCAGTGGGCTAGGATTAGCTGTTTCCACGCGGAATGCTCTGGATGACATTTCCATGACGATTTTATGGGATATTGTACTGGTGGTGGCGTCCCATACAGCGCCTCCCAACCTAACAGGGGCCACCACCCGGGGAACTCGGGAGGATTATTGAATTCCTCCGGTTGATGATAATGCATCATCATCATCATCAGAAGCGGTTTCCTCATGTACCACCACCGGCAGTCGTCGGATTTTTTTGAGGTCGTCTGTATCAGTCTCACCGGAAAAGTTAAAACAAAATAAACGGGTTCAAAGGCTGTTCTATGTGAAATCCAAACTTCTAGAATGCGATTAAATTAAATTGGGGTACTATGACTTATCCCCTCCGGGCGGACAAAGTCGATATTCATATATTTACAAGGTTAGCATTAAAATGTACGCCACCTAAATCTTAAACCATTGTCTTCCTTCAAGTAACCGACGCCTAAGAATGATAATCAATAACACATATTAACGTTTTGTAGGAAGTTGCAGCAACTCAATTGATGAATATCAACGACTTTTAAATGTCAGTGTTTATTGAGTGTCAAGGTACCATATCAACTAGCATATGGTGTGAATTATGATTAAAAAGTATTGGAACAGTCGATAGGTTGTAGTGATGAGAGAGACATTTTTGAACCGCCAAAGAATACTGGCGAATTGTAAAAATCATTCGTCTTCTTATTCAAGAATATTGTTGTAATGCGATTAAATCTGTTCGATAAAGGTTCTCAAGGTCATAGAATTTAATGTTAGTAACGGCCACTGCAACATTGACACGGAAACCATTTATTAAACAAAACAAGGGATTTTTTAAATATCGAAGCTCTTTTGAGCTCCAACGATAAAGGACGTCATGCTCGACAGCTTGAGCCGGATTAAGCGGTGAACCGTGTGAAAACGAGTTACCAAATTAAAATAAAAACTAGCTCTCCAATCGTCTGGAAACCATACATCTTGTTCGTTGCATAACAATGGCGGTGCTATAATGTATCGTGCTCTATATACTACCATTACTACTTATTTTCTTCTTCATATTCTTTTAATCGTATAATTGTCTTAAAAACATCTTAGCCATTGCCATAACCACCACCCATGGCTCCAGCATGTTGGTGTCGTGGCTTGCGCCGCTTGTCCAATGCACAGGCGTGTCCTTCAACCATCCAATAGTAAGTCACGTACGCCTCCACCCACCTCTTTGATCAAGTTTGATACTTCCGCCACACGTGGCATGTCTGGTGTGACCGCTCTATTGGCAGCCACCTAGAACAGTACTCGCAATGATGACTCATCCTTCCCAACTGACTCGTTGGGCCGGAGGAGAATGCCGCGCGGAAGCAATTGGCTTGGTTACCAAACATTACCACGAAATCGGAGGAACGATATTGTAGTGTTTTGGCAGAAGATCCACCATTCAAACCAGCACAACGAAATCGAACATTCGGACCAGATCTCTTTTGAGGTAGGCGATCATCGTTAACGCCTGCTCCACAGAGAGGTAAATTGCGGCGTTTAAAAAGTAGGCTGTACTGAAGGCTTGTATATTTGCGTTGGGGAACCACAATGGTTTGTCTTCCAGTTAGTGGGGAACACGAGTTGTAACAATTTATTCCTTAGCGGCAGCGTTTGGAGTTGAGTTCGGGGCAGTGGCGCGTTCTAACCCTTCGCTAGAATTGTCCTGGGCAGCCGACGCTGAATCCGTTTTCATCGAGTCATAGGTATTGCATACGATTGGTCGAAGAGATTTACGTTTACACAAAATTGAATGGTGGCGATGCGAGCGGCGATGTGTGTACAACTAGTACAACTAGTGAAATGGTGATGGTGTCTTGGATGGAGAGCATAGCTAAGCCACTAGAAAACGACATTATTTTAAAAATCCTACGGAGCGATAAACATTTAGAAAAGGTGAGGCCTGGGGAAATCACAGGGGAGAAATAGACAATTAGGGGAATTATACAGGCGTGGACAAAGGTTTTAATACGGCTGTAGCTTGCTCCAAGTCTTCTGAACCGGCGAACTAAGAAACATAGCCGACGCTGAAAGTGTTGGTCCTCGTGGCCTTAATAAAGCGCTTTTATAATTATTATTATTACGACATTTACCGAATACGGCATCCATAAGATGACTCCAAGTATGCCGAATGTTGAACATAACGGAATTGTGATTTTGAGCTCGAGTCTAAATTATGGATGAACGTGTATTTAGGATACTACAATGAACAGGCTTGTATTTTAATGAAACGTTGTCCAAATTCGACGTTTAATTCGGAGAAGTAAGGGAAGAGTTCCAACCAAGTTGACCTCGCTTATAAGGTCATGACCTTGTGGGGTAAAGGTAGCGTCGTCAGCAAAATGTCCCACGGGCAAATTTGCAGACCTATAAAAAAAGGTTCGAGGGTCAAATGGTGGTTTGCATAGACAAGCTGTTCCGCAAAAAAAATCCGTTTTGTTTAAACACGACGCTTCAACGCCGCGGTTTGTTGAGTCGGTATAAATTTCAGATTTTTGCATGCGTCTAATAGCAATACGTGCAATTGCTTCATTTGGGTCACGAGGACTAAAGGTATAAGTGATTTTGTACACGAGGGTTAAAAACACTGAGTAATTGGTACTCCAAGAGCAAAGCAGAAGACCGCCTGAGAAATACACACCAACCCAAACATCGGGTCACCGATTGGTGCACGTTTTGGCGTGCTGAAAAGCTTCTTTTCGCCGTGTTGCGACAAATAGTTTTCCAGACAATCATATGGTTACACCTCAGAAGATTTCATTATTTTGGCAACAGCGGGGCCGGTGCTTTCATTGGTGGAGTCAAATAATTTACCCCCTCACGGCCGCACTACGTTGTCTTAACCGACTTTAAAGAAATTTGTGTTTAGCGTTGAATGCAGCCAGCATATTTACGCGCACCGATGACTCATTTTGTGTGTGTGTGTGTGTGTGTGTGTGTGTGTGTGTGTGTGTGTGTGTGTGTGCACTTGATAGATAGTGACTCCCTTGGGAGTTTTAATGTGGTGTTCACTTCCTTTGTTAAACCCACCTCGATGAAAAAGGTTCCACATTAAAATCTACTCCAATGAGAATGAGTCGGCAAAACCCTTCGATGACATGTGGCTGAAGAAGTAGTGAACGATAACTAAGAAATTAATGTATTCACTTTTCTGTGTGGCTGTTGTTTGTTTGAAATGTGTTGATAACTAATGGACGCGTCATTCGTTAACCGGACTGTGTGTTGGTGCCTTGACCTTTGACGACAATTCTTAGTGACGAATAAAGGAGAAATAGAAGCGGTAGTTGATTTGGGTTTTGTCAATGGTACGAGTGACGACTGATCGGAGTGGGGTGACTCCTCTGGCTGTAGAACCATCGCTGAGGCCTTTTTGATGACACCATTTTCGTCACTTTTGAGGCTACCTCCGGTTTTTCGAAGATGTCGCAGTTAATGAGACTTACTCGACGGGTCTTGGATCTACAGGTGGCGTCTCCAGCACCCAGTGGGCTAGGATTAGCTGTTTCCACGCGGAATGCGCTGGATGGCATTTCCATGACGATTGTATGGGATATTGTACTAGAAGTGACGAAAATGGGGAATAACAATGTAAATGGCCCTGTCCCAGCAAAAATTTGTAAACAACTAGGAAACGCGTTATCGCGGCAATAAATCAGTAGAAATGTTTGTTTTGCTGTGGGTTTGCTAGATCGCATCGCCTTCCCATTGTTCGGCCGTGCTGCAGCGAAATTCCGAAGTCCGGCTCCAAATATTACCGGTAGGCCCCTTTTGGGGTTATTAGGGTTCACGAGCTTAATAATAATGTCATGGCTTCATTTGGGATTCGCAGACGAAATCGTTGTCCTGGAAGATGGAATAAACGAATTTGTAAACGCAGTCGTGCTGAAAATCAAAAAAGGTGAAGTCTTCTCGGCATGCACCGACAACTTTTCCAAGCCCATCAACCTCAACGATACGCCAGTCCAGTATGTCCCATCTTTCAAGCATCTCGACACCACTATCCTTGCGAACGGTCGAGCGAAGTAAGAAGCCGAACTGCGTGTCGACAGCGCCAGGAAGGTGTTCTACCAACTGGAGACTAACCGAGATAAGCCTACGGGAAAAGATTCTCCTCTATCGCGCTACTATCCGCCCAATTGTAATCTACGGCTGAGAAACCTTGCCACTGCGTGTCGAAGACATGAGGAGATTGGAATTATCCAATCACTGGTTTCTAAGACGATTCTCAAAGGTCGACTGGCCTGACCAGCTCTCTGACGACGTCTTTGTGCCAACACGGAGAATCTGTCAACCTACGCTCTACGCCGGAATCAGAGGAAAGAGAAGCACCACCGACCTGCCCGTGGACCAGACCCATTTTTCACGCGAGGGGTTGCTGATACACGCGCCGATTGCCTCATTCTGTAATTTCGCCAACTCACTCCAAGACACCATCATTCAACGTCATTTTGCTAGTTGTTACCTTCTCGCTGTTCATATATTAGTGGACCCCTCCAATCACCTCTATTCTTGTCTATCTTAATGAAAATCGCGTTGACCAATGCGAAGGCTCAACCGTTTAATCGTCTCAGGAACGGCGAAATTTCGCTGAAATGGGGTCATTAGGAATTAACCGACTGGGGTTCGGGGCTTTTTAGGTAAAAGCTGTAAAATCCGCCATTTGGAAAACGTTTACCTTATGATCAAGCAGCAAGAGAAGCATTCTAACGCAATGGTCTGTAATCAAAAAGGCTCCGTGCGCGTAACAATGCGTGAACCAATAAGAAGCGACTGTAGGGGAGTATACCAATCAGAGAGGAGTGGGGATGTGTCATGTACTAAAATGCTGGGCGGAAGGCGGGAACTTCGAAGAAAGACAGACAACCAATAAAAGAACTGCTGGAAAATAAATGTTTTATTGGGGTAACTATGTGCTAAAACTACTGGCTGTTCCGTGAAATGTTCGAAATACGTTGAAAATGGAAACACACTGTAATTGAAACCTTTCACTCCCGACAGATGGATGGCAAAATAAGTAAGGCTGTGTTTTGGTATGGCGAAACCAACTTTAAGCGCACCCACACAAATGTGTTGAGGTTTCGAAGACATTGCACTACATGTGGGAGGATTTTCAAAGGAACTGCAATCAAAGAGACCGCCGCCGCCCCAACTCTCTCCTTTCACATCAAATCTCTCTAAACGACTAGCGGTGTTTACTGGCACCGTTCTATTGGGGTCGTTTAACATTACCGGAATCACACAACGATCGCCACTGGAGTCCCCATATACTGGCAGTGCTGCGATATGGTAGACAGACATTGGAACCATCTTCGTTTGATGTCTTCGAATTCCAGCGTCCAATCTACGTTATAGGAAAGAGTTGTGGAGTATCGTGAATGTGAGTTCTTCTGGATCGAGCCCACTTTTCTGGCTGTTGGCTCTTCTAGTTCAATTCTGAGAGACGACCGTGAAATGTTCAAGCGAATTGCAAGACAGACACAACAACAACAACAAACATCACTTCTCCTCCGCTACCGTCTTCTCCTAATCCTAGATCAACAAATTGTCTAACTACAAAAAAATGCACATGAATTCCGTCGGTCGAATGACGCGAATGACATTGAGATTAACGATAAGTGTGATCCATATTTATATTCGAACGGTCGGGACGATAGCACACCGAAAAAAACAGAAATCTGTAAGCGTGCACATCGTGATTACTTTTGTCGAAATATTTTGTTGACTTTAATTGATTCAGTCAGTCGACAAGGACTGAAACTTTCGTCATTAAACAAATGCCCGTGTTTCAAATGTTCCAGTTTTTACCCTTCCTTGCGCTAATGTACCAAGACGCTGGACGCGGATGGGGGAACTACAGAATTATGATAAGGGGAATTCTTGTGGAAATTAAACAGCGAGACGTACTTAAATATAATTGGGATTGGAGAGATCACCTGATTGATGCGAAGCGGTAAGGGAACAGACAGTAAATAAGCATTGTCTTGGAATGGGTAAACCGATGAAAAACACGATTATTTTAAAATACCTTCCAGAGGCCAAAACTGCACAACTTCGGAGGCCAAGGAAAGCTACTGGCGAGCGGGGAATCGACCGGTGATCCATCGCTCTGGTAGTGGGAGACTTGGCTTCGACTCCCAGGTCAGGCCATTACGGGTTACGATGGAGACATCACCACCTGTTAACATTTCGACTATAATCTTCACGACAGACACCTAAGAAGCCGATTTATCCTCTAGCAGGACCTCGTGATCTCAATAAAGCCACTACAATTATTATTATTACATTTGATTTCTTTGTGGTGCTAATTTGAAATTTTTGGAACGCATCAGAGACAAGAGACTTTCACCATTCCAAGATAACCGACTGTTGAACGTTATGCCATTAGCACTCATTGACTTAAAAACTCGTGCTTTATCAATTTGAGATTGACGCAGATTCGGTGCTAATAATTCGATATCGTATTTCACGGTTCATACGCACAGGATAATTTGCTTGATTGAAAAAATAAGCAAGTGCTCTTTTCTTTAAATAAATGGACATCCGGTTGGGAAAGTCTGAGCTTTTGGGATCTAGAAAAGCTACGTGGGATAAATGGAGGCATCCGCGATGACCTTGATAATGATTCAGCTGCAAATTATTATTTATATTTTGTGTCTAATATTCTCAATTTAATTCCGTGTAAGAAACTGCAGTGTTAAAGAGATGCGAACGAGGGAGCAGTCCGCGTCATCTAAGGAGGACACATGTGGGTTGCTATGATGTTTCTCGTGGATAAATTTACTGGTTGTAGCATCTCCAGTGCCACCCGAAGTAGCCTGACCTGCGAGTCAAACCCGTGTCGCTCAGCAACACAGCAAGGATACTACATCATCGAGTCAATTGGAGAATGCATTGTTTCGAAATTTCCTTTTATTGATCACATTTTCGAGTAACACCGAACCCTGATTTACACACCGTCTTCTAAAGTCACAAACAAACCATACACTTCGACTTGATGGGTTCAAGAACCATCCCGTACTTAGCTTCTATAAACAATGTCCCATCTCCCGTCCGTTATGGACTCAAAACACCATTTGCTCAAAAAAATTCGAATGACAGTGAATTTAGTAAACTTTATTATACCTACAGTGGTGTTTGAAATTGGTTGTTAAAAAGGGGAAGCGACATTGTCACATGGGCAATTGTACCCAATCAATGGGTTAGGGTTGCCAAGGTGATAGAACAAAGGAGGGATTGGTAACGGTGGAAATCTCAAAAAAAAGAATTTTATGCGCGTTTCAGCTGACAAGAATATCTTTATTTGATTGTAATTAATGCTTTCCATGGTGAAAACGGTTAATCTGATATCGTATTTAAAAAAATCACAAATTTCTAGATAAAATAAACAAATGTGGGGTGAAATGGTAATCAAAGCGACATTACTTTGTATGGCAAATATTACTGTCGCACCAAGCGATAGTATTTATTTACAATAAGTAGCAATAGTTTCAATTGGCGAATTCGAAGCCAGCTATAAATTTGGATACGAAGACTCAAATCAGGATTTGATTAATTTATAAAATGAAGCTGAAAATAGGTGTATTTTCGACGACGAATAAAACGTAAAAGATATGAAAGACTAGACGACACGATTTATTCGAATTTGTTTTTACGTACTCATGAATATCGACCTAGAAACAAACTTTTTATCCTTAAGCTCACCTTGACCGTCCTTACTATTTTAAAAATTATATAAAATTCCAAGACACAATCGCTGAACTTGTTGTCCTTTATTTTATTGCTCTTAACTTATTCTGCATTTTCTACGTATAATCGCCACTTCCTGTGACATTTTTGTTCATTGTACATTTTAATTCTGAAAATTTTGGTTTTAGTGGCCTTAATAAAGCGAGTATTAGTATTCTGTTTCACTAAATGTTCCCTTCTCATTTCGTGTATATTCAGTGACTCTTGCATCTGCATGTCTCTACTTAGATCATTTCGATCTATGTGATGTAGAAATCGTTAAATACAACATTTAAATGTCTAAATCTAGCTTTAACAACAATAATAATTAATATTTTAAAGAAGAAGACGATGATGATGCTGATAATGAGTAAATGGTGGAAGAAGATGATCGAGGGGTACAAGGTGAAGAATGATTACTATACTGGGTGATGTGAGCAGTTAATATAAGTTTATAAAATCACTTTCGGGGTCCAGAAACTTCAGTGTTTTGCTTCTAGCGGCTATGAAGTTTATCGCCTTATCTCACATCTGGTTCGTTACTCGTGCGTGCTGGACTGCGCACCTTTGGCGAGTGTGTGATGAATATGAACACAAGCGCTTAGTCACTGTGGCAGAGGTGAATATGAACGAGAACTGGATTGGATGAACAATAAAACTGAAAGTGCCCATTGCCTTCTTGTTGGTTATTTGTGGTCGATTTAGGGTTCAACACCCCCCCCCCCGCGGAAATCTCCCATATTGTTGGGAAACACCAAGAAAGTCCTTTTCTTTTCATAAAAGCACGATAATAATAATACAATTATTGTAATGATTCCACGTTATCGGATTGGTTATCTCACTTCGATTGGTCTGCATAATCATTTTTCAGTTGGCGAGCTTCTGTGTTCGTATTCAGCTACAGCATTCATTTTAGCTCTTTCTAAAAATCATAATAATAACCAGTAATAACGAATGACAATTATTTTTTTTGCAATTAAATTGAAGTACTCCATTTGAACGAACGTAGCACCTGGTGCTTATATGGCCTCTTGGTGGCCGCCATTATGTGTTCGCCAAACTAGCCTTTTCGTGTTTCGTACATAATTGCATTTAATTAAAACTTGTAATCGAATATTTGTTTAAGTTTATCGTCGGATAAAGTATGCGCGCGCATTTTAAATTTCCGGAGAAAGGAAACAAGGAAAAGAGAAATAAACCAAAACGAATAAAAGGATGAATCATGTTTTTCAAGCGAATAAAACTGTAAGGATTAACACGTTCTGTGATACGTGTAAGAGCTTTATCGAGGTCACGAGGACCGACATATCATTTAAAATAAAAGAATGTGGCATTTAGTTAGTTTGCCAAATGAACGATGTATGTGCTAAGAGCTAATTTGACCTTCGAAGACCCAAAGGCTGAATATGATTGGCAATTATGGCCATTCCGTTTCCGCCTTTGGCAGTCCTATTCCATTTTTGCAACTGAAACTAATTACTCTTGATTAAATTATCGACAGCTGGACAGGGTTTGAATTGGATGATCTATTGCAAGTAATAAGTGTAACTGCACAGTAGGCATCGCTCTAGACCTCACCGTTAGAAAGAAAGCGAAAACGTCTTTTTTTCCCCAGATGATGGATACGAACCACATGCTAATTTGTCATTGGTGCTTCCTCGGGTATTTTTTGCAATGTTGCTGGTAGCGTGTTAACGCCAAAAGTACCCGTCCTTTCGCACAAATAACCTGCCAGTTTGTTATACGCCGTCACTAGTGGTTTAGGGAGAGCCCAATGATCATTTCGTCTAAATAGGCTAGAAAAAAGAGCTTTCAGAAGCGTCAATTATTTGTTGAAATTAAATTTGTCAAGACAATAAAATAAAAATGGTCAGTGGCGTTCTCTTACAAGTTTCTTCGAGAATGGCGGCGAATCACGAATCAGAGGTGGCACTGCCATGCCACACACGTAGGCTGAAACTCCCCAAGGATGCAAAAATGGTAGCATCGTGAGTATTGATTTCCAACCCCCCATTGAATTCCACAGTCTTTGGGTGCAATCGTGGGGTAGATTTATTAGAGTTAACCATCGATTTTAAGCTTTCTAGTTCTCTTCGTGAAATTTGAAGTGGGGGGTATTATTTCGCGTTTTTTTAAAGCTTTTACTCCTCTTGTTTTATTCTCTTCGTCACTCGTCACGGAGACAGCTAAAATCTTCAGACCGTACATGTACTGCGTGCTACGTGTTTGACTGAGTTCTGTTCACGAATAAAATCAATACATTTGAGTACCGTTAATTGGGATTCCAACTTGCCTGAAAATGTCCGCGCCGCTTTAAATGAATTTGGTTTGCTGAAATATTTACAAACATCCTTTACTGCTAGTGGTGATTAATCTGTGGCCTTTCAGTGCCACATCGGGCACTTCTGCATACCGTTATGAATGGCATTCGCAGTTCTGACTGATTCCTGTACAGTTCAGAACAAGCTATTCCCATGTTGGGACAAGTGTGCAAAATCAAATGGCCGAACATTTTGGGTTTACCGTAAAGCATCAACAGCGTTATGGCGAATATTCGTGGCTAAGCAATCACACCCAGTATTGCATGTATGACGGACCGTTGTTTTACCAGGACATCACGCGGGTTTAAACTACATACAATGTCGAGTATGCGCCAATAGGATGGTCGTCCTCTAACAATTACTATCATGTTCATCTTGAGCGACTCACCCTACAAGATCACACACTTCTACAGCCGCCTTCCTCGACAAGACTCAAGCAACACCCCACCTTATCTCGAATCATGGACCAGCCTGGAAGTTCACCCGTTATAAGAACCCGTCCCGTTTTTATCCCAAGCTTCTCCCATATCCTAATTTATAAGCTTTCGTTATAATATATCCGGGTTTATATCCATATATGCGTGTAATGCGGTCATTGCGTCTCCTACTAATTGTGGAAGTCTGGGACGTGCCCGTTTCTTTTCCCGAATGTCCCTTGTGAAAGAGCGTCACGCATAGCAGTCAGTTGTTGTTGCCTTGATGATCTGGGTTACCAACCCGAAACATATCTACCCAGGTACGGTAGATGGGCCAGAAATGTGTTTTTTGACACAGATTTACGGTTTAGGCGAATAAGAATGTTGCATTGCACTCAAAACCAGGAATCGAATGAACCTTTTGCTTGCGATAACTACTGACTACGAAGCTAAAGCTGACCCATCATAAAAAGGTTTCATCGTGTAGGATACTGCAACAAGACAAAATAGACCGACATTCCCTGAGCATAATCTACCAGTTGTCAGCATCGCGAAGCAAAGCATCCAATGACCTCGTGACTTAGTTGCAAAACAAGCGAAGGCAAATGCGTGAATATCAAGCGCCAACACATGTTGCACATTAGAGCAACCACAAGTACTGATTCGGAGACAATGACTCATTGTACCAGCTGTACGCTACGGCAACTCGTCATCCGATAACCTACAAACCTTTCCAAAAAAATCGATGAACTCGAATACAAGGTCTGCCGTCTATTGTCTCACAAAGGCTGTTTATTAGCACTTCTCGAGGAGCATTAGAAAAAGACCCTTAGTAGAAGAGACGAAGTACATTATAGCCAGACAGATAGTTTCGTAGTACATAAGGAGATAGCAAAAAGTTCTATGGACATATTTTCGAAGGAAAATGGATGGGTAGCAATGCATATTATGAAAAACGGGGAGGGCGTCAATGGGGGAGGGGCTATCATTCTCCGCGCTCATACTGTAGGAGAAGTAGATCTATTCGAAGTAGAAATACAAAGTTGTTGCGATACTAGTGCATAAATACCCAAAGGCGATAGTTGTTTTGGTTTCATCCCCTTTCATATAAACACATTTGGCATTGGGATCGTGGGGGGGGAGAGGTGGAGTGGACACATTGGATGTAAAATTATGGTATTCAAGAGTTAGGGGGACGCGGTTGGGGGCTAAGGTGTGGTGGAATTGAGCGTTACATGAAAAGTTGGATTTTCTTTTGGTGGAGCAAGATGACGCCAAATTGCGTCTACTACATTGTGCGCCCGCTGCATGTTGCAGTTCCATTGTCGGGCGAGAGTTTCTTGGGACTAGCACCACCACTACGACGCGGCCCACTCGGCGGTTTCATCGCATTCAGGCACTTCCCACCACCATGCTCCACCTGGGCAGCCAACAAGTTCTCCGCCGATAAAACCTGCCCCGCCTTCATTTGAGCCAACGGAAGACCACCACCACCAGGGAAGACGTCCAAAATTATCGGCTACAAAAAAAGAGGACAGGATTTTTAAAGCGGGAGAAGGTGGACAATAATTCCGTGCCGAAACACACAAGCAAAAGGAGTGCCATAGAAAAGATTAAGAACCCGTAAAACGGTGGATTGGTTAAAGTGAATAGCGTCAAACAACAGGCCAGACTGTGTCTCACCCGGCTCCAAGCAACCTCCTAATCTTTAATGGCACCCCTTTTGTGTTTGATGATTGTGTGGACGGTAAAGATGCTAGGTTGCAGCCGCAGCAGCTAGTGAAGGGGTGAGGCTAACGCGGGGGATAGATAGACATGGGAGGGGCGCATAGATTTACCTGCGGTGTGGGGGTGCCATAAAGATGAGGAGTTTGGGAACCTTGATGAGAGGTCTGACCTGGATTGTTGTTGTTGCTAGTAGCATTGCTGTTCGTGGTACTGGGAGTGTCGTACGCTGACGAAAAGAGCTTCTGTGGTATCAGGGGTTGTGGGCACGCCAACTGATTCGGTTGCTGCTGCCCGGGACTGGAAGTGGCTGCGATGCCGCCGTCAAACATGGTTGTGTACATCTGAGGAAGCTGTTGATAATAGGGGCCGGCGGCCGGCGATGATTGCTGAGGACTCATGACACCGTCACAATGAAAGCTACCTGGCTGTAAGAATTAGACAAGTCTGAAAGGAGTATTTGAAATGAGGGCAAGGAGAGCGGTGTTGTTGAGAGGGCCGGGGTGGGTGGGGGAAGGTGGGTTTGGGCAGACCCAACAATATCGCCAAAGAAAGGAATCAACTTCAAAGCCAAGGAAGAGCCAGCAAAAGGAAATGATCATAATAAATGGAGCCGGCAATAATAATTTTTTTAATGGCGTTAACGAATCGCATAACAACTTTTGTGTACGAAGGTGTTGGTTGCGGCGGCTCAACTAAACCAATTCCCGTAAAAACGCACCCGCGATAACGAAGAACGCACGCACACAAGCAATATTGAACTCGAACTCAGTGGCAGAGCATAGCGGGGAGGAACCAAACTCGAATACCCGGTGAACTGGGGAGGGGGGGTCAGGGGTCACACGCTCGCGCGCACGCTGTCGACTTATCCTACCTCAACCGGCTCCAAATAGCCGGAGGAGTGGCCACTGTAGTCAGTGCTATAGTCACTCGTAGCAGTGACGTTTGAGTGTACAAACGTCGCTGCCGTCTGGGAGGGCACGAAAACCAGTTGCTGATGCTGCTGTTGTAGCTGCTGGGGCTGTTGGTGTGATGCTGACTCGTGACGGATCTAGCAAATGCACAACGGAAATCTGGTCAAACACGCATTGGGGATTGCTTTTCAATCACATATTTCTTTCTCGCATCACATGAAGACAGGAGAATAAAGGAGGGTTCTGGGATTTACAAATATTGGTAGTGGTGGTGGTCGATGTGGAAGAAGGGTACAGGTTATTAGAAGGAGCTTTGGCAGTTCTCGCGTCTCTCGCGCTACTCATCAATTTTGAGACGAGGTCTCTTAGCAGATCGCGCTTCGTCGGCGTTGTAGTCGCCCGATGACGAGTACGTCGGCGGCCCGCTGGTCCTAGAGATTCCCGCGTTGCTGTTGATCGTTAAGGCTGCCGTTAAGCTGGCCATTACTCCCGGATCCAATTTGAGGGTCGTTTGCGGCTGGAATAGCCGCGAGAGATTGTCGAATAGACCCGTAGTACTCACCTGAGGAGGCTGTGTTTGTGAATGACTCGCTGAGCCGTTGGCCACCGGGGAAGGGGCCAACACGGCGTTTTGCTGCTGAGACGCATTCGACCACCTCCAAGCGGCGGCCGCAGCAAATTGTTGTTGAGCAGCCACCGCAGCAGCTAGGGCGGCCACCTGTGGCGACTGATTATCGAGAACTCCGCCAAGACCGCCGGGAGACGTTTGGCTCCCAAGAGCTGAGTGTGTGGGGGTCAGCTGGGGTGTTGCTTGGAGGTGCTGGCCTGATTGGTGGACAGTGTTGCCCGTCACCGGACTGGTAGCATTGGACCACTGAGAGGCCGCCGCGACGGCTGCCGCTGCAGCTGCCATCACCGCCGCTGGGGACGTCTGACCCGCTGCCGCCAAATGGAGAGACGCAAGATAAGCTAGCACAACTTATCTTATCGTTAATTGAGACCACTACAACGCATTTGCCCCCAATTAAATTCACGAAACACTACATTTGCGAGATGTTAACGGGGACGCCTTCGCCGCATCTACAGGCAATCCGACTTACCCGCCAAGGCGCCCTGTTGGTACTGCTGGTGCTGCAGGGCTGCAAAGGCGGCGGCCGTGTTGGGTTGCGCGGTCGTGAACTGGGACTGCAAGGCGGCGGTGTGGTATTGAGCGGCCGCGGCGTGTTGATTCGCCGCCTGGGGCGACAGATAGAGTGCTCCGTTGGCCTGTTGCAGCAGCATCTGCTGGTAAGCGGCCGCTGATCCGGGCTGTCCAAAGAATGAAGAGGAGTTCTATTGTAGTGAGAAAAAGGGAGACAACGATAGTATGTTACAGAAAGACGCTTCAAAAACGGATGCCGGCAGTGTGGGGCCTTGCCTGAGTGAGAAGTGAGTAGTCTTGTCCAGTTAGCGGGAAAACGGGCATCCCACTTTGGAAGCCACAGGGAATGGCACCGCCGGTGAAGAAAAATGTCGCCGGCACATCGGCTGAAAGACATCAAATTCGCAGAAATTAAGGAACAGGACCGGGGGGTCTGGGGGGGATTGTTTTTTGGGAATGAGAATAATAAACATAAATAAAACACCAAAATGCAAAGCGATGCACAAGCATAGTGACCTCCACTCCCAACCAATCAATCGCAAATACCCAATAAACAAGCAACCTCGTTTTTGTTTATTCTCAGGCTTTTTTGACCTCCTTCTTTCGTGGGAGTTTTAACATGCCAACCAACATACCTGGTCGTGGAAATAGCTGCTGCAAACCAAAACACAAAGGAACGCGCATTCAAAAAATAGTTCGCATGCAAAACAATTTGACCTGTCGTTGTCTCGATGTTAATGGTGAAAAATCGGGTAGGCAAACAATTACCTGCTTGCGAATCGCGTGGCCAATGTTGAGCTTC
The DNA here is from genome assembly GCA_028672205.1 of Proteocephalus fallax. Lineage (NCBI taxonomy): Eukaryota > Metazoa > Platyhelminthes > Cestoda > Proteocephalidea > Proteocephalidae > Proteocephalus > Proteocephalus fallax. Next base: position 291,640 of record JAPUBX010000660.1, read on the forward strand.
CGATCCTTGAAGATTAGCGTTTCCGATTCGTTCTTGATTATCTTTTCGGCAACTTCTTGATTCTCAAACGTGACAAACCCATAGCTCCTACATAACACACATTATCAAGTGTTGACAAAAATCAACCTACCCCTTGGAGACGCCGAGGCGGTCATTGATAATTTTCACGTCCTTAACTTGGCCAAAACTGGAAAAGTAGGTCTTTAGTTCCTGCTCTGTGGTCTACAATTGGGTATAAGAATTATGGCATAAAATCGCAGCTTACATTGGAAGGAATACCACCGACAAATATACGGTTTGGTATGAGCGTGCCAAATTTCGGTGCGTTAGAGGAGCCACCAAGAAGAGCTTGGCCGGCATTGGGAATCGGTACGCCTTCTGGGTCCACATAGCGGGTAGCGTGTTCACTCGGTTGGACATTAATGCTGGTCTAAAATTTGAAAAATAATGTATCACTCAAACATTGGTTCGAACTGTGGTCGTGTGATGGGAAATACCATATTACTTTTATTAGTAAAAATATCACAAGACAAAAATGGAACGAAATGGGATAAAGTTTCTGTTCCATAGACATATTACAATAATATTATCTAAAAATACAAACTGAGTAAATGCCTAACAAAATAGAGCAATTAAACATTTTGGGGCATGTCATAAAAAAGTTAAGAGCTCATTTAAACTTGAACGAAACACAAAAGTTACGAAGTTGCAACCAAAGTTAAATGAGACTACTTTTGTTTAGACAATATGCCAGGTACCCGCAGCAACCGAGGGGCACTAAGAAACGACGAAACCGGTTGACTCACCATGTTCTGTAAGAAAGACTTAGCGGTACAGCGCGAGTAATGCGGAAGCACCGTGGACGCGAGAATAGTGCTCAGGTTCTAAAACGGCGCCTAATTGCTAATGGTTGCGTCGAAATCGATTGGGAGATGCGTTAATGCACCAATGAGCGCATCGTTGGTTGGCGCAATGCCGTTGGCTGAAGAAAGTGCGACCAAGACAACTGGGCAACCAATTAGGATTGTGCGGGCGGCTCGATTTTCTGCACGCGCAAGTGGGATTATAGCAACTCTGGAGAAAATCATCTTAGCAAAACAGCGTGGAAATGGCAACGAGTTGTTTTTAATCAAGATGGCAATCACTAATATTCTATAATGTCTTAAACACAAACAATAACCAATATTTATTATGGATCACAGCTACAATTTGTCCGTATTTATCCAACCACTGGATTTAACAAACATTGCTAGGGTCTCGTTTATTAGTATAATATACGCGATACCGTTTGGCGAGATTTAGAGCGACACATTATAATTGCCGATCCCCAAATACAAACATTTGGTTACCTTGTTTGGCCAGTCGAGTTTGTTTATTCTAGCTCACCGGTGTTACCCACGTGGAAAACCATGACATAATCGATTTTTTAGTATAAGCTACCCACCCGTAATACTATTTTTTTGAAGAAATATCTTTATTAAGTCATTCTTGGGCCACATGGACCTAAACTTAAACCATTGAACTGGGTAACAAGTAAAATTGATGCTGTATGTGGGCACTAAACTGGAATGGATTTCAGGCTTTTCCACGCGATATTATATTCATCTCTTTATTGTCTCTATTGACTCAATTTTCCACCTATTAAAGAGTTCCAGATATTCTGTGGGTAAATACCTATCGTGCGATCTGATTGAAATATATCCATTGGCAAAGTTTAATGACACCTTCAAAATTTCATTTACAAACTTTAGTCTGAACATTTCCATTGGCCATTTCTTTTAAGTTTAGAGAACTTAGGGATTTCATTTTTAGAGAATGTTAGCCTGCTTATAAAAAAAAGAATGCCACACCTTTAATGTCACTTGTTATATCACACTGTCGGAATAAGCTTGTGGATACTAGTGTTTCCATAAGCAGACTCGTGTTAACGGCGATATCAATCGGCTGCTTGGGGTGAAGCATTTACCAAGGCTTTCAAGTATTCGATAATGACCAATTTCTTAAGTTCAATAAAGTTTTAATGGAAGCTCATTTAATTCAGTGATTTTTGGTAGTCTTATTGGCGTTTTTAGCCGCGCGTGTTTGATATTCTTTGTAGTCATTATCACGATTTAATTTATGAAGAGATTATTTAAACGAGATTAGCATGCGTTTTTTCTATACTGCATCATAAACAGGTAAAAAACACCGAAATCTGGCTATAAATATCATTTAATTTATACAGATCGAGAACTAGCCGTTCATTTGGTTTAAGTTAATGAATTACAGCAATTGAAATCAATCTTCGTTCCTAAACTCCCTAATGGCTATACCTTAGTTGTTTGTCAAAACGTGGAAAGGACGTTTTTTCGTGCTGACAACTGCGTGATAACAAAAGAATTCACAGAAAATCTGAAATCGTTGTTTTTTGTTAAGAAATACGAAAAATGCTCGTTTCCGATGAAGAGTGGCTGATTTCGCCATACTAAATGTCAGAACACAACGGTTTTGTGAAATTCCTTTCAATAAAGCGTAAAAATTATTATTATTAAAAATTATTATTATATGTACGTCGTTGGAAATGCATGCTTCTTAACAACGGTGCACGAATGCTATGAAATATAATGGATTTCTCAAGTTATCAATAATATGGCTTTTCAATATAAAAAAAACGTTATACGGGCCACATGGACATATATGTCGACGCTCGCGTTCATTCAAAAGCAAAACCAAGCTTTTGTGAATCGCAGAATTTTGCGAAATGTGTCATCTGCGAGTACCCAAAATTAGTATTTCTTGTTGATTTAAACTGAGTTTAGTGAAAATATTTTCAATAAAATATGCTCATGTCATTCGAAAGCCCGTTGACATCATTATACAAACCAATCCAGTTTCTAGTTTTCACAATCATCTTCATTTTTGTTACTTTTACACAATTCTTCGATTTTGAATTGCCCATATGGCTCCAGGTTTGAGCGAATTTTTTCTGATCTTCTATTGCGCACTACTCTTCACATCTGAAATAAAATCCTTTTTAATAATTGTAGGTAAACGCTCTGCATTGCTCTAGTAATATAACGATAAACTTTTTGGGGGCCGTCATTACCGTTTCCACATTTTATATATGTTGAGGTTTAATTTGATTCCTTCCTAATTTACCTCGTTATTATTTTTTGTATTCGTGTATACTTATTCTTGTTTTAAGTTTTAATGCTGAACGATTTGGTCGCCGTGAACGTTATAAAGCGAATGTCATTATTATTATATTATAGTAAAACATGTCTAGGTCATGTGATGACGAAATAATAATGATCCAAAAATACGGTAATTCGTTAACTGCTTCGAATATGGCATTTTCCAACATATTTCGGGTACATTCCATTCATATAATCGTGGCCTTATAGACTGCCTCAGAATTGCTTCTTATGGATAGGTGTCAGCTTTCGTTAATTTCGAGTGAACGTACTATTTATTTCTATCTCGCAAAAAATAGCAGTCTAGGCGTAAGTAAGAAATAAGTCCAATTGTTTTCTACCTAATAAATTTGCATTTTGCGAATATTGCAAGACCCAACATTTACTAATTAACTTAATTTGCACGCGGGATAAAATTATTTCAGGTACGTGCAACTTGTCAGATAAATCGATATCAATTAAATTCTGAATGTTTCGGCATTGATTCCACGTGCGCAGGTGCACGTGGTTCAAAAAAAGTTCAATTTATGCTGAAATTATTTTGTGTGGGAAAATAACGCCCGAATTATTAGGATTGCTCGAAATAGGAATATTGCGAAACGAGGTTTAGTATTCTAATTGTAAGAAAACCTGCGGGAGAAAAATAGGACAAGTTGTTTTTAGCAAAACGGTCTAACACTCCTCATTTATATGAATGGTTTTAGATATATTGGACACTGAAGGAATTACTTTATTGTCACTTACCCAAATAAAAAGAGGGGTTTTTAATAGTGTGCCTTTCAATTTATTTCGAAATAATGTAATAAATGAACATTTCCCTCGTAATTGTCGCTAAGTGCTCAAGTATTTGATATTTAAAATGTAATTCCGGGGTCGACTTGCTAAATATCTCCAGAATATCTACGAGAAACACAAATTTAACACCTTCCTCGAACATATAATAATAATTGTAGTGGCTTTATTGATGATTTATCATGCATCAGATCTATTTGGGGATTAATCATTAGTGAACATATTTAAACCAAATAGGAAAACATCTGTTTTTCCATAAAATCAACTGAAAGAACTATTTCATTGTGTCGTGATAATTCAATGCAAGAGTGATGCAGTTTTTTGTATCATATCGAAGACCAATTATTAATAAAAATTACGCGCAACTGCGTCGAAAAACGCAAAGTAGAAAATTCTTTAAAAAATTCGTATGCTAGTCGCATGAACAAAAATATTTAGAGCGCCGAATTCCATTTTAGTATAGCTCGAAATAATTACGGAAATTCACAACAAGCAAATGATAGTTGGTTTAAAACTACTGAGGTGTGTATATTCTACTGCAATCCATTCATAATAATTTGACGACATTTTTCCATCTTGAAAATCGAATGAACATTTGCAATTTAACATCTCTCAAATTCTTCGAATTTCGTCTTCAGTTTTTCGCTAAATATTTATGCGCGTGTTTTGAGTAGTTTGGCCTTTATAAAAGAGGAATTTTCACACCGATGGAAAGATTGGAATTAAATAGATCTAAAAAGAGTCGATATATTGACAAATAATTTTTTTATCAGTAGACTTCGGCGAGCGAGCCAGAAATGACTGCCCGAAATAATAGAATGTTGTGTTGGAACACCGTATTTATCGTTTTTCAGTGCAATGATGTCAAGTTAGCATTTATAATCCCTTCCCATAAATTTCTTTGGTGAATTAGGCCATGTGCGGAATTTTTTAATCATGTGTGTAGACAATTAACCCGATGAACGAATTTCCATACGGATGACAATTCTACAGGATAAATAATTTCAGTTACCCGATATATCCGCCTTAAAACCACTTGTACAACAATGAGTTAAATAATATTGACCGAATGCAATATACCAATTTAACTGCCGTATGATCTTCGAAGGGATCAATCCTTGATAGCTTGTAGTGACCTTAAATTGTGATTATTTATGTCCCACGCATGACATCCATTATACTGCGCCCAATTGGCTAACGCACACGACACCGCATGCTGTGACCTTAACGTGGATAAATTAAGACAACATCGACGACCCTTGGCCCCTGACCACGACACGTCCCACGTGTGTCCAGACAGGACTCGTCTGCAGCGGGAGCTAAGTATTGCGCCTTGTCGGCGTTTTCGGCCCAGGTTGGGCCCTCACTATTGTTTTAATAATAAACAATATTATTCATTCCCGACCTTCGTCTTTGGCCATCGTGCCATTCTGATTTTTGGGCCACGAAGTCTTCGAATTACCATAAGCTTATAAAATTAGAATGGCCTTGTCTCATTGGCTACTCACATTACGCTCCAGTCATTTAGAGTACGACCTTGAGCTAATTTGTCCAATTGGATTGTCCGCCTCAGTGTTTACATCGAACAATGATCAACTATGCTGCCTCATCCTCAATAATTATAATTTCTCTTCAATTCTTTTGCGTATTTGCTAGAAACTATCGCGGTATTGATACTAAACTTGAACGAGTCGACGAATTTAATCTTCAGTATGGATTTCCGACTGATGCTTTTGGTTATTTGTTTCCATCATTCGCTGTCACATCGGAGGGAAGTCGTTTCTGGTCAGATCATTGGTGTTACCTTGACCCTGTTCAATTCGATTCTGTTAGTTATCGTTGTCAGTATACCATGGCAACTCTACACGGAGTTATTCGTATAAAGCAATACAATGAAATCCTGGAAAAGCATGGGAAATGGCCCTATTTTCCATTCCCAAAAACGATTCCTTCATTAACGATGAATTCTTGGAGTAGAACTCTTTTTGGAATTGGAAAAACGTATCTTCCAATTTATTACAGTGAAGACTTGATGCCTATGCAGACATATTCACGCGTGCCTGGACTACCAACAGTTGAACGATTGCAAAGAATTATTGCGGAAATGCATATTTGTGCTAAGATGATTTCGGAGTGGACGATAGGTTCGCCAGGAATGCGTTTTATGGGCTGCGGATATGCACAATTTTTACAAATAATTCTGGATCAAGATCCTGGGGTACCTAGCGTGGGAGCGATTGTATTTCCAAATAAGGATGCGAAAACGATGTCGGGTAAGTTTTAACCTGGTGAGGCTGAGGTTAACAATTTTTTTCAGTATCATTAATTGATGCTCTAGAAAACATTATAAATAAGTTTAAATAATAAAATTTCGATCTATTAAAATAAAAATGTGCGGTTGCAGGTGAAAAGTTGTAAAATTACTAGAATTCCTGTACGCTAGCATATTAGGATCGTATATTTGATCAACTAATAATCAAATGTCCGCATTTCAAAATTGTGAAGCTCTGTTTTGGATGCTATTCTGCAAGTATGCCTGGTACGGCGCGATTACAGAGCACGGTTTCAATGATACATTGGCCTACCACCCTTTCTGCCCAAACCCGTGTACTCGCATTGAAGGGAATCCTTGTAACGGCAAAGCAAATGTCATCCAAGTTTCCACAACATTTACCGACCCAACACGGCAGCCAAATTTTGTTGACAGGAGTCACGGCCTTCGAATCTGTCAACCAATCGATGGTGGCGTATTCGAGTATGAATACAAATGCGTTTGTAAAAAGGTGAACTGATTTATTAAACCATGCTACTTAATAATCATGAGTAACGACAATTCTTTTCAAATTAGGGTTATGTATGGGTGGACGAGACAAAATCGTGTGTCATTCAAGATAGCTGTGCCCGAGACTCCGATACAGGGAAACGACCTTGCTCCCCTAAGGGTACGCGCCGGTGTATATCTTCAATTGTGAATTTGGGACAGGCAGACACGGCTCCGGAAAATCGGATTCAACTCAATTTCGTGTGTGTTTGCCATCCCGGATACATGGGCACAGGATGTGAACTACCCCGGGATGCCTGCGTAGAAGTAAGTCAAATTGGGGTTACAATGCGGTATTAAATCGTTATTTCAACAGAATGAAGATCCAAATAGGCTACCGGGTAATCAGGCGTGTCGGACGTTTCTTGGAAATCATTGCATACCTCGAAAAGCAACAAACATTTACTCCTGCAAGTGTACAGGGCGCTACGAAAACGATGATAATTTTCCATATCAAAACTGTTTTCGATTAAAAAATATCTGTAGTCATGTCATCTGTCGCCGTGGTTACTGTGTCTCCTCCAAAGATCAACGGAAGTACATATGCATGTGTGAAATGGGCTGGCGTGGGAAACATTGCGACCACCCTGATATTCGTATTTGGTAGGTGTATTTCATCCAATCGAATCACCTCTTTTCAAGGTTACCCTGGGAAAATTGGAGCAGGTGTTCAGCCGAAATCTGCACCGGATTGGGTTGGAGGACTCGAAGACGTAAATGTCGAGCCAACATAACCCAATCGAAAGAGAGGGGCCTGTGTGCGAGTGAGGGAATTCGGCGTCAATTGTGCAAAGCTATGTGAGAAGGAAATCCTCTTTTTTATGATTTGTTCTGCTCTAGGTGTCCGCAGATGGCTAGACCGTACATCCTTGCGGCAAAAATGATTATGTTGGTGTGTGCAGGAGGAGTGATTCTGGTGTTGGCCGTTGGACTGCTCTTCCTGCGTGCAAAGGTGGAATTATTCTGAATTCTTTGTTTGAATTAATTGACAAATTGGCGTGAAAATTAATTATTCCAGTTATTAAAGGGCCACCTTCGACATAATATTGCCAGCCTTATTTTAAATTGTTCACGTTTAGGATTTTCATCAGTTTTGTTCGTTGAAAGTGGGTGATTCAAAGACATTTTTCGGATATTATTCAATTTATTTAAACTGTTAGAACCATTTTCTTCCATAGCCTTCTAGGTTGGACTTCTTTTTCGAATAAGCGTTCAAATAAAATTGAAAAATGAAATTTGTTTTAAAAAAAATTACTCAACAAAAACTCGTTTTATTTTTTCGAGATTTCGAAACGTCTTGATAGGGGTGCAGATAATAATAATTATTATTCATTCTATATCGGCAGCCTGTGGCGAGCTTAATTGACCACCGATATCTTTGACAGCCCGAATTATGTACAAAATCAGGCAGAAAATAGTTCCAATTTGTTTTTTAACAGAGCGTTTTCGTTCGTGTTGTATTTTAATCATATTGGGCCAGATCAAGCCATTAACAGGGCAAAAAAATGAATTCGGCACCTTAGTACATCCATCTAGCAATAATTAATGAAGCGATTGTTGTCATTGTGGTGATTGCTAATTCCTTCATTGTTGATACCGGTATTGTGGAATCGCTCATTCCCATCCATGCATTGAAGTAGTTCTGTCCACGTCCATGTATACCAGTGTTCCGCAAACTTTTTAACTCGCGACACACTTATGATATCTGAAAATTTACGCGACACACCTCAACGTGTTTATTTCTAATGCGATGGGTGGGCTTGCTTTCGAGAGCAAATAAGATTCAACCGGGGCTCTAATGTTGACAAACAAACACGCATTTGGTCGTCTATTCGAAGGAGTCGCGCTCTCTTTTTGATTTGATTTCAGTCAAAGCCGAAAATCCAAATTCACAACACCATGAAGACGCGAATGGCAAAAGGATTTTGACTGCTTTCAAACTGAGAGCTGGAAACAACTGCTTCAAGGAGAGCCAAAATTCGTCCAACCTTTTTTCGGCGAATCCTAGTCGATGGAATTTGTCATTTCTCAACTCGATCAGCTCTTCTTCCTCTTGACACGAAAGATTTGATGTCTCGTTGCTTCCAAACGGGTTGATAACCCAGTCATATTCATCGATATTAAGTGATGCAAAATAATGGTGAATTGCTAATTGAAGGCTTATCAGTGTGGAAATGATGTCATCAGCGACTGTGTTCTTTAACTGGGATTCGTTTACGGAAGGGAAGCATTCAAAAATACCCTTCGAAACTTTGCTTTTCCATAGCGTCAGTTTTTCATCAAACGATTTCAGTTTGCATGTCGATGAGATAATGTTTTCTGATGGTCCTTGGAGGCTCAAGTTGAGAGAATTCAGTTTGTCAAACAGATCAGAGAGAAACTGAACTTTGAGCCACCAAAGCTCGTCACGAAGATCGAATGCAAAATTTGTTTCCTCGACTTCCAAGAATGCAATTACTTCTACTTTGAGATAAACGAGACGCTTCAAAACTTTTCCTTTTGACAACCAGCGAACCTCGGTGTGGTAAAGCAGCGATGTGAAGTCGGAATCCATTGCATCACACAGTTGTGCGAAAATTCTTGAATTAAGCGGCCGAGACTTGATGAAGTTCACTACTTTAATAGCTTGATTCAATACTGACTTAATTTTTTCCGGTAAGGATTTGGACGCGAGGGCTTCGCGATGAATCATGCAATGAGTTGTGATTATGTCTGGATTTTCGCGAAGAGTGAGCGTAACGAATCCTTTTTGATTTCCTCGCATAGAAGGACATCCATCAGTACACACACTGACGCAGTTGTTCCACTTCAATTTGAAAAGCAAAACAGTTTTGTTCACCAAATCAAAAATGTCTTCTCCTTTCGTAGTGGTCTTCAGTTCATCGCAAAAAGGAATTCATTTATGAATTTATCATTTTTAATGAACCGGATGAACGCAAGAAGCTGAGCTTTTCTGCAGATATCAGTAGATTCATCGACTTGAAGAGACCACAGCATCCTTGAATCGACTTCAGTTTCGAAATTTTCACGAATTTGATCTCTTAAATCGGATGATAAATCTTCGATTCGGCGAGACATTGTGTCAGCTGACAAAGGAACTTTCTTGATTTTCCCTGAGTTCGAAAACCTTAGATTTTTTGAATATTTTTCAAAACTCTCGCGACACACAGTTTGCGGACCACTGATGTATACAGAAGAGCGACCAGTCTAATTTTGGTAGCACTGGTCATTCATTGAAAATCATTGGCTTCTGTATGATCCCTATTATCCGAGATGGCACCAGATTCCCATGCAAATTCTTGGTGTCGGCGACGGGTCCAGCCATTATCGGTTTGAACGTCATGAAGCAGCTCAAGTTTCAACTGAGTTTCAATTCATTACCGGCAGTTGATTCCGAGTTCAAAGATCTGGTCCAAAAGTGCACCAGACTGACTGGTGGAATGAAAATGAAGACATCCTCTATAAATTCAAGGGGTCGAGTTTCTTCTCCAAAATTGATCTAAAAGATGCCTACATACAGATTAAACTGGATGATGAATCCAGTTTGCTGACAGTTATTAATACACCCTTTGGGTTATTCAGGTACAACTTTCTACCTTTTGGGCTAAATGTTGCGCCGGCTATTTTGCAGGAGTGCATTAATGGCATATTGTATGGCCTTAATGATATTGAAGTTTACCAAGATGACATTTTTGTCCATGGTGTCAGCAGGCATGATCATGACGAGAGACTTCTCTAGGTATTCCGATGCTTTGTCGATTATAATGTGGCGTTTAATCCGCTGATCAAGCAACCACTGGTAAAAATCCGGTTGTGTTATTCAAGGGGCGCAAACTCGATCCAATACCTTGGATCGGTAGAGGTCACCTTTTTCAAAGGGAATGATATTCGACCGTCTCGCGGTCTTATTCTTGGAAGAATTGGAAATAGTATGGTTACTATCCTAGATGTTATTGATTCCCATCCGTCTGAACCAGCTGATCCGGCTTATACGACTCCATCCGTTCCAGACCAAAGCTCGCAAGCTCTACCTCGGCGCTCGAAGCGTTTGGGTTTGAAATCGCCGGTCAACTACCGCATGCCATCGAAGCTGCTGCACCCAGGTGGATGTGGTGATTGCTAACTTTAATTATTAATTGTGTTTTACTACACTGACGTATATTGTACGTTACACTTACGAATACGATTTCTCCTTGCTGCACGTGTCTTATTCGTTAAAGGTCTCGGTTGGCTTTTTGGGTTTTACCGATATTACAGACAATTCGTCTATTATACATTCAGGGTTAATTTAACCCTCCATACAATACTACCACAGTTTGTTTCTACACTGCCGGGGTTTCTGTTACAAAATAAACAATTCTTCACTCTGATTGGTTGATCGGTAAGTGGTGAGGATAATGCGGAATAGGATTGATAAGTGGTGTAACCCCCCTTGTTTTACAGAGATAATATTGCCTGGCAGATGGGAGGCACGGTTTCGAAGACAGAGTATTTCCCGCCCACGCCATATCACACGCACCTTCGTCAAACCTCACCGTCATGATTCTTCCCAAGGAGAATGCCCCCTGTCCCACCCTATTATCTGCGCATTTCAACAACCAGTTGTCTCCTTCTCCTGACAGCTGATTATATATGAAATCTACCGGAGTTCATCCTTACAATGCTCGCAGTAAGGATAACCTTTCTTCCGTTGCAGAGAATCGAGACTGTGATACTACCCACCGCACTAGATTTGATCAGGTGCGGTTATGAGGGTTGCGAAAGTCCTCCTGGAGCGTCTTATTAGTCCCCTTTAGGAGGTCAACGGGGTCGTGCGAGTTTGGTGTATCGCCAGTAAGCCGTAGAAATGGGAACCGGTACCATCGATGTTTGATCCTTGGTCGCTATTCAACCCAGCAGTTCAAGGATGTTAAGGCGACCATCTCCGCTTTGTGACTCGGCAGTGCTTCGTCTTCTACGACTTTGGTGAAGTAGTCAACCATAACCAGTATATACCTGTTTGTGCGATCCGTCATTGGTCCGACGATGTCAATGAGTTCTCCCGGTAATCTGACAGGCATTGACTAGAGGAATCGATTGGATAGCAATGGGGCCTTTAAAGCTGGCGCACAGGGTACAAGGTTTGCAGAACTTGTTTACTGAATGTTCGACCACAACTGGAGTAATTGCGTTTTACATCTTGCTTTCGCCTTGATGACCCAGTTTGTCTTGGATATTTTCGCTCTGGGATCGGTCTTGTTGGAACAGGAGACGTCCTTTTTAATTGATAGGCAGCACAATTCGCGCCAGAGACAAATTGCCGCTGGACTGACGAGGTCGCCGTAGGTTTCCTGCTGTTCCGACGGATGCGTTCGTTAGTTGTAGCAGTGTCGGTGCAGAACGCTGTCCTGATATTACACTTACGGAAGAGTAGGATGGACGGAAGTGTTTTGTGCACGAGAAAATGACGAAGTGTTCCATGTTCGTGGAGCTTTTCTGGCTAGGACCCGTCGGGGTCAGGTTGTGATTGCGCCGCTCCGATGGCGGTGTCACTAGCATCGGTGTTTAAGATAAAAGGTGGCGCGTCGGCGTCAAATTTGGGCGTGGCTGGGATGGGTGCTTCGCGCACTTTTTGAGTTGACAAAAGCATCTTCATCTTCTGGGGCCCAGGGAAATGTTTTCTTTGTGTATTTCTTGATCAGTCTGTGTCGGGGAGCGGCGATCCTCACATGATCCCTTTCATGATCTTTTTTTAGTAATCGGTGAAGCCGAGAATGCTTCTCATGCCCATTTGGCTCTTAGGGTGTTCTTAACCTCTGCGACACGTTCACTCGTCAACTTGAATCCTTTTCCTTAGATAATGTGTCCCAGATATTTGACGGATTTCCGAAGGAAGCAGCACTCTTTGGGGCCGAGTGTCAGTCCAGCTTCCGTGTCTAGGTTGCGATTGTGGTCGGTTGCCGTCCGCCCGAAAACGATGCATTCGTCCAGAAAGATCCGGGTATAGCTTTGGAATGTGGCTACGGCGTTACATAGCCCGCACGATATCGTTTCGAACTCAAACATGCGTTGGGAAGGGTGACCGCGGTTTTCTCACAGTCCTTTTGGTCCAATTTGACCTATCAGTACTCGGGTTTCAGATTGATTGTGGAAAGCGTCTGTTATGGCGACAGTTTTTGATGCACCGGCGGATAGCACCGTATGTCTTGGTTGGCAGCGTAATACCGAATGACCTCGTCTCTGGCTAGTTGGTAATTGAGGAAGAAAGCATTGCGGTAACTGCCAAGCAAGAAGCAATCTTCTCTCGATTATAATGGGTGAACTTTCGATTGCTCGGATCAATGTGCCCGTCGTTGTAGAAACGCTATTTTTTTCTATTTTCCGCTCCATATATCCCAAACAGTTGGGTCTTCTATAGGTACTCCTAATAGTCGGAGAACTTCTAGTCCGATAAGTGAAAACTTGGAGTCATAAATTACGGTTGGCAATTTTACCGTATTTGGGTAATTAAATTTGTGAACTGGGTTAGAGATTTCAAATAATGTGTAGGACAGGCGCGTGCAATGCGGGATGCGTTGATATTTGCAAGACTGCGTATTATATCGGGTAGATCAAGTACGATAATGGAAAATCATCATCTGTTTATCGATATCTATATATTTCGCAATTTATGAATGATAAATGATGTATTGCAAATGTCCCCACCGTGTACGCTTACATGTGTCGATTCCTGTGGTGAAAATTTCGAAGTAATAATTGGGGCTCTAACTGGAAAATTTCGTGCCGAATGTTGTCTTTCAAAGGTTTCATTTTTTCTTGTTTATTAGTATAAACTTAATATTTGAGATGACGTAAGAGATAGGGCCTTTCAATGGCCGCCATTTCCCGTTTGCCAAACTTTATATACTTCGTGGGTTAAATTGGCCTTTCTTGCTAATTTACCTTGATGTTACTTCTTCTATTCTTCTTAACTTATTCTGCATTTTCTACGTACAATCGTTACGTCCTGTAACATGTTTGTTTATTGTAAATTTTAATGCTGAAAGTTTTGGTCCTCATGACCTTAACAAAGCGAATATTATTATTATTAGAAATCTGGACACACCAAACGGCTAACTAACAACAGCAAAAATCAGAGGCGACAGCTGCTATTGGCGCATAAAAATCGAATGAATTCCCGCCATTGGTTCATAATAATAATGGTATTCATGCATAAATTCGCAATCTTAGCCCATCGGTTAACAGAAGAAACGGAAAAATTCGCTTTGTTGATAGGAAAAATTGCATTCAACACACTTGATGCGTACGCACAGCCTAATTAAAACAACACGGTATTGCTGAATGGCGATCGGATCCTATCGATAGACTTTCTACGTATAAGAGACGCCAACTCCAATTTGGAAACCCGGCTGGGCGTTATCGCCAGCATGGGGATTCAGAGGGACGCAATAGTTCAACTCCAGACGAGCAATACTGGCGAAACGAAGAATCAAGCCAGCTCCGAGAACATAACGGGGCTGGATGTTCATAAAATTGAAGACGCGATCCCATTGGCCAAGAGATTTCGCCGACCGAACAGCGCGCACCGGATCGGAGAGAAGACTCCCTAAAAATGTCAGTAAATGCGCAATTCTTCAACTACTTATATATATAGTAAAAATATTATTTTTTGTAATACCTGCCATGGCGAAAGCATGCAGTCTAAACAGGGAGCCCATTGAATTTTTCGCCTCTCCCCACAACGGTAGCGGCGAGTACAGATGGAGGCCACCGATCATCGATCCAAGGGCGCCAACGGGGCAAATCTTTTCTTGGTCGATTGCCTGCGAGTCCGAGATATCCGGGTCCGTGTAGACGGGGGCGGGGGTGAGTTTGGGGGCAGAGGGGGCCACGGAGAAATATTTGTACCCCCGAAGATCCAGGGGTCCACCCATGAAAAAGCGATCCACGATCGATACCTAAAGAGATACAAGAAACGCTAGATATCTATCGAATACTGCAAAAAAGGGTCTCGAGCGCCACCAAAGGCCGATACGACCTAATTGTTTTGTTCGGCTAGAGGATAATCCGAATTCATTGATGGCGTACGAGTGAAGACAGTTGCTTGCGTCTCAAGTGGCACCCGAAGAGAATAGAAAAGGGTGCAAGAGGCCGCCGCCGCATCATCCAACTCAGGGGCCACACAAGCGGAAATTCGGTGGGTTAAATGCCAGATGATGTAACCGATTTCCGCAAGGCTC
This sequence comes from Proteocephalus fallax, assembly GCA_028672205.1. Lineage (NCBI taxonomy): Eukaryota > Metazoa > Platyhelminthes > Cestoda > Proteocephalidea > Proteocephalidae > Proteocephalus > Proteocephalus fallax. Next base: position 306,645 of record JAPUBX010000660.1, read on the forward strand.
CAAGTCGCTGGATTAAAGGCACTCCCGACATAGTTTGGTGACCTGACCTTGGAGTTTCATGAGGTAGAACAAAGGCGGTAATCGAATGGACTGACCGGATGAGCGGAGAGCGAATGAACCAGCCCGCCACCGAGGGTAATCTCCCCGATAAGCCAATTGGTTAGTCTGAACGGCAGCTGGAACATCGAGTCTAATCGCAACTGCATCGAATGATCTCCGGCAGATCTGGAAAAAAAGTCAACACCACGACATGCTTGAATTCGACGAGCTCCACCTGGCCTCTCGTCGAGTTATTTACTTTATCTGAACTAAAATACCTATCACCGCCAAGAGACTCCGTTTAACAACAGCAATGCAAATGTGTTTAGCCTTGATTAGTCGCTCAAGCGATCAGCTGGTCGGACGAGAGACAGACAGCGTAAAACCATGGCAATAGCTGCAGGTTAATCCTCCAGCTGGAGATCGCCGAACAAAGCAACTATTCCGATGGTTTAGCAGCCAGTATCATTGCTAGGTTGGTGGGAGACCTGGGTTCGACACCACAAGTGGCACTGGGGACGCCACCTGTAAAGAATATTCCTAGCAATACACAAGAAGCCGATTTATTCTCTAGTAGCAAATAGACGCACAACTTTGATATTATTTATTTTTAAAGCAAGTAAAATAGGTAAACAAGCATTGCTCACTCTGGTAAGGGAGTCGATGAAGCGGCGTCGAGGCCTTTGATCGCGTGAGGTGAGGAAGGTGGAGGAGGGCTTATAAAGGCAAGCTCCTGTGTCAGACGGAGAAGTGCGCCGTCGTCGGGGAATATACGATCGGAGCGCGTGTCGAACTCAAACTGGTGGAGGAAATTACACTTGAGACTGTTGCCTGCCTCTAGACGAACATCGAAGGGAGTCGAGGTGCCTATAATTACGAGGGTGCGGTCATGTATCTAAGTACATGCATTCTAGTTTCACTGGCACAAGCAAATGCCATTTGGCAATAATGGTTGACGTCAATGCGTCATCTAAGTATTTTGAATGAAAAGCCACAACATATAATACCGGACATCTACGATATTCTCGCTTCTGAATATCGGAATAAAATAGATTTTTCGGGATCAAACATGGCAAGTGTCCTTATTGACAGTTCATTCAAGGTTGAAAATAGTAACGCACTGGAAGACTCGATTTCGCGCCAGATACTGGACCATTGGAGCTTGTGAAAACCGAATCGAGACTGCGCTGAGATGTCCGCAAAAACGGTGCTTTCATTGCGCAAAATATTTGACCACCAATGGTCATAACAACCATCCGAACCACCAAAACTGATCTTGATGTTGGGATTCATTTCCAGGGGCTTGATGAACATGGCAGACCTACAGCAATGAGTGATGTGTGGTTTTAATTACCTCATCCTGGAAGCATCTCGTCCCGTGTTGACGTCAATTATGAACCGCTCGGCCTTGTGGAATATATTGTTGAGACAATAATGCCCACCGAGCCTCATGCCACCGTCGGTGTTCACGGACCATTGGGCTTTTATTATATTAGGTTTCTTTTCTTCGACATAAACCTCAACATTGTAGGCATCGGGCAACCCAGAGCGTTTGTCTGTATCAATACCGATTTCGCAAGAATTAAATGTTTGGAGGCCCAAAAGGAGTTTCTTAAGCTCAGCTGAGTTATTCATGAGGTCCGACATATTCGTTGATTTTACCACCGCAGTGAGCTGAAAAAATAAACATTCCAAAACAAAATTACCTGTTTCTTAAGGAAATCAGAACTTGTCTTTCGAAGTCCATGAAAAGACACAGAAGTAACATAGACGGGGATATCCCGAGAGTCGAACTTTTCTGACGCCATGATACGAAGAACAGAGTCTGCGTTTGATTGGTTCTGTTGCAGATCTTAAGTTACCCTCATTTTATCTCGACTGATTTATACAAATTATTCGTCTCAATAATTACTATATACTATATTCTAAGGACCCTGATATAGAATTAAAGATATAAGAATTAAAAAACGTTGTTACATTGGATGATAAACCCGTTGTGTATATTATCTATTTGTGCTACCACATCGCTTCTTGCTCCTAGTCCAGTAACTGCGATATGCTGAAAGGCGCAGTACCATCTCCATTCATTTTCAACTTTGTTCCCCTAATGGCATTACACTCATAAAATACGCCGACAACATTACTTTATGCTATGTCTGCAAGACGAAGTGGGGATTCTGAACAGCTCGGGCAGGCAGTCACTGAGGTACTCGAATTGTCTTGTGCTGAACGCATAAAACTACGTCTCCATTAAATTTTCCCTGAGAGTAGATGTCGAAACTCCTGACATCGCTTCGCACCGTAATTTCGAGTAGAGCTCGTAATCAAAATTCCTCGGCGTTATTTTCAACAGTCGGTCATCTTGGAGTGACCATGTGGATGTGGTCTTCGGTAAATAACGCCGCCTCTGTTTTTTCCAATCATCCTGTTTCTTGTGGCCTGCCGATGCTCTCCATCCAAGAGACTATCGTTCATCGGCACTTCACTAGTTGTACACTCTTCGATGACCCCACCCATCCTAGTTTATCTATATGTAAATCTTTTCGATCAATGCGTATGCAATACTGTTCTATACTTACAAGAACGACGGCATATGGCAATTCGATCATTCCTTATTTTTTACCGATTTTTAGTTTCACCAGAGCAGGTGAAGCAGGAACTAAGATACCATTTTCGTATATTGCCTTGTTATACAATAATTTTATGCTGAATGTTTTGGTCCTCGTGACCTCAATGAAGCGCTTACAATAATTATTATTATTACGCTCCGGATATTTTTGCAAGTTTTCCGCATATCAATCGATTGTTTTGTTTTTATTTCAACAGCATTTGCATTAATACCGTCATTATGCACACTTCGCATGCGATCGCTTCGAAATAAAGACTTTGTTTTAGTATATTTGTGTTTTATGAATGCGAAGTTTACATGTGCCCCTTGCTGTTTTATCTGAACACAAATCATGTTGTTATATTCCGTATCAGCACCTAATTTACTACAGCTACTTTATCCCAAAGCGAACCCACGACCCGCTTTCCCCCCAAAAACAATACTTCGTAAACTAGACGGCCTTATTGCATGAAATTCTTCCCATGTAATTAACTCGATAATCTCTTATCGCCAATTTCGTTGCTCAACAACAGCGAGAACATTTCCTTTCTCGTAAAGCCGCCTATGGCTATAATAATTTGACAATTAATCAGTGGCCGACGCCGCAAATCACTGAAGACCTCCACTTCTATTCTTATCTCTAAGCCCCAGACTTGACGAAATTTGGCTCTGATCCAGAAGATCTTCCTTCGTCGTCTCTGCAGACTTTTAATCGACGTGGATGGGAGTGCAATTGCCATCAATTGAAACAATCGTCAGCACACACGAACATATTAGTCAGTACGTTGTTTTTTCCGATTGTGACTCATTTGTTGGTAAACCAAGGTAGGGCGCGCTAAAAAATGAATAATGTTTACTTCGAATAAAAACACTCGATCTATGTTTTCGGATATAACAGGGTATGCCAGACACAGGCGTTGTGCATTCACGCTTTGGTCTGGTGCTTACCATGGTTGGAATACAATTCCCGATCTGTCATTAACCATCGCGCCAGTCTAATTTTCGTATACATTATCACCGAACTTCGAAAGTATAGCGACATTTGAAAAACACAATTGCAGCTTCATCGGGAAGAACTCTTACTTGGTTACCTTCCAACTTAAACCACGCAACTAACCGAAGACGACGGATTCCTCTAACCTGTGCGTATTTTTTCGGCAATAGATATTGAATGGCATATCGTTTGCACATGATGACGCCATTGAACCACAGATAAGCAGGAAAATTTTCGATTGTGTCACGAGGAAAAAGAACCCTTGACTCACTTTTACATATATTGTATAATATGCCCCAATAAGAGCACATGGTTGTGTGGAAACAGTAAATCTAGTCATAAGTGGGAGGTTGAGAGGTCTAGAAGATAACAAACCGGTCCCAGCGGATGATTCGGCAACAATGCAGAAATCTGAATACCTTATTCGGGCTAGGTTTGGATTAAATATTATTGATTTCGAAAAATTTAATCGGACGTGTTTATCGATGCACTAAATACAGACACTTGCGTAAACCCTATCTATTAATAAAAACGAGAACCCTTGAGAACTTACACGTGACCTTATGAAGCTAAACTCACTCACGTTTCCCAAACACGAAGCGTCCGATACCGTATCGTTGTACCCAAATCAAGAAATGCGCACACATAACAAAACGTTTATTGTGAGAAAATATACTCATATACACGGCTTTCCTAGTTGATAACGCATTCAAAAGAACAATCGGAGCAATGGTTGTTGTTGTTGTTGTTGTTGCAAGAATGAAATTTCACCACTACCATCAGCATCTTTCACATCACCAAAATACGGCCGTTTCTTTATTTAGTAGAACTAGGGGTTATTGGGCGGAAAATTGAGTACAAATGGTCACTTAAACACAGATACATAAAATGGAGGAACGTGTCGAGTCTTTTTATGTGTATATTGGGGGAGACAATTGGTAAGGAGAGAAGAATGTTTATCTGTCTTTGTTTTTTGGTAGAGCACATAACCACCTTTGGTAAGCTGTTTATTTGGGCTGGTTGGGTGTGTTGCTGGCGCTTACGTGGGCACCGATCCGGAACTTATCCGGAGGAGACCACCTCCGTTTCTACTGAGAGGCTGCAAAAAAAGAAACGAAAACTATTTATTTGTGCATCTAATCGATCACCCAACAATGGTAGACACATCACACATCTTCAATGAAAAAAACGGTGAAATTGTTTCGTATGCCAATCAAAGATTCCTCCAATAGACTAGTCTTCGTGCGCCAGACACTTCACATATTTGGGGCTCTCCACCAAATTCAAATCAGGTGGAACTCAAGATAGGGCAGACCCATCACAAATTTAGGAAATTCCTTACACATGTCCTTCTAAATCTGATACAGTCGAGGCTTCATCCTCTTCCTCCTCCTCCTCCTCCCCTCCCACCTCCATCTTCATGAATCCAGCACACTTGATCATCTCCACGGATGACGAACTTGTCGCCGGTAGGAACCGGAGATCTCCATTCCCATTGGATGCAACCGGGGGTGAGATGCTGTTGGTGCAGCTGAGGGCTCTTGGTGGCCTAAGGAGGGGTGTCGAGGGGGCACTGTTGGTGAACGGCAGGGGGCCGAAATTGGTGAGGAGGGAATAAGAGGTCGTCGTGGTTGCTGCTGCTGCTGCTGCTGCTGCTGCCGTTAAATGGGCGGACGATGCAAAGTCATTCAGCTCCCCGGAGAGATGACGGCTCCGGTCGAGGCCCGCCACGTGGTGCTGGTGCTGTAGACCGCCAACCGCCGCCAGTGTCTTCAATTTCGTCGTGCAGCTGCGGTCCATAACTCGGCCGCTACCCGCCTTCGTGTATGGCCCCGAGGGCTTTCCGCTCTTGCGCGCCTGGCACTGCTGTTCGTCGAAGATCCACACCGATCCACCGGCCATTTCGGCGCGCCGGAAACACTTGTGCAGCGAGAGGTTGTGCCGAATAGCATTCTGGGAGAACAACAGACAACAACCGCGTGCGTGTTAGCCATATTCTCGGGTTGACATTTAGCGTGACTGGACTCATTTTCCACTAACCTTCCAGGTGGCCTCATTCTGTCGGAAAAAGAGAAATTCCTTCTGCAGCCACGCGTAGATTTCGCTGAGTGAGAGACACTTATTCGGGGACTCGCAGATGGCCTGGCGAATCAGCGACGCGTACGTGAACCTCGGGCGAATGCAGTGTGTCCGGTAGAACTGGCGCTGACTGTATGAACACTCCTCGGTGACGCTTATGGGCACTCCGGGGAGGTCTCGCTTCCGAAAGTAGGACGAAGATGCGGCGGCGGCGGCGGCGGCGGCGGTAGTAGGCGTGGTGGTGGTGGAGGAGGAGGAGGATGCTGGAGGGGTTGGGGCTAAGAGGGGATCGTCGAGTTGGCCGTTAGTTGACGAGGTCCCGAAGAGAGTAGAATCGGCTAAAAAATATAATTTCGTTTGGTTTAAGGGGGCGTGACTACCGCTGAATAAAACTTCGGTCTACATGCGTACTCCTTATTCAGCTCCTTATTCTCTTGTGAGCGGATGAAGCGGCTTAATTAATGAAGCTGCCAATGAGCGGCTATCGGAGGATAGGCCGGAGCAGATTCGATTTCAGTACTGGCTATAGTGGCGCACTCCGTATACGGACTGCGAGCCCGCCGCTCCAGAAGCGCCAACCTGGTGATGGCGGCGAAAGGTGACGGCGAAAGGTGGCATAGAAGAGGTGCCACACTGTCGAAGAACGTTGCTAAACGACGTTGCCGCCGACGGCGTTGTAGAAGGGTTGACAGCTTCTCACTGTTCGCTCAGCGACGTCTTATTTCGTCATTGGATAGCTGGTCACGCCAGTCCGCTTTCGAAATTCTTCGTCGACACCAGTGATAGAATGCTTCTCTTCGACGCGCAGTGGCTAGGTTTCGCAGAAGTAGGTAAGGATTGGGTGAATTTCGCACAGTCCGTGGAACGCCTTCCTGGCTTTGTGGACATGTATTTGTACTTAACGCCACCCCCCCCCACACTCCATAAATCCTGCTCTCTAAATTGACCGACAAGAGTTCGGGCAAACACGCTCGCTTCTTACTCACGATTATTTGCTGGTGGTGAAGTAGAATTGGACCTGGACCCGAGGGGGGGCAGCGGCAGAGAGACATCGATTCCCGACGCTGGTAGTGGTAGTAGGAGGGGTCTCGGCAACCCGAAGACCGGTTCCGCAAGAGACGATGGTGGTTCGGACGGCTGGGGGGGGGGAATGCGGTTATTAGCCCGGGTTTCCCCCACCAACCCTCCCCCGTTGGTTGCAGCGGCGCCCGAGGGAAGCGAGAGGAGATTATTGATCAGAGCCTGGTCGGGGTGGGGTGGCACGACCGGGGGGCGAGAAGTCGTCACGCCATTGGGAACACCAGCTGCGTTGATGTATTGCAGAAAGGCGAAGGTGCGCATGATGGAATCATTGCTGTCCGGCAGCTCGTCTGGTAATTGGTGAGAGATCGGTGGAGGTTGTTGTTGTTGTTGTTGTTGTGGCGGAGGCTGCAACTGGACTTCGTGAATTATTTGAAGGGGCTGTGTTACCGGCGACAGGGAATTCGGGGGAGCACGCTGTCCTGAGAGAGACGTCTGTTGATTGGTCGTCATCGTTGTCGTCGTTATCGATGTCGATGTCTGTCCATCTTGCTCGAGAATTCTCGACCTCCGCGCCAAGTGGTCGAGCATGCAACGCACACGTTGGGCCTCAGTCGTATACTAAAACAAGAATCGAAAGAACGTGTTAATTACAACAAAAAAATTCTGTTGGGCCTTAGAGAACGGCCTTTTGCCGAACGCACCGAAATGCATCTCCATTGCGGTTTCCCGGAGAGCAGATGTGGGCACACACACCGTCGATTACTTCACTCCATGATTTCGCCCCCAGCTCAAACTCCAAATTCCTGAGTATTATATTCAACGATCGGCAGTCCTCAAAGACGTCTTCACGATTGGTAGGTCAGTGATTAAAACGGATATAGTTCAGGAATACGCTGCGAGGCCCAACATTCACCAGAAAAAATGTGATGATTGATATATTTTCGAAAGTCGGGTGAAACCATAACAATGGATTGTTATAGCCGTGAAATTGATGCTACGCATGCGAAAGTAAGCAAACAACAAGCAGCAGTGCTCTGTTCGCTCCTAAGTCCGCGGTTTCTGGCGACTTGGGGTGAGCTGAAACCCCATCGAGGATATCTGTATCATTCCTCTCATGGTAAACAGTGCATCTGTTGTTTTCCTATGTTTCGACCTTGTCTCACCTCCGAAGACGTTTTAAAATTATCTAGTTGTCTAGTGCATTGATTACGCACTCAATACATAACACAATCATTCATCACCATTCCACAAATTTTCCCCTCCTCACCTATTAGTTGACACCCACCTCCATTCATCACATTACTTTTGTTCCAGTCAGTCTCAATGTGATAGATTTCTTGGGCCAATGCGAAGGCTATACCGGTTAATTGCAACAAGCACGGGTACGTATGGCTTCAATTCAGTCATTGCCTATTTGTCCACAATGTATTGCTTCACGAAGCAGAAACTCGGTGACGCTTTTCATCTGCAGGTTTGCTACTTTTTAATGTTGACCCTTTTGATCCTCGTGACCCTGAAAAAGCGATCATCATTGGTATTATTCAACGGATGCATTTCGCCCAATCTCTGCCGAGAAGGTTTGACCTGTTCTTGCTTTGTGGAACGGCAAATGCGTAGTGAGAGAAGTTTGCGCAAACACAGGCGAACAACGCTATTGCACCACGACCACGGTATAGTTGACATACTTGTGTCACAGTCATGGTAGACGCGCGCGCTAGCGTACATTTATTAAAGTAAAGAAAACGGACTGTGTGGATTCGCACGCACTCATGATGTACGCCCGATTGCGCTGCACGCACGCACGCACGACGCAAAGCAAACGTCACCATAAGCAGCGCCACACGCGCACACACGCACGCACGCACGCACGCACGGCTGTGTGTGCACACTGCGTTCCTTGCCGCTAAACGGATAAAATCATTTATAGGCTCCCTGGATTCCTTGTATCCGTTTGTTGAGTGCCGAAAAAATCAATGCGAGCAAATAGTGAGCAACCTGGATACTGCTGTAAGGAGGACAGTAATGGAACGGGAATGCTTTTTTTTTTTCCGCGGGGCTGTTTTACTAACCTTGTTGTAGCAGATTTCCAGCTCGAAAATGCGCATTTCCAACAACGCCAGACTGTGGAGACTCAGGTCGTGAGATTCATCCGCGTGGCTAAAGCGAAAAAGACGGTCTAAAAAATAGAGCCGTTAATGGGAGCAAGAGAGGGACCTGAAGAAGCGCCTGCTCGAAAGTAACACTACTAGCACAGACCCGCCTACACGGGTTGCCGAACCCGCCGTATCGATTCACAGGCGAGGCTGTGTGCACACATGAAAGCACAGAAAAAGTGTTGACGTCAACAACTGCCTAGTTGATGTTAAAAAATATCCCGAGCAGTATGAAATTTGAAATCAAAATCGAATTATGATTCCGGGCGAACGCATACCCTAGTATGCTATTTACTATCGATTTAAGTAGAATACGGAACCATAAGGTGGCATGCCCCAAGTTGTGTCCTAAAACGCAGTTTCACATTTCCAGTCTTCAAGATACATTTTTTTCGAATGAATTAACATATAGACCGATGCAAATTGCTGAAATAGCGGAGATACTTGAGGAAGACGCGATGGCTATGGGGAAAACTTGAAATGTTAACTGCGCTACAAATTCGGACGCGCGCGCCCGAGGCTAGGCCTTCTTCATTGGTTAGCCGTTTTTTTCATTTACGCGGGCAAACAACGCGAAAGAAGACCTGACCTTGAGTGGTCTCGCAAGCGACCTTGATAAGCGCCAACGTAAATGACAGCACGCCGTTCTTCCGTTGCTGTTTCTTCGATAACGGCAGATCGAAACTGGTTACGATTTTCGTATCCATGACTACACTTAAAAAAACTTCCAATTAAGTATTCCTGGCCTTCAAGACAATACCTTTCCTTCATTTTTAATGAACGTTCAGTTGCTAGGCGAAAACGAAGTGTCTGCGTGTGAGTACTGGCGTCAGAAACTGTGTGCGGTATCTCGGCTAAGTGGCTATAATCCCAAAACTTCTTATCTCGTGGCGGCATGTAACATCTGTGTTCGCAATACGTTGATCTAATTAAGAAACTATTACTAATACTAATATTCGCTTTATTATGGTCACGAGGACCAAAACATTCAGCATTAAAATCTACAATAGACAAAAATGTTACAGGATGTGAAAATTATACGAAGAAGAATAGAAGAAATAACATCAAGGTAAATTAGCAAGAAAGGCCAATTTAAACCAGGAGGTATATAACGTTTGGCAAATGGGAAATGGCGGCCATTGAAAGACCCTATCCAAAACGCGCGCCAAAAACGCTAGAGGGGAATGTCGAGTTTCATTTTGAATGGAAAAGCATCATCTGTCTATTGCTATATACATATATAGAGATAAAAATGACATATTGTAAATGTACCACGCGACCACTCTTTCGTGTGTAGCATCTTTTGATGCAACCAACAGGAGGGGTTTGCTTGAAAAATATCTTCTAAGACAAACCTCATTTCGATTTGAATGGATTGGTAAACAAACAAAAAAATTGTCGTATTTGGGCATTGGAAAGCCAAGGCAATAGAGGCTGAGAAGCCTGAGGTTATCATTCATTCATTCCTCCTCTCGTTTTACTGTTTGGTGCGCATTTTGATCGGGTGGTGTGGTGTCGTCGTTGGTTCATCGAGCCGCAATTAAGCAGAAATTTCACCGAAATTTTGACCAAAAGAAGACATTTTTAAGCGTGCACGCGGAGGGGGACAGAGATTGCCATCTATCAGTTATCATTCATAAATTACAGACCCTCCACTATGTATATCAATAAACAGATGATTATTTTCAAAATCGAAAATGGGATTTGAAAGAGAAACTCGAACACGAAAGACTGCACTACTTTGCTAGGAGGGTCGAGATAATTCACTCCCAATTCACACTTACCGGGGAACCGCAGAAGTTGACGGTGCCGAGTATGAGCACTGGGGCCAGAAACAGCGCCCGTTATCCGGATAAAAGGTGTCCAGCGGAGTGCCAGCTTCTTCTGCACCAGGAGAGGTGGCGGTGCACCGTAGTTGGTCGGATGACGACGATGAGGAGGACGTGGTCGCAGCGCCATGTACGGCGGGTCTCACCAAGAGGTGTTTTCGGTCGGTGAGGTGTCGCAATCGAGACAACTCTTCCTGCAGCAGGACCAATCGATCACCTGGAAACGGAAAACAACAACGCACCAATCAAATGGGCACCAGCTAAGCGGCTTTAGTCATCCGCCTCGCTAAGTTTTGTTTACGTGTCTTCGTGGGCGCGGAGACACAGCGAAACAAAAAACCAGACATCAATGCACAAGGGGGGAATATAACCACCCACCCCCGCCCCAGCGCAGCAGACACTTTGCGCAGACGAAAACAATGACATCCCATTGCGCCCAGACGCGGGTTCAGACCATTGTAGTGATCAACTCGTCGTGCAGCAGAGATTGGCCGAGAGTCGGGCGTGACGGAAGTCGGAAGACGACGAATAAGATAAATAAAAGCCCATTCATTCCTATCTACTAAAAGTAGACACGAAACAACTTGGTTCCGTTGGGATAAGAAAAAGACGACAAGAAAAACAAAAGGAGTTTCCATCAACGGTCAATGATGGTTCGAAGATCACTCAGGCTTGACAAATGATTGCTCTCCAAAATGCTGTTCCATATGACCTAGTGTCTTTTAAGAGGTGACGGAAATAACGGCAACTCGGTCAAACACTATCGGCATTCTACTTAACCCCTTATTTGTAAACAATATTTTGAACGATTGCGTCACTATAGTGGTGCAAATTGAGACACGTGTATTGCAGAATTGCAAAGAGGAATTTGGAGGAGCAGGGGGGATTATGTTATCGCCAGAAATCGAATGAGACTCAGCAAGCCTTTGGGTTCAGGGGTTGATATTGTGGCGTGTGGCAACCAATGTAACCAGATGTGAGATAGAAAATAAAAGCTTTCTATACAACACATGATTTAATCAATATATTAATATGCAATCAAAACTATTTCCATCATAGCCAATACAAGTTTGGTATACGCCAAGGCATTTAATAGGGTCATTTAAAAAACAATTATGGACGTTCGGAAATTTTTCGAAATCGCTTGGTTGTAGTGAATATTCCAACGGGAAATAGTACATAATTGCGAAACAGTTGACAATCCGCCGATTAGAGGTAAGGTAAATATTGGAAATGCGGTAAAAGTTTCTTTCATAAAAACATAAACTGACACGGTTTCGTCTGACTGAAGAAATTATTGGGCGATGAACTAGTATTTCGGCTTGAGTGCAAAACAAATTCAAATAAAAAAAGGGAACAAGTGCGACTCTGCATTACGGCAAATAGAAAACACGGGATAACCGATGCGGTCACAGCAGCAGCCGTAGAAAACCAACCATTTATGTATAAGCAACAAAAGAAATGGTCATGGAAGTTGAAACGCCACAAGTCCAGCGGAATGTGGTTGATGATTACCTCAACTAAATCAATTATCGATGAGATGATTGAAAAACACAACCATGGCACACTCTTTCAAAACACTAACGCGCACCATTTTTGTCGGGCTGGTTGGATTCCTGATAATGTCGGAGCCGGCTTATTCGAACGGAAAATAACGTACTATCATGTTTGTTGAACGTCAGGAATTGGATTTCAGAATCTCCTGTCAAGGGGCGAAGAAGAAGAAGAAGAAGAAGAAGAAGAAGAAAAGAAGAAGAAGAAGAAGAAGAAGAAGAAGAAGAAGAAGGAGAAGACGAAGAAGACGAAGGGACGGCGGTAGTAACGGTGTCGCGCGACCTACACGTGGTGTGTGTTTCGAAGGCCACCTAGTGGGCCCTTAGTTCTCACCAAATCGATCAAACTAGATAGCTTAAAGCTGCTTATTTCAGGCCATTTCCGCCTCACAGATAATTGGGAGATTCTAAGATTCTACTGTCACCCAAAGCTGTCTGACTTCAAGCTGTTGTGGAGAGTTTTGACCCCTTGTGCTATTTAATCGTTGTTGAAGAGTCTCTGGGAGGCACCTTTCCCTATAGCAGATGCTGACAACAGTACCCCAAGAGATAGTCTGATCGCTGTCAGGGTGCTGTCGTAGTCGCCGGGTCCCTGGGAGACCATGAGTTGCTCCTTTCGAGCGCTCCTCCAGTGAAGATGGAGTCAAGAATCCCCCGTACCTCAAGGTGGAAGTCCGATCAAAGCCAGGTTGCTGTAGTAGTAGCTCGTCAAGCGACGATTGAGTATTTTTAAGATGAAGGTTCAATACCACGATATCGCTTTTGGGATGTCAACTTTGGGATGACAACTTAATGGTAAGAATATAGACACAGTCGTTCGTGTGGTTCTCTTGTCTAGTGTTTTAGCTAATGTAAATCAACTGTCGTTGGTTGTAAGACGACCAATTGGAAGGCGAGAAATGGGATAAGGATCAGTGCAATTGACTGGTTGTCTCTGCCTGGATGGAGTGATGAGACTCGCTTCCATATTTTTGGGGAATTAGACATTTTTTCCCTACCGCCGTTAGTTTAAGTTATTGCTACAAGAACTTGAAGGGGAAGGTGGACTGATTAGCGAAGGATAATCAAATAATAAAAATTGCCTAGGCGCCCAAGACCTCTGTCTAAATACGTTGCTATGACACCAGAGACCAAATAGCACGACCGAACACGCAATTGAGAAATTAATTCTTGCGTTGGGACTCATCGTTCACTGTCGGTTGGTTGATACCAGAATTGTTTGTGCACACCAGGCAGCCTCCAACAGCCCAGGAGCCTTATTTGAGGGGGTGGGTGGGTGGGTGAGAGAGGCGACTTGACCAAACCGACTTTGAAGAGAAAATCGACAACACCGCTCTCCGAATCACGCGTTGGATGAAGAAATGAGCAACACGATGACGACAATAAACCTCGTCCCGCTAACACCCAAGGTTCCACGTGATACATCAAGCAAAACCACTTTTACTGCCGTGCTTTACATCGCATTAAGGGAGTAAAACGCATGTCTGTTTCCTCTAGAAGAACTAGATAAAGTCAGGCATCCACCCTTTCGTTCTCTCTTTCTAAGACCAGCCACTTCTTAGAATTAATTTCTATCGTTTTTTACAGACTACAGAGAAGTTAAAGGGTTTTGATGTAAAACATGAGGTATGCGTGCGTGTGCGTGCGCGCGAAATGGACGCGCGAAATGAATCAAGGCACCAGCAAACATACTTGCACGTGCGCACACGGCCGCAGAACGCAGAGGCGTCCGCGTAAACACGTTATGCTCAGGGACGAGGCGTCGGCGAGCCGAGCAATGTTCCGCAGTCAGGGTGCAAGAATGCGTTGGAGGGGGGCGGGGGGTTGGTGGGTGACTCACTGAAGGCGGGCGGGTTAGGGGGCATAAATAAATTCCACCACGACCGGCCGGTTAGCCTTCGTATCCCACTGGGCACGCGTGTACGGGCGCACACGCATAGTGCCTTGCCCTATCGACAATTCACAGCCGCTTGCTTCCATTTGGGTTTGATGGGGGGGGCAAACACGAAGTTTCGTAGCACAGTTGGGTCACCGATAGAGTTGTCTTGCGGACGGGAACTACTTGGTCTAGCGAATGGTGGGAAAGGGCTGGAGAAATGAGCGGATTCGTGTAGAAGCCGTGGATTAAGGAGCTGAACGGCGATTGGAGATCAGTTCTGGCTCCGCGTTTTTAGCCAACTTTCGAAAAGTTACTCAGACAGAGGTCTAAAATATCCGTGTCTGGCCGGCGTGAAACGTGGCCAAACGACTGCGGCCGACGGCGTTGTAGCGGGGCAGAGAGCTACTCGGCGTCCAGGGCGCGACGCCTCATTTCGTCCTTGGAGAGATGGTTGCCTCAGTCCGCTTTCACGTTTTCAGTTGTCCTTTGTTCCTAGGGTTTTTGTGCTGAAGGTGGCCTGGTATTGGCAAAACAATGACCCCAAGCGCCTTTGGCGACGTAAAAGCAATGGCCTTGGATGTTCTTGTAGCGTATTTGGGGGACAATAGGACCGCTAACAAAGACTGTCAAATACGCCAGTCGATGCCTATTGGTGGTTCGGGGAAATATTCCGCAATCGTCCTCGTTATCGTAAACAAACCCTATTTGTGCCTACCCACACACATATACATATACATACACAAACACACACGTGGCCATTCCAGCGAGAACGATGACTAATGTCAATACTGCCGCCGCTGCGAATTCATCCCACAAAGCGCACCCAGTCTCCTACCTACCACCACCCCCGCTTAGGGTGGTAACGCAGTCGTGTGTTTGTAGACATGAGTCATGCACACCCACCGGTGTGTTTATGAGGTAAAGGCGATGCACAGAAGGACCACGAGGAGGTGGGGTGCTTTGTTTTAATCGGTGTTGTGACTGGCAAAAACCAGAAGAACACACGGACACAGCAGCCGATGAACAACCAATCACTGACTCTTCTCATGAAATAGGTGACGCCATCCTCTCTATTCTAGTCGGTGTCCGTTAACATCTTGATCCCTATTTGTCATGATTTTCACTTGCCCACCAGAAATCGGAGGCGATGTCGTTTTGATGCTGCAGATGATGATGGTTTTGTGTAAATTGACGGACGGTGCTCTGAATTCGCAGAGTCCACCTAGCCAGGGCAACTTAATAGGTTTGACATCCAAGGAATCGCCTAGGATCACGATCTTACGAATCCCGATGAAAACGTTCTATAGAACATTCAATCCATTAGACGACGTAATACATCAGTAAGAATTCAACGCCGGTAGCAACATCAAACGGAGGTAAACGCTTGTGATTGGCCGGCTATCGTCATATCTGAGATTAATCGCACGCCCTCCACCCAAAACTTAAATCCTTAACTATCTCCCGATAAACAGTTATCAAGCAAAACCTGTGCGAAGATCTTTGAGCCACAATCCCACACACGGCCCAATCACGGCCAGAGGCGCACTAGGAAATGAGTTGACCCCCCCCCCCAACACGTCTAGTGAAGAACGCTGCCACTGGCGTCAGACAAGGCTGGCCACTGTCCCCGGTGCTGTTAAACTGCTCGGTAGATCCGATAACGCACCAGGCCATCACTTGCTACAATGGTGTCCAAATGACCCCGGATTTTTCTATCGGCGATCTTGAATTCGCAGACGATGTAGCTGTCCCGTGCTTCACCTCAACAACCTGTGCCGCCTGGACTCCAGAATCATGCCGAATGGTCAAGCAAATGAATGGGTCCAACTACGCGTCCACCAGCTGCGTACAACACGGTGCAGACGCTCCGGGACAAAGGTTGGCGTCGCCCGACTTTGTTCGGGGGGGGGGCACTCTAGCCTTTACATGGTTGGTTGTATCCCACAAGGCTGTAGGGATCTGCGCAATGGAATAGGAAACGCCTCTTTGGCCGTTAAATTCTGGGATGGATCTCCTCCTCCTCCGTCCAGTCCTCGTTTCCGCCGGGATATTTGTTTCCCGGCTTCCCCCACCATGTTCGATGCGCAAGTCTAAACAAACCGAACTCTCCTACTCCTCCTCCTCCTCCTCCCTCCTCCTCCTCCTCCCTCCTCCTCCTCCTCCTCCCTCCTCCTCCTCCTCCTCCTCCTCCTCCTCCTCCTCCTCCTCCTCCTCCTCCTCCTCCCCTCCTCCTCCTCCTCCTCCTCCTCCTCCTCCTCCTCCTCCTCCTCCTCCCTCCTCCTCCTCCTCCTCCTCCTCCTCCTCCTCCTCTCCTCCTCCTCCTCCTCCTCCTCCTCCTCCTCCTCCTCCTCCTCCTCCTCCTCCTCCTCCTCCCTCCTCCTCCTCCTCCTCCTCCTCCTCCTCCTCCTCCTCCTCCTCCTCCTCCTCCTCCTCCTCCTCTGTCCAGTCCGCGTTTCCGCCGGGAGATCTGTTTCCCGGCTTCCCCCACCATGTTCGATGCGCTCCTCAAGCGGTTTACACCGCGTGCAACTACTTGGAGCCGAAAGTGCGAGTTGATTGCCCAGCGCAAACTGAAGACCGAGACTGGCGTGTCCAGCAAGAAATGAGACGGCGTCGTGTAGAAGCGTCGAAGAAGCTGACAGTCCTTTTACAACGCCGTCGGCGGTTGCAGTGGTTCGATCAAGTTCTACGGCGGCCAGAGACAGCGCTTATAGAACTATATTTTGCCGCCACCGTGGGCTGTCGGGCCAGCGGAGAACAACTGAAACAACAACGCGGCTCTGTTGGCTCCGTCCAAATCGGACGTGAAGCGCTTTGGACGGCAGACCGGCTCATCCTACGAGCACAAGAAATATGATAGCCGCCCAAGGCAAGCAAAATGTGTCGGAAAAATGGAAGCGGCAATTTATTAGTTTCATCAACCAACTTGGTTACAAACAGACGGTGTCATTTTGCCAAATAGTAGGGCAGGCGAAATCAACAAGGCACGCAAGAAATTTCCTTCACGGGCAAAAATAAAAAAAAACCGCTTCTCCTTTTCTCTGGGGCTATTGTTTACGCAAACAAAGCGGAGCAGAGCTAGACAGGAGATTGGTTTAGGGAAGGTATAAGAAGCAGCAGTAGCAGCCTCGCAGGCATGGCCTAGGCATGCTCGCACGAAGAGCCAATCAAAACGAACCTGGGTGGTCGAGTTACTTCCCGCACACGGCACTGGATACAGTCGAGTGGTCCTACTGTTGGTATTTTTATGTCGGTGTTGTCGAAGCAGTGAACAACCCAAACTAAACTTTGACCAACACCACTAAAGCGGGTGTACGAGGCCTGGGGTGTTGGCCGCTGGAACCATAACTGCTGTCCCCAATCTGCTGTGATCGCAGTTTGAGGACAGCAGCTGGAGGCGATAGCCCCACAAAGGCAGTAAGCGAGCACTGCAATGGCACTTTCATTAATTTGTCCAGTCGCGGGAAGATTTAGGGGGTTGGATGTGGAAGTTGGACGTGCTAATCGAGCAGGGAAATAAGCACCCCTATCACACCAAGTGGCTGGAACGACAGTTGTTTATCTACAACCTGTCGGAGGGTAAAATGCGTACAGAAACTGCAGAGCGGTAACATGTCAGCGCACAGAAAAAGCAAACAGGCTGGATTGTGTAAATATTTACCAAGCTTACGGCAACACCACCATCACCCTCCTGATCTTTCTTCCAGAAAGAAGAATTGGGAGTTAAAAATTGGCACGAAAAACAAGGGATTAATAAATGGACCAATTGCGTGAGCGATCGTCAAATCGATTTTTTTATTAGTGGACAACATGGAATGGGATTGTGCACGTGTGTGTTATAGGGCGGCCAAGCACGATAAACTGCAAATAAACGGTAATTAAAAAACATTGAGGCAACAATAAAAACAACAACAACAACAACCATGTTTATTGCTTTTAATCAAAGAATTTTCGTTCATTTAAATGGACCGGGAAACGCCTCTCAAACCGGAATGGGGGTTCAACTAAATCGTATTTTCCGGAAAAATTGTTTACGCAAATAAGCAACCGAAAATTGCACTTCTGAAAACAGCTTAACAGTCCCAAATGCGTCCATGTTTTCAGCCACAGGTTCCAGAACAGCCACGATGTCACAACAATTTCCCAAAAAAAGAACAGCACCAATAACCGAGTTATTAGAGCTGGGAATATATACAGCCATTACAACAGACCTGTCCTGCTGGGGAACGTTTTTTTATCAAAGTATTTTTAGTCAATTCACACAAGTGTCATTCTTTCCGTATGCAATAATTTAATGTGGGTAAATATTGATTTTTTTTAAAAAAACATGCTTAACCTATTTGAAGTGCCTCGATTCAACAGTCTACTGAAATGATAAATCAAACTAGAAACAAAATTTTAAACCAGAATCGCAAAACTGGGGTTATGTCAAACCAATCCGCTTTAAGAGAGAATTTTAGCTTACGCGCACAATAAAAAACGCCATTTTCAAATGATAGAACAGACCAGAAGAAAGCGTGACGCAGGCTTGACAATTTTTTTTACCGAAAATGCTGGTCTTTAAGCTTTAATGTAACCCCGCAGCCAAACCGAGCGGTATAAATATTTATCTTAGGGGGAGAGGAGGAGGTTGTGTGGGTGGAAATGTTTATAAAGACCACTGAAACAATTAACGCACCATTCGCGGTAAACAATTTTTAAACTATCGAGTAGCCAAACGTTTTTACGTGAAACCACTACGCACAGGAACGAGCGTTTTCGCGATGTGCGTGCTAGAAATTAATTTAACTGAGCACCGTAAATACTAGTAATAATAATGGTGATTAGGTAATCAATCTCATCTCAGGAGGCCCAAGTCTATCCCAAACTGGAACTCACTTTTACGCTTGTTCTTTGGTAAAGTTGCGAGTGAAGGTTTAACATCAGGCGCGATGCTGCTGCCGACGCTAGTTGGCGGGAGCCATTCTGACGGAGGTTGTTGTGAACTGCTCCCAGTGGTGGCAAGGAGTGGGTGGAAAAATTGGAGGAGTCTAGAAAGATCCTTCAGCTGTTGATCCAAGACAACTGGGTTGAGGTTTGGCAGCGGCATTTGGAATTCCGGCTGATGTATGTGGTTAGCCAGCGATTTGGGAGGGTGGAAATTGGGCATATGTTTATCCATTCGAGGAGTTGGAACCCAATTAGTGGTCGCCGTCGTCGTTGTGGGGTGTTGTAGGCGGTTTTTGTGCTGGTTTGACGACGGATAGGAGTACGTCAACCTTTCGTGCAGTTGTGTCTTTTCTTAAGCGTGTTTATTTGGGAATGGGTGTGTGTGTGGCTGTGTGTCTGAGTGCGTGCGTGCGTGCATGCATGCGCATACGCACTAGACTGCGCTTGGACTCAGGTCCAACCAGAGTGCATGGCCTTGGGCCAACCAATGCGTTGTCTTCCCTACACCCAATCAGCTGACGTCATCGCGACATAAGTGCGCACGCGTGCGCACGAGTAAACAACACGCGCGGCACACGCATATCAGACAACACACACAAATATACACACACACAAATGAACGCGTTTGTGCGCGCTAACGACTTGAACGCGCTGTAGCACAACGAAGCATGGCGCGTAATCATGCCGTCGATGGGGATAATTATACGCCCTTGAGTTAAAGTCACGGCAAATGCTCCTCGGTGTAAAAACAGCCAAATGCGAGTGCACTTTTGGTAACACAAAAAAACCTCACGGCTACGTTTCCCCTTAACAATAACAGTGACGCCGTCGTCATTTTGGAAAAATGGCATAGTTTTTAATCGCTGTGATAGGTCTCGTAGACCAAAATTCTCAGTGTCGACATTTAACTAAAATAGCAAAATGGAATAGGATGCCTAATTTAATTTTCGAACACGAATAGGCACGGTAATCCCCTGTCAAGGCAATGTTTCTACCCGACTTCTACAGATGCTTTTATCGATTATTCTTGGCCGACGTTGAAGAAATTGGTTCGAAATCTGTCCCACTTCCAGCAACGATTTATAAAGCCCCACAATTTGACTCAATTGAAAAAATAAGAGATCAGGGTTTAATTTTTTTAACTGAAAACGACCCAACCTATTTTGTATCGATAGCCAGTTTATTTTATTGATGAGGCAGTCGGACAAATAAATATCCATATGATTTTTCCGACGCTAACAGTGCTCTTTCTCTTCATTGAAAAACAACAAATGAAAGTTTCCCCCATTTAGAGGTATCGTAATAACCCGAAAAATACGCAATCTAAGTAGCTCGCATTCCCCAATAAAAAACTAAATTATTGATCAAATTTTGCTTTTACTGCATTGGGCAAACAGTAATAAAAAAACTGCTCTTCTTGACCTAAGCTTATACTAATTTGACCTATTGAAGGAAATTTACGAAGTCAACATACTCTATTTAACAATATATTGAATATGCAAGCATTAATCCGGTACAATTTTCATCAACAAAAATGACCTTTTCAGGATCACAACTTTCAGCATTAAAAAGAAACAATGCTACAGGGTCTTTTAGGTCCGCGTTTCTTTCTCAAATTCAAATTAAGCAACCATTTTGAATGGTAAAGTGGTTTTTTAAATGCTAGTGCCAAAAGTGCTAGTTGACGATTTCAAATGGGCAAAACGCAATTTTGGAAGGCAATCTTGTCGTTTGTATAAAATAGAAAACAGATTTTTAAATAAATTTAGACAGCAGTAAAAATATACCGTTTGCGTTTGGTCTGTTCCCTCAACACACGCCAATTTTGTGCTTCAAATTTGCTGAAATTGTCAGCAGCTGTGTGTGTGTTTGCTCCGGTCATGTTCGATCTTGTTGGGTTTATTTTTCACAGCTTGTCCGCCTGCAAACATTATTGTTCATCAGTCACAAACATGGCCTCGTGGTCGTTCCAAGAAGGTGGTACTTCACGGCCATAACACAGATCCATGCATTTGTATATGATAGCATTGCAGGCGAATGGCGTGGATTTAAAAGTCGTACTTCCATGCCGGCTGAACGACTCAACAGATGGAATGAGGAGGATCGCAAAGAAAATACATATTTAAAACGATTTTGGATCCCCCACAGGGAGTTTGATCTCCAGTAATAAGTTCATTTAATTTTATTAGTAGACACGTTTAAGAGAACAAAACAAATTATCTCCCATGAAATAGACCTATGCTAAAAGCTCTCGGATGCCACAATTGGCATAATTTTCAACAAAACAATGGGTTTGTGTTGCTAGGGCGGGTCGTAGTCCATTCCAAACTGCAAACCCATTAACCGTTTCCAGACGTCACAAATGAAACTTTTTTTGTTGCACAGCCCTCTCCTGACAGAGGAGGCTACCCCAATGCTACCCAAAGATGTGGACGTGACCCGCTGCTGCTTCATCCAACAATCAAACAACCCAGGGCATACCTGGGATTGATAATTGGTTGATAACCGGTTTCCGCTACCCAGTCTCTCATTTTTGATGGCCTGATCTGGGATTCGAACCCGAGTGAATCAAGAGGATTGCCGAGGATGCTGACCTCTACGCCACCGGTCTTCATGGATAAGGCGACGTGATGACATTTGCGTACGAAGATCCTTGGGAATATGTTGGGCATGTGACTACATTTCTCAAGCGCTTCAGGCATCGGATCGGGGAGGGGTAATCCAGATGCTGAACGGAACCGCCTTCCAGGAGGAAATCTCCTACTCATCCTACGACTTCAAAAATAACAATACTAGCTACTGTCATCACTACCACGTCTACTACTACTACTACTACTACTACTACTACTACTACTACTACTACTACTACTACTACTACTACTACTACTACCACTACTACCACTACTACCACTACTACTACTACTAATACTGCCGCTAGTACATCCACGACCTCTGCTACCACCACTAAACCGACTAATTCCTGAAGTTAAGCGGTTTTACGATGCTTCTACGAAAATTCTCCACCCTCCACCGTCAAACCGATTATCCCGGTGATGACCAAAGACACAACGCAATGCAAGTAACCACAGGCTCTTATTTGTCGAAAGCGTCAGCGATCTGCTGGGGTTATCATGACCAGGCGTTGTCTGAAGTGCTTATCGTGATCGCGATGATCAATATCATTGTCATCATAATAATGATCCCCAGCTGCCGGTTAAGCCAGATGGTTCGACCAACCTCCTGTTAACTGCAGAAAATATAAACTGCCATACGGTGGTGGGAGCTTTCCAACCAACCAAAAACCATAACACCATATGCTCAACCAACAACGAGTCATTGATCTTCAGGCCACGTTTCCACCCCAACGAAAACGTCCCTGCATTTAGGGCTTTTTCTTAAATATCTTTCAGCGACATAGGCGACGTTTCCCGGGGGATACGGTTCCTCGGCCTGACGAGCCACATTGCGGGAAGCCCGGTTATTACCGGATGGAGGCTGGGAGTGACCCAGTTTCGTACCCCGGACGCACGCCGATCACCAGTGCCACCCCTCACCCCTTCTGTCTGGTTTTCGTTGCAATGGTCTTTAATTGTAAACAAAATAAGTGACCTCGAAACACACCTTTCGATTCAGAAAGTGTCATTTCGTCTGGCGCATTGTTTCTCTTGAAGGTCGCAGACTTGGGATTTGAGACTCCGACAATTACACCTCTTATTACTTCGTCTTCTCTGAAACGAAATCCCTCTTCACTGGAGGAACGCTCGAAAGGAGCAACTCATGGTCTCCCAGGGACCCGGCGACTACGACAGCACCCTGGCAGCGATCAGACCATCTCTTGGGGTACTGTTGTCAGCATCTGCTATAGGGAAAGGTGCCTCCCAGAGACTCTTCAACAACGATTAAATAGCACAAGGGGGTCAAAACTCTCCACAACAGCTTGAAGTCAGACAGCTTTGGGTGACAGTAAAATCTTAGAATCTCCCAATTATCCGTGAGGAGGAAATGGCCTGAAATAAGCAGCTTTAAGCTATCTAGTTTGATCGATTTGGTGAAAACTAAGGGCCCACTAGGTGGCCTTCGAAACACACACCACGTGTAGGTCGCTCGACACCGTTACTACCGCCGTCCCTTCGTCTTCTTCTTCTTCTTCTTCTTCTTCTTCTTCTTCTTCGCCCCTTGACAGGAGATTCTGAAATCCAATTCCTGACGTTCAACAAACATGATAGTACGTTATTTTCCGTTCGAATAAGCCGGCTCCGACATTATCAGGAATCCAACCAGCCCGACGAAAATGGTGCGCGTTAGTGTTTTGAAAGAGTGTGCCATGGTTGTGTTTTTCAATCATCTCATCGATAATTGATTTAGTTGAGGTAATCATCAACCACATTCCGCTGGACTTGTGGCGTTTCAACTTCCATGACAATTTTTTTTGTTGCTTATACATAAATGGTTGGTTTTCTGCGGTTGCTGCTGTGACCGCATCGGTTATCCCGTGTTTTCTATTTGCCGTAATGCAGAGTCGCACTTGTTCCCTTGTTTTATTGGACTTTGTTTTGCACTCAAGCCGAAATAATGGTCGACGGTTTTAGTTTAGTCTTCGTTAACAGGGTTATCCTTTTTTAATTTGTTTAAAATAGATTGTTTATTACTTGTTTGCTTTCTATTTTTACTCCAACGAAGCTGTGAACAAAACTGTGTACTTTATTGTCCGTAGGTATGCCAGCAGATGAAGATGAGACGTTTAAACTGGTCCTCCACGAGAGAACCCAGCCTAAAATTCCCAGACTGCAGGCGATAATACCTGGCACAGCCGATTACCATAACAGTAAACACCGAAACACGTGACCTCAAAAGTGCGTTAGTGTTAGCTCAAGAGAAGGTATCGAGAAGCGATGATGTTCTGCTTTTTGAAAGGTCTTAGTGCTTGTAGCAATGCGGGGACCAATGAGAAAAGAGTGTGTGGGAGTAGACCACTCAGAGGAGAGTAAACGGTTGTCACACAGTCTCTTCTAATGAACCAGACAGAGAAGGCTGGCGTCGGGAACATAAATAATCACTAAAATAGTATTTCCTCTTAATTAAAAAGAAGGGCACCATTTTGTGTTGCCTGGATTTGTTTCTGAGCAAGATAGATCGAATGGTCCAATGCAGGTACACCAGCATATCCAACTGCCGACTAGGAGGCTGGTGAGACACCATCTGGGGACGCCTCCCCCCCCCCCATCTTCATCCGCAAATGTCATTAACTTCGCGACTGCATGAAGAGCCGGCTCCTCGTCTTGTAGGAGATGATGATGATGATGATAGACGCAGAAGGCAAGCAAGCAAGCACACCGTTTAATTTTCGACGGCGTGATAGGGCGGGCTTAGCACACACCATTTTTTCTAGACATGATTGAACTTGAATGTTACGCAGTAGTCGCTGTGTCGCACTTTGCATACGTGTTTCGAATTGCTGACGAAACACACTGAATCAAGCAATAGCGTTTACGATCACAATTTTCTGCTGGTGGATGATGTCATAATTTTTTTATCATTTGATTGAGTTCATTCTCGCGACTACTACTATTACTAATACGACCACTACAACGTTATTCTTCTTCTACGAATGCTACTACTTTTACAACAGCAACTACTACTAGAAATCGAAGTGCAATCGTTTCAGTAGCCTACAACTGCATTGTATATTTGTGTCAACCGGTAATTAGAATTTGTTGTTATGGGTTGCCAAAAATAGCATAGGAGAAAGGAAGTGTAAAGTGGAGAGGAGGAGGAGGAGGAGGAGGATGAAGAATTGGGTGGGAATGGGGAGTTGGGGGTGGGTTTGCGTTAAACGAAGGCAGACGTACTCCCCGTCCCCTGTTTATCACGCAATTTAGTTCTTTTCCATAAGAGCAAATCAAAAGTGTACATAAACAACTTTACTACCCAATAGCGTAACGTTAAGGAGTCTGGGAAGCAATTAATTGCTCAACCACCAAAGAGTAAATATAGCCTCTGCTTCCAGGGATCGTAAGATTACCGACCCGCCTCTTTCAGTTAACAAAACCACGATACGTAAAGTGCAGAACCCATCACGGGGAGTCTTTTGAAAGGGGAAAGCAAAAGGACATTTATTTAGAGAAGGCTTCACTTTCTCTAAAAATAGAAACTGTACACCACAGAGGCCTGTTAGGCGTAGTCACCAACGTGGAATGCATTTAAGGCGAATGTACCCCTTTTTCAACTAAAATCATGGAGATCAGATCAGTCGATGGGCATGTCTATTATAGAATGGATCTTTGAATTGTACTGTAACTGTACTTGTTTTTTTTTCAGAACGGCTATTTCGCGACTTCAGGGAAATGCCCCAACTGGTTGGAGCCTTTTAGGTTTTACTATTTTATTTTGAAGTGTTCGCATCAGCTGGTCAGCTGCCAACCATCTACGATCAATCCGTGCGACTGAAATTGATAACGTTTCGACAGCTGTTTAAATCACGGACGACGTGTTACTCGCACAGGTTAATTCTCATAGAGGGTGTAGCACAACATCGACAACAATTTTATTGAGAGCTCATGAGAAGATCATAGCTGGAGTATTTTGCAGGGCTCATGGACGAGTGAAATGAGAGTATTAAGAACGGGCCACTCGGAGAAGAGTTAGAACAAACCAGGGACCAATCCCGAGCTAGCAAGAAACATGAAATAATAGCCAAAATATAGAATCCGTCCGTCAAAAAAATAAATCTGTCCTTTTTATGAAGTTTTTTACGACTTCAGTTGTGACGAATAGTGCTTCGATGCATAAGAATGCATTGACCTGAATATTCAAAGTTCGCTTGTGCCGGTCAACCTCGCATTTTTCTCCCAATCAATTTATCCGAACATATCCAACCAATCACGTGATTGACAAGTGACCATGGACATTTATATCCTCCAACAAACTCGTCCTATTAAAGGATGAGCCGGTTTCACGTTAATACTTTAATGCCTATTTGCCATCTGTAGAGATTGCTCGTTTTAGAAATCGTGCGTCGAATGCGCTTCGTTCCGGTAACTCCCTTTCACTCCCCAGCGCACAGTGCTTTGACCTCAGCGACACCTCATCCCGGCCATGTTTGTCGGACACTAGGCCACAGCCTCGACCCTCTTAACCCCCAAGATGTCACTCGTCGCTTTGATTGGATGCTTCGTTTACATATCAAAAATGAAACAGTTCTTCATCGAGATTCCATTCTCCTCCATCACAGTTTGGCCCCATCGATTTAATTTTTTTAATTTCCGAGATATGCCGTGTCGTCAAAAACGTGTTTTTGTAGTATTAGATGAATCACAATGCGATCGGTCAAAGATAAGACGCCGATGTAGAAGTCGGGAAAGCCTTTCTTGTTTTTACAGCCACCCCGTTCGCCATTCGTGTTCTATCATAACTTGAAACGCATTCTACGAAACAACGCCCGAAAAGACAGGGACGACCCGTGGACCTAAATTCACCATTCATTTGGGATTGTCGTGTTTCAGGAGGCGCGCAGGTTGACGGCGAGAATGTTTATTGACGGCGCGCGCACAAAGACCTTGCTGCTACCGTCGTGTGGATGACATTTTAATCAAAAGTATAAACAAAAATGACATCAATCATATCACCCATCGCGCCAAATTTCTTTATTAACAGGGGAAATGTTAGGCCATACGTGCATTTCTGCATTTCTTGGACTTCACCTCTGCTTTCAACACCATCTCACGCTCCCGCATTCTCTAACCGACGCCAACACGCAAAAGTCGGAAACGAAGCCTCCTCCTCCGCCTCCTTGCCCAATAACTGCGGTGTGCTACAATGCACAGTGCTGCACAGGGCTATCTCCATTTATTTTGAGCTATTACACGTCTAGCCGTCGGTCCCCGAACGACGTGACACAATAAAATACGCGAATGACCTGACTTTATGCCATGCCTGCAAGACGAATGGTGATTGTCAACAGCTCGGGCACGCATTCACTGAGGTACTCGAGCGGTCTTCGGAGAATGGTCTTCTGTTGAATGCATCAAAATGCATCTCCATTATTTTTTCACTGAGAGCCGATATTGACACTCATGAAATCTCTTACCTCCACAATTTCGCCTCGAGCTCAAAATCGAAATTCCTCGGCGTTATTTGCAACAGTCGGTTATCATGGAGTGATCATGTAGATGCCGTCTTCGGTAAATGTCGTCGCCTCTGTTTCTTAGTTCGTCGGTTCAGGAGACTCGGTTTAAGATCTAGCCGTATAAAAACCTTTGTCCATGCCTGTACAATTCCCCTTATTGTACATTGTATTGTATATTGTTTCCGAGTCATTTCCCCCGGCCTTAAATGTTCTGACTTCTTAATACTTCGTAGGCTTTTTAAAATAATCTCGTTTTCTAGTGGCCTGCCTATTCTCTCCATTCAAGAAATCATCGTTCAACGCCACTTCAATCGTTTTTCACAAATCGCTGCTCGTGTATTTACTGGCCCTTCCCATCCCCTCTATTCAAGTTTATCTAAGTGTAAATCTCTTCGACCAATGCGTAGGCTATACCGTTCAATACCCACACGAATGGCGGTATATCGCAATTAGGTCATTCCTTATTTGTCCCGATGTTTAGTTTTACCGGAGCAGGTGAAACAGGAACTAAAAGACAATTTTCATATCTAGTACTTGTAATACTGTCTTATTTTATGCTGAAAGTCCTCGTGGCCTCAATAAAGCCACTACAATTATTGTGATTATGGTGGAGAACTGGGTTCCTTGTTTTGACATTTCGAGGTGTCGTTGTGGAGGGCGCGATCATCCGGTGTAAAGCCAACGATGGTGAATGTTTCAATTATGATGCTGCCAAATTTGGAGGCTCCAAAAAGAAGTGGAATAAGGAGCAATGGTCAGGAGTAGGACGCGATTGGGGTAAGTTTCGTAAGGTCGAAGACGAGGAGCGGAGGAATAAAATGCGATGGTAGTGGATGGGTTGGAAGATGAACAGGCAGATGTGGGGGATTAGGAGAAGGAAAAAGAGAAGAGGTCGATGAGTAGCCGTTTAAGGAGGATAGTAGGTGTAGGAGGATCATTTCGTTTAGGCAGAATAGTGTGGGATTTCGTCCTAGGTAGGTGATGTACGCAGATAATGGGGGCAATTACTTGGATTAGGTTTAGGAGGCAACGTTTTTCGCTGTGATAGCAAGAGCCCTATCACCTACTAGTTGATGAGCTGCCTTTGTGAAGGTCATTGACATTTACACTAAGACCCTTTCAATAAGGTAAAGGTGCATCCCACAGGGAGAACGTTTTACGCAAATTCCTTTTACACAATAGGATATCAGTCGTTGTTTAATTCTTCTTCTTAAAGCATGAAATTCGTCTGTGTTCTACTTAGTATTAGTAAGTAAATAGTAAATGCTTTTGAAAACGAGTGTTTCTGCTTGGGTTAACAGGAGTCGAGATCAGTCTTTGCCCTTCTTGAATCCCCAACAATTGGGTGGAGTGTTCAAACCTGTTATCTCACTTCCAATTTTCCGTGATGAATAGGCCTATCGACATCACAGATACGAGGCGTCTGAGAGGAACATAAATACCCTTAACTAGGTGAAACGGACTACTAAACCAATTAGAAACGGCTATTGCGTTTCCATTGGCTCTCCCAATTGTGTGGCGATCGGCATACTTGCCCTGTTTGTGTGACCTTGTGTTTGACTCACGGGTTGTCAGGCCACCTCTTGGGGTGTCACCGGGGACGCCGCCACCCGTAAACATATTCCCGAGAATCTTCAGGTCCGTTTATCCTCCAGTAGGAGATAGCCACACAATTATTTTTTTAACTCGCTGATAATGAATCCGTGTACTGGCCGAAGACTCGTAGTGAACTTAAAAGCTGCCTTTTATTTTAACGGAACACGAACCGAATTCGCTCCACGACGGGCGAACGCCAGCACAACGCTGTGTAATTCGATTATTTGACAAAGAGAACAATCCCCATTCTATTTGACGCGTCTATCATAAATCCCACCTCCGTGGAAGAGCGATATACAGGCATGGCTTTCGTTTGTGGAATCCCAATTTGCAGTGAAAGGAATTGTCACAGAAAAAACGAAGTTCCATCAAGTAGTTGCGTCATTGATTGAAGATCTGGTGGCCCGTTTACGCCATGTTATCGTTTCACCACCGGCAGAAAATCCGTTCACCGTGCTAAAAATATTAAGTATTCAACAGTCTGCGATAACAAGGGCGCAGCGCTACGATGCTCTATTCAGAGGAGGAGGAATTAGGTCACGAGAGACCCTCTCAACTGTTGCAACGCCTGGTAACCTTATTTGTGAACCAAGACGCCAGTGAATCTCTCATTTGGTACCTTTTCATCCAAAAGCTGTCCCCGGTCGCCAGAGCCTCCTTGGCAGCCCTGCCTCCGGCGCCACAATTGATCGAGTTATGCGAGTACGCCGACCGCATTTTTGCAGCTCACCCTGGCCAGTTAGCAGTTGCCGCTGTGACGAGAGCCCCCCAGAAGCTCACTGACGACGAGGCCCAAGAGTTGCGTGATTTGAGGAGCCAAATTTCTTCCTGCAGGCTGCCAACCGCAGTAACATCTAAACTTACGGTCAGCATGCGCTTCGTCTAGACCCTGGACTGGGACAAATTTCCACTTTCACATTCATTGTGGAAGTCTCCCGATACACGACAACCACCTCGATCCGGCACCTCACTCATAGTCCTGTCTCCTCTCCCTGCAAGGCCCTTCTTAATCAATTTACCGATCTCAGACACTTGAATCGAACCAGACGGTAGCCCCCACCGCTATACACTACCGCACATCCACGATTGTGTCACGAAGGTAACAGCGGTTGCTGACTACCCAGAGTCCAGCGCATAGCGTCAGCTTCGACGTCTCGTCGGAATGCTGAACTTTTACGAACGTATCATCGCCGACTTCGCTAAGATGGCCACGCCGTTAACCCCTCTGAACTCCGGCGGAAACGGTCAGATCCAACTGTCATCAGAACAGAGTGCAGCCTTCCAGAATTAAAAGGCCGGTCTTACTTCCGCTACCTTATTGGTTCATCCGCGACCTGATGTCAAACTATCTTTGATGGTGGATGCTTTGAACACAGCAGTTTGCGCTGTACTCAACCAAGGGGAAGAGGATCGGCGACAACTACTCAAGTCCCTATCGTCTTTCGGTCGTGAATTATTGGCGGCTTACCTAAGCGTAAAGCACTTTCACCATTTTGCGGAATGTGTCCGCATTATCATTTTCACGGACCTCACACCGCTTATATATGCCATAGACTTCGCAAATAGGCGCAGATAATGAGGTTGCCGACGCCCTTTCGCGCATAGCGTTGAACAGTCTACGGCTCGCTAATGGTATCGACTACGAGGAAATGTCCGACGCCCAGCAACACGAGGGTTTACGAATTAGGCCCAGCGACGCAGCTCTTATAAACCTAACTATCCATCCGGTACGAGTGTTCTCTGCTTCGCGACAACAAAAAAGCGTTTCCTCGCCCGCTAGTTCAGCCATGCATGCAGCGTCACGTTTTCGAAAGGTTTTCTTGCAAGGGATTGCAAAGGGACGTCCATCTGTGGATACGGTAATACCTTTAACAGGAAAAAACGCCCATAGGCACGTTCGACGCACGATTTAGTCACGTTCATATGGACTTAGTCGGCCCATTGCCCTCGTCTCGGGGTTTCCACCACTGGCTGATCCGTGTAGATCGCTTCACCAGTAGGTGTGAAGTTATACCGCTAGCGGACATCGACGCAGACGATTCGTCTCGCCTTTCTGCAGAACTGGGTGGCGCGCTTCAGATCTCCGCGTCGGTTGATAACCGACCGAGGCGCACAATTCAAATCAACTCTTATCCAAGGGATATGCGAATTTCTTGGATGCGAGCGGATCCGCACGACTTCTTACCGTCCCGCGGCCAATGGCATGGTTGAGCGTCTCCATAGAACACTGTAGTCCTCCTTCATGGCTCAAGATGACCTTGAATTTTTGGCAGACAATTTGCCTCTCGTCCTGCTCGGCATTCGTGAGACTTAAACCTGACGTCGACTGTTGCCCGGCGGAATTGGTCACCGATGCAACTCTCCGCTTACCGGGTGAGTTTGTTAATCCAAGAGCTTGTTGACACAACAGCTGAGCCGTCTCCGATGTTCTTCAGAGGCTACATAGTTTTGCTATGAGCTTTCTGCCTATAGAAACAAGACCCCAGAAGTCAGCCTCCCAGCTGCAAAAAAGCACCCAGGTTTTCTCCGTTGTGATAGAGTCCGCCGCCTTCCCCTGACAAGAGAACAACCCCGATTCTATTTGACACGTATGTAATAAAAAGACTTAGTGATTTTAAGTATGTTCGACAACAAACCACGATAGACTTATACGAAGTAATGTAATGTCCCAGTGGGAATGAGATTTAGGGAAATGGGATTAGTTAATAGCAACCTGTATTCCGCCAGAGGGTGTCCCCAAACGCCAGTCAACTCCATGAATAAGGCGACTTAAATGGGCGAGTGACCTTTACTTAGGAAGGAAGATTGGTAGAAGATACACGCATCGTGTAAGTGCACTTACGAAAGATGATATAATAAGGAAGGCGATAGACGAAGAAGTTGGAACACAATAGTAGCTTTGGGCGAAAATGGGACGGGTCCTCATAACGGGTAACTATCCAACTGGTCCATAGTGTGGGAGAAGGGAGGATTTCGCTATAGGATGTGTGAAGGAGGTTGAGCGGCTGCGGAGGGTTGGGAGAGCGAAAGGCATCCTGTATGACGGAGAAAGTTAGTTCCCTCACTTTGAGTGAACCAGAGGGTCTTAAACACCATCAGATCGAACTCCGTTCCATGGAAAGAGAGAAAGACAAGATGGCCGCCACTTATCCTGTCATGCTGTGCATTACAGGGCCGACGTTTATCCTCCCACCAAAAAAGAGAAGGCTTTCGTCGTCGCAAATGGTGCGGGCGTGCCTCCTGGCGAAAAATTAAGAATGCGCTGGGAACCGCCCAACACCCAGCGTTAATAAACCGAACTCAGGTGCTAATCGTGGGAATAGCAAAAAGCGACAAGGTTGTAGAGGCAGTAAACGATAACTATACCAATCGAACCAGCCCTGGACGAATCAAATGAAGAAAAGACTACAAATTTGAGCCTCGACCATATACATATCAAACCATGAGTGAGAATAGACATTCTGTCCGCGGTTGAGAATACTCCTGCCAATTTATCCCCATTTATGCGACACGTGCCAACGGTAGGTCTTATCGTACATTATTATAGGTAAATAAAATGCAAGTAATCGGTACCTTATTCGTGGTCACACGGCCACTGTCCAGATGCGCCCCACTAAGGATAATGTCCTTACATCAAAGCTAGAATTGAATTTGCTAAACTGATTTAAGTGTCTTATGCCAGAATGAAGTAATCGAGTAGAACTCTTATACTTACTTAAAAGCATACACAGAATAGTTTCCATTATGATAAATTGGTTGACACGCGTTTTAGAACACCACGGCCGTTAATTGAATGAAGATAAGCAGACATCAACAATTACAAAGCCGACCACAGCGTATTAATATGCCAGATCCGACACGCAAACTGTAATACCAAACAAGATTGACACCATTGATCTATCTACTACATAAGAGACTAGCTTGACCCAAAACGCCAAAAAAAAGATTTGGTTGAAAATGTTATTAGCTAAACTTTGATTGTGCATTATCAATGGTGCCGATATATTTCTACACCAATCACTCCTGGATCTTGGCAAGAATGTCCGATTCTCGGAAGAGGAAATATTCCTATAAAGCATGTAATAAATAACATGATTCACCCTACCTTCTCTTCGAGAACCACCTTGGTACCCCCGTACTCAGGGAGGAAAACATTATCACCAACTTTAACGCAAACGGGAATCGTCTTCCCGTCCTATAAAAAATTTTTTTGGCATAAACATTAGACAAACCTCATCAACACGACCAGGGCCAGAAGCGACAACAGTGGCCTCTAAAACTTTGCCCTTAGCCTTCTCAGGTATCATGATTCCACCCTTCGTAGTAGATGTTGCTTCAAAGCGTTGAACAAGAACCCGGTCAAATAGAGGAAGGAATCGTTTAAATGCCTTTGCTGCCTAAAAATGGTAAACAAAAAACGAGAACAAACCATGATAATCGCACGTGCCGGATTGACGGCTAATTTTATACGCTGGCGGCCTTTGCAAATTGATAGATTAAAACAAGCCACGCAAAATCTACTTGCCGAAAAGGATTTCTTTAGAAGACTTAATCAATTTGGAAACTTGTATGTGACGTTAACTAATCGTTTTACATCAGATTATGGATTTCAAAAGTTACCCATGTATGTAATAATAATTCTACTACTGAAAATCATAATAATAACATTCGTTTCATCGAGGTAACGAAAACCAAAAATTTCAGCCCAAAAATTGACAAACATTATCGATTAACAGGAATACATGTTAACGAGGTAAATTTGGTAGAAAGCAAATTAAACCCTGAAGGAATATAAATTTGGGCAAAGGCGTAATGACGCCAATTGACCAACCCTAGTATAATGAGCTAAATAAATTATATCTTTTTTATAAAAATGTTGTAAAATTGTTCCAAAAAAATAAACATTGGATTTTTAAAGATAGGAGAAAATGTATTCTTAAATCGCCATATTAAATATTAAACTGCTATATAAATAACGCGAATAATTCCTGTACGAGAATTGCAATCGGTAGCCATGTCGAGTAGATGTGGTCCAATTCTGTTCCCTGTGACGATGGAAGTTCAAATAGCAAGCCTGGGTATGGTAACGCTGAAAGACAGCGGTTTGAAATGTCAATGTTTGGTCGACGCAAACTCTTCCGATCCGTGCGACATAAGAAGATTCACTAAGTTGCTGGGAATAATGTCCGCGGAATTCGATGAAGCATTCCATATTTCGGTGATCTTATTCTACGATATGGTCCAGGAATGGGACATTTATCACCGCGGTCAAGGAAAATTACTGAGAAGAGACTGATATCACCAGAGATTGGGTTTACGGTTGGTAGCAGGGTGGAAGTACATCAACCGCTTTGAAAGTTCTTGCATAGCCGGATTGGGAATAAAATAGCATGGAGAGGATGAGATACCCCTGGTGACTTAGAATTCTTCAGCTTATGTATTATGCTGACAAATTCTGACCGAATTAGTGGGTGGCATCGAATATAAAAAGAATCTAATCAGTTCAGGGTTCTGGTCGTGGAGGTGTCCTGCAGAAGAATTAAGAACTTGATCAAAGTGTCCGCCGTTTCGCTAAACCTATCTTTCCATCTTCGGTATTATTATGGATGCAAACCGAATTAGGCGAAAGAGCATTTCCGAGTCCCCAGATTTAGCAATAGGAAAGACTGACTTCCTCGCCCTTAGCAGATAGCTAGGCGTGGTGTCGGTCGCAACAAGAGTGACGTATTTGGGGTGCAATTCATTAGACTGGTTGCAATGCCTATCCTGACGCGTGCGCAAGGAGGAGGAGTGGATTTAAACCGCTATAGAAACGCAAACGATTGCCGAATTATCGTTAATTGCGCGGTAAATAGCCGAAACCTTTTCACTTGACTACCAGTCAACCACATTGGAAATGGTTCAAGATATCATAAATTTGATGATCTCAATGAATGTGAAAGATCTTATTGAGGCATCTATCTATCAGGGCTATAACCTCCCCAAAATATACGTCAAGCTGTGTTATTGCGTAAGTTGCGCAATTCACGACAAAATCCTTCGAGGTCGCTCCAAGACCGACAAGACCGCCACCAAGGCGGATTGAAATTAATCGCAACCCGAATGAGAATAAGAACTTACTTCTAATCTAGTAATTTGTATACTATCTTGTTTTATGCTGAAAGTCTTGGTCCTCGTGACCTCAATACTGCCGCTACAATTATTATAATTATTATTATTAATAGGTGCCTTCTCACCCTATTTACGTAAAGACCCATACTATCATACTCCGTAAGTTCGTTTTCCTGTTATGTTGATACCTCATACAGGAAAATAAAGACCGTATTTCGAGGAATTTCATCATAGCTTCCATCTTAAATTTCCAAGGTGCTTAGTTGAACAGCATTCCAAATATGAAAATGGCTATACTATGGGAGCGTTTGATTTCGCAAAATAGCGTTTTTTTGTTCTTTTTCCCAATTTATAGTATTCCTTTCAAATTTCTATACACTATGACACCAAAGCCAATATTTATGCGGTTATATAGGATATTCTTAAATATGTTTCTAACTCGAAACTGTCACATGTGTTAGATAACCTGACCATTGATAATGAAGTAGACATTTAAAAAATGTTTCTCTATAGTTTTGATTACAAAAAATGGCAAAACTCCCCAAATCCGTCAAGATAGTTGGTAAGTTTATTGATGATTTTGTTTTTAATTTCCAATAAAAACCAAATTTTAATGCCTTTTGGTATTCGCCGTAGTTCACGACGGGCGAGGTTTGGACTATCGCGTCCCTGGAAGCAAAAAAAGTATGTCTTCATATTTTATTCACCATTTAGTATTTCTATGTTCCTTCAGACAATACGTGACTCGCTCATGTTACTCGGCCTTCCCCGTGACCAAATAAAGGCCACGAGAATCCCATGTTTGTTGTTATTGTTGTGGGGGAGCTAATTAAATGTTTGTCAGTTCACGATCAACTAAATTGTTAAGCTCGCTCACAACTTCAGAACACAAGATAATTTAGTGAAGATTCTCATATTCTCCACTATAACCATCTGAGCTCGATTCAGCAACACACTGGTGGCTTACATTATCAGGCACCTATGGAAATATTTTAAAAATATTCCTACCTGTGTGTATTTAATTTTTTTTAAACAGCTCCACAGACCAGAAGATGGCGCGTCATATTCATCGGAGGAGAGAAAAAGCAGGCCACCGGTGTTATCGACGAACAGGACGGCTTTCCGCGATGGGACTGTGAGGTGATGATGTGAGTCGTTTACTTCATCTTCTTTTAAACACGTTATTACTTTGTGTAGAATCTTTTGTAGCTTAGTCACCATCATATATATTCCTTACCGGGGGTAGAAATAGTACTGTTCGCGGTGTTTCTCGTGGTAATTTCCAGTCTTCACAGTCACCTTTAGACGCTCAACCCATGCCGTCAGCGTGCCGACCAAGTAAACAACTCGACAAGCGGGCCAAACCCGGTGTAGGCCGATTTAAAGATCAAAAAAATTATAGGTAGTGAATTGTGTGGGGGGGCAGTGGGAGAGAATATTCCCTTGAAGTTAGCGTCTGGAATTCCTCTGACAACGTTAGAGAAATTGGCGAAATTATGTTTTTTTAAGATGTGCTTTCTTATGGCATTCGTGACAGCGCAGCGCGAGATCTCCACTTGTTCCTGGAGTGATGAGCTCCACGTGATAAGAAACAGCGCAAACTCCCCCCTATGCGGAGGCTGTTAACTAGGATGGAGCTGATAAGCCATTGAAGTTTGACATTTCGGATTTTTAGCGTAAAGCGACTTTCGTTGCAAGGCAGTATCGCAAATTCCACTGAGTTGCTTGTCGCTGCTAATTCCCAATTGTTTTGCTCCACTTGGGGTCACTATTGAGCCTATGTTTTGTACCCTTGCGACACGCGTCTACGTAACCATATTCGGCGCGTCTTTCACTAAAGGCCATCGAAACCCCACGATTTATACTAAGACAGCGGTCACGCCTGTAATCCAGCGACCGGGTGGTGCAGAAACCGGCTGCTCGAATTTCATAACCAACCCGAGTGCCACGTGATGCGGTCACTGTCGCCTCCTCTTAGGGCGGTGGCCACCTCTACAATATTCCCAAGAGTTGCCATTAAAATTCCATCCTTGAAGCAGCCGGCTCATCCAACCAGCCAACCACACCTAAACACACGAACTCAGTCGGTACACAGGCGTGTCATTGGCTATCGATTTTCCAATAGGACTGCAAGGGCAGCATAGGCCTACAGTGCAAACACGCACTTATAGAACACTCCCAGAGGACACACGGTTTTGCAGATCCTCGTCGTTCCCATTGGTGAGAACAAAAGTACCTAGACACGCGACGAACCGCTGACCAGGGGGTCACGTGGATCATTCAATGACACCACCATAAAGTGTGTTCTACAATTCACACGCCTTGTGGAACGCGCGTGGGCGGAACTCTTATAGTGTGTGTGTGTGTGTGTGTGTGTGTGTTGGCGCAGTCAACTACAGTGTGTAATAATGACGCACCGATACTGGTCGACGATAAATTAACCACGAAACTTGATTTTTGTTGTAGCGCCAATTTCGATTATTAATTATAACCATCGTGGCTGCTTTATTAAGCGCCGAAGTGTACTTTGCAAATCAACCAATCGCCATCTCTGAATCAACCACAACATAACGTCTTGGACCACACATGTCACCTAGACTGCATTCAATCTAACCAATGATAATTAAGCATCAAACTGATCTAGGATATTACTTTTTCCTGGTTAACCTGCAGTATTACCAGTTTAAAGTTCACTGTGTGTCTTTTGGATCCATGTAGTAGTGGTTTGCATCCTCGCTCTGTTGGTCACAATATTGATGGCTACGCAAATGTTAACAGTGTTTGTGTGCCTTTTGACGGTTTGATCTCGTATAACTGGTTTGTGGTTTAGAAAATAAACTCGTGGGGGATTCCCAAGTGAACTCCCCAACCACTTGCGTTCCAAATTGGGTTTAAGCGTAGTTACTAGATCTATTCAATGGGTCAAACGGTCGGGTACAGGACAGTCGTGGCGTTTAAAGAGCCCATTTGTTTACGTTTGTGTTCAACGAAGGCGGAGAAACCTAAAAAACGTCTCCAGATGAGAGTTTGGCGTGGTTCTCGTTGCCCGAGTAATTGTCTCTCGGATTTGTGATCCAATGTGAAGAAACAAACAATGTATATGAATTGTCTGGACTGTTTGGAGGAGATATATTGATGTATCCAAGGGCCAGGAAGGCAGTTCATATAGCCGACATCCTTGGGAGACGCACCCACGACTGCGTAAAGGCTTAAGAGTCGCCCCCCCGAACAAAGCGCTGAGGACGCCGTCTGTACCCAAGAAACGTTTCCACGAACGTTCATATATAGGACCCTCGTAGAATCGTTTATGTTAGGGGTCAAACAGCGGACACGCGCCACTACGTCGCCCGTGTTGTGTCCTGTAATCAGAACCGTCGCCTAACGTCAATCTTCTTCTTTTTCTGCCAAGAACCACTCCGAAACCCTCCGAGTTCGTGTCAATGCTCGTGGTTGACGGGAAAGAGCGCCACGTTGGCCAGGTGGTCATTCCACTGATGGAAATCTCCCAGGGCCCCCCACCCTCCTTGCTGACGTCGCACCTGCAAGTCAGCGAACTGGAGCCCACCAAGCACAACTCGAACCCCTGCGGCCACCTTAGCTACTGGATCTGGGTCACGGAGTGCTGGCCCGAGGGAACTGTTCCGGCGAGTGGCGGCGGAGGTTCGCGGCTCTCCTCCCTGAAACCGGTGCGCTCCTTCAAGGGATCCATGTCGCAGCTGGGATCGGCTTTGAAACCACAGTAAGAAGCTCGGGTTATCCATTGGGCCGCTCAGGGTCACACTGGCCGGTTCGTGTCCAATTCCAACGACGCTTGCAGCGGTGGTGGCCGTCTAGGAGCTGGGTTTCCGGTTCTCACCACGTTCAGAGCCACCTTTTGCGTAGCTCAAGGTCGCACCCCGTTACGCTATCCGACCCATCCTTACCTACGACTGTTAAACCTGACCACTGCGTTTCGAAGACACTTGTTGTAGTTGGAAGTATTCGATCACTGGTGTCTACGACGATTATTGAAAGCGGACTGGCGCGACATTCTCTCCAACAACGAAGAAATAAGGCGTCGATGTTCAGACGCAGAGAAGCAGTCAACCCTCTGTCTTGCGCTGTCATCATGCACAGGCTGGCGCTGCCGGGCCGGTGGACAACAAAAGAGGAGGACAAGGAGCGATTAGAGCTACAGAAGTCTTACGGGATGCGTCGTTGGAAACAGAACTGGATCACTATCTGCGATGACCTGGCAGCTGCCTACGACCGCCGCGCGTGGGCGGCTACGATCCACGACATCCATGCATCCTGGTTATCGGATGTCTTCCACTGGTGCCGGTGGTATAGCTTGCTACAACAAGACGCAAGGTGCTTGTCTGTGGCTCACTGTGAAGGGGAAGCGTTTGGTGTCATATAATAATAAGAAGGAAAACAGGCAACGTCATCACCCCGCGTCACCCCGCGTCACCCTTCTCTTTCAGCAGTTCGGACCACAGTGATTCGGGTGCCGTTGGAGCTGACGGCCACTCACGCATCGGCTCCAAGATCCGTGGAATCAAACAACGAGTTGGCGGGAGTCGCAAGGCCAGCCACGCCGACAGTCGTCTCCCACAGCAGCAACAGGCGCCGCCGCCTGCCTCTTCCAGCCAGCTGGGCGGTCCAACCGACGGCTCCGTCATCTTCGGCGCTTCAATTCTCTCCTCCCACGAGGGCACGAACATGAACGGCGGCGGTTGGACCTCCGAAATCGATTACGGCGCCGGTGGAGGTAGTGGTGGTGGTGGTCTTCCCGGTGACACCAAACCGACCCAGAGACCGCCGGGGGACCCCACCCGCGTTCTTGCCAACTCCTACAACCCCCTGGTTTCCTCGCCCGAGGAGGAGAATAGCTATTCGCACTCAGGGATGGAGAGAGCACCCTCACTCTTCGCTCTCAATCAGCAGCCACCAACAAACCCCCAATGGCAGACGAGCAACGGCGGCGGCGGCGGTGTTTTGCCGCCACCAGAAGGTGGGTTTCTTCGTCGTCGTTGTCGTCTTCATAATAATAATAATAATAATGGTAATCGCTTTATTAAGGTCACAAGGTCAGCGATATGTGTTAATCAAACAGTGCAGCCTTCTTGCAGTGGTCTAAGAGATTTACCATTTCTAGATAGACTAGAATAGAGAGGGGATCAAACAGTATCCAAATGTGCGCGGCTATCGCCCTCCATGGGTGTTCTCGGGATTATTTTTACAGTTGGTGACCTGACCTTGGAATCGAACCCAATATGAGATAGGCTTGGAGGGAACTATTCGCGAAATGCCGTTGAGGAATGGCATAAATAATTGCCAAGAAAACGAGATTATTTTAAAAATCCGTAGTAAGAGTATTCGTGACCGGGTGAATTATACAGGCCTATATCTGGCCGATTTGAGCTTTCTCGGAGTCTCCTGAACATTTACCGAATACGGCATCAACAAGATAACTGGCTGTTGAAAATAGTGCCCAAGGATGTTGAGCGGGTTGCGAAATCAGGTTGTGTTAACAGTGGCTCTCACATGATGTCAATGCATTTGCAGTATGCGTTTAGCAGAAGACCGCTAGACCACATCAGTTCTGGCCTGGTCAATCAATTGGGAGTCCTGGTTCGTCTTCCTTGAAGGTTCTGGACGGTGCTTTCGCCCCTCGACCATTCAGAGACGCGTTGAGCATTAATTGGTTGAGGGTAGGAGTGACCTTGAAATTGATTGGGACGCTGATGACCAATGACAGAGCACACAGTGTCTTCATTGACTGGTCTATTTGACGCCTGTTCTTCCACGCCACGTACCCACAAGTATTGTTCTTTGTGGGCGTAGTTCAGCGCCATTTACGTTGTGTGCCTTGTTACCTTTTTTTATAGCTTCCCGTGAAATAATGTTGCATGTTGCTGTTTTGGCATCAGTGATAAATCGCAGTCTTTATTACCCGTCTCTGCGTCGATCTAGGGTTGTTCTTCGGTACATCAGTCAATCGATTGCCCTTAATTCGGGGATATTGAAACACACGACGTCACACTGAAATACTTGGGGGGGGGAAATGTGGGCGTTTCTCATTGCATAATCATTTGTTTTTACAGGCATTCTCAAGCGCTGGAAACTTCGATTCGGTAACAAAATAGCAGTAGAATAGAGTTTTTTTTGCGAATTTTGTTCGAGTCTCTCTACAAGCATCCATCACACAAGATCTCCTTCCCCACAGAGGGTAACTGTCTACTTAAATCAGCCAATCAACATAGTTTAATTGCACCAAACAATTTTCGTTCTCCACAAGAGGGGTCTAAGGAATAATAATAATAAAGGACTGCAAAGGCAATCAGGTTGGAGATCAACGCATCATCAACAAACAAGAAAGGCATCTCGGCGTGGTCCCTCTGCATATCAACCCACCTCAACGATGCGCCAGTCAGTCGAGTGCGTCGCAGCTTTCCGACATGTGGACTCCACTATCCCGTCGAATGGTCGAGCGAGGGAAGTAGCAGTACAACTGCAACGTTGCAGCCCTATAGGACCGCATCGAGATATGCCTGCGTCTAGCACGCTACAATCGACCAAATCCTAACCTACGATTGCGAAACTTGGCCACTGCAAATCGAAAACAAGTTATGGGCCAGGTTGAGATCAGATATCGGGACATTGCTATCTTATCGATAACAGTGATTGAAATTGGGTTTTAAATGATGATGAATACTACCTAAGGCTCTGTAGATAGCGGTAACACCCCTCTTCTCCGTGCTTAGGTGGTTCCTTATCTATTTTTAATCTGTTTTGAATGTATTTTCGTTTAAAGCACATGGGGGGACGGGGATTGTTAGTGTATTGTACCACCACTTAATCGC
The DNA here is from genome assembly GCA_028672205.1 of Proteocephalus fallax. Lineage (NCBI taxonomy): Eukaryota > Metazoa > Platyhelminthes > Cestoda > Proteocephalidea > Proteocephalidae > Proteocephalus > Proteocephalus fallax. The sequence continues at coordinate 348,408 of JAPUBX010000660.1, forward strand.
GATCCTATTGTCGTTTCGAGAAAGGTTTTTTTTATCTGCGTGTCATCCGGAATTATACACCGCTCTAGAGGTGTTCGACCTGGGATATGACAGAGAACCGAATATCTATTCGATTGTGCACTTCTATCGCGATATGCGCGGTTGCCACCTTGACCCAACGCGATGGCGTCTAGACCTCTCTAATTTGTTTTGCTCGATAGAATCGGATCAACCGAACCCCCCAAGAACTGGATTATACGGTTGTTCTTTTTGGTGCATCTTCAGCTTTCTATTCTCACCAGCGTGTGGTTTCTGCCCACTTCACTTGCCGTGTTTGTGTTGTGTGAAGGTCTAATCCGATTGTTGCGTGATTACACTGCTGATTATATATCTATCAGTGATGCTTATTATTTAAATGTTGATTGATTATTTGTTTATGGCCGCGCACTCAGCTTAAATATCTGTGAGTGGTGTTTACTTTCAAATTCTGATCGAACTAAAAACGTTTTTAGAAGAGAGATTTGCATATAGCTGACATGACTGAAAACACTTCCTCTTAAGACACTGTGGTAAGGGAAAACGACCAGCTCTGACATGTCAAAGAAGATTGAAATCGAATTGAGGTGATATTTCTTTGGGAAGTGATCAGTAGGATCGTCAGATGTCTCACATTGATTGTTTCGGATTCCATTTAAATTCTTCGTTTTTTGTCAAAACGATTAGATTGTTTTAGAAAACTACAGACGGTTCATTAACACGTTATATTTTATTTGTGTTCAATGGCTTAACAATATAATCTTTTGTTTTCCGCATTATTAAACTTCAGTGACGATAAATTAGCACAAGAAAACGAAATTCACACATTTAATTATTTATTGTACTTGAATGATGTGAAGGGAATTAGTGTGGAAAGGACTCCGCTGTAACTTTTTGTCACGTGTCAAAAAGCTTTCATAAATCACTTCGCTTTTAAATATTATAGTTTTTCTCTCAGCCCATGCACGCGTCGCGGTAAGCTTCCTCGTCTTCGGCATAGCGTATGATTGGTTGGCATGTTACTCGGCAGCCGAAATAAGCAAACAATACGTTTTTTTTCATTCGCTTGCGGTAGTTTCTCCCTGAAAGCATGACTTTGATAATGCAGCCTATTCTTTCTCATTTTTGTAGACCGCAGTCGACGGAAAGCGGTTGCTAGTAAGATTCGAAGTAAGGTTTCGAAAAGCACCGCGAATATCAGTGAACTTGGTAAAAAAATCCGTTCTCGGAGAACCAGGTGAGCTTACGATTCTTGTTGGCGTGTGCGAGACAAAATATTACAATTTAAAATTGGGAATCCAACTTAGCACCGGTTAATAATAATACAACGTATGAAAACCGTCTCTGAGTTGGGACAAAAATAGTGAATGACCGAATTGTGATATGCCGCCGTCAAGCGAGGGTACAGAAGGGTTTACCTAATGTACCAATATATGTACGAGTATATGTATAATCAATGAGAAAACGAGATCATTTTAAAGCTAATTTGAGGCCATGGAAAACAACGGGGAACAGTATTTTATGGGTGGCATCCGCGTAGGCCTTGATGCTGTTCGAGCTCACTCTAAGTTGCCTGAAACGGAGAATTTACAAACAGAAACGACGGCATTTCCCGATGACCGATTGTCGCCCGTTAATTGTTCGAGGACTACCAAGTTGGCCACTTTGGGACTTGGTTAATGGCAGCGTGTTTTGCATACTGCCCGATCTGTTCGCGATCTTCTTGGTATGTGCGTGCCCGCGGAGGTTTGAATTGGCACTCACACTGATACAATCAATCGATAATGGCCGCAACTTGATGTATGGAGTGTCTGCTCTCTAATTTACCATGTGAATAGTGTTGGTCGGTTGTTGGATTTGTCGCGCGGATACACGAAAGCAAGCACGCAATGTTTTGTTTGTTTTTTTCTTATGTTTAGCCCTGATGGTTCGAGAGGCGACGCTGATTACAAAGGTAGGTCGCTTTTACATACTCGTCGCGATCATCACAAAAGAGACTTTTTGGCATATTGCAAGACCTGCGATTACGAAACTCCCGTTAGTACCATTGACACAATAAATCACAGGTTTTAATAAATATGAACGCATGTCGACAAAATTAAAAAAGATAAATATTGGTGGCGGCCATTAAAAGGCCCTTTGCCAAAACCCACCCTCGTGTAACGTGTGCCTTAGTTAGCCCGTAGTTCGCGTCTCGCAGTGTCTGGAGCTAGTAGGCGGGTTTTAGTGAATTCCCATGTTGTGAAAGGGCATGGTTGTCGTCCGTTAATCTACCTTGGGACGGGCTAGTATGTTTAATTCCTAGGAGTAGTCTTCATGAAAACATTGTGTCGCACAAATAATTCGATTTTACTGTTCCCCTTTATTTTCTCATCTGGCCTCATCTGCTCAGTTTATTTTCCCCCAAAGAGTTTATTTGACCCGTAGTAGGCTCTTCAAAGGAATCCCACTTTCTAGTGGACTATCTATGCGCTCAATCCAAGACACAATTCTTCAACGCCGTTTCACTTATTGTTCCCTCCTTGTGGCTTCTCCCACCCCCTCTTATCTAGTCTGTCTCAATGTAGTAGATTTTAGTTTCACCCGAAGAGGTGAAGCCGGTTTTCATAAGTAGTAGCCTTTCTTCATAATGCTTTAATGTTTTGTCTTCGAGACCATTGTTATGATCCTTTCAGAAAGTCCCGGAAGCGATAAAGGTGTAAAACGTAGGGTCTCCTCTCTCATTGGTTGGTTTAAAAGACCGATGCATCCACGACGGAGTAAATCTCAGGCGCAGAGCTGCGTCGATTTGACCGCCAACTATCGGTCGTCGTGTAAGCCACCATCCCACACACACACCTCGTTGTTGCTATGCATGTCCGAATAATAACCTGCTGTGTTGCTATGCACGATTTCCCAGTGTTGACACTCTTCGTTGAAGGATTCCTGCTTTGCATGTGCGAAGGCGCTGTGGGGTGTAGGCGACACCAGCGATTGGTTACCACGATCGTTAAGCGATAGCTGATTAGTCAATGGTTTTTTAAAGATTCACGTAACTTCGTTTTTGTGAATATTTCACCTACCCCACAATAATCGTTTTTGTACCAAGATGGCTTTTTTCTGAGGTGCAGCGAACTCAAAACCATTTTCCTGTGTTCTCCATTTTCGTTCAGCCCCCAAAGACGAACAGTCGTCGGATTCTCCGATTGCCAACATGCGACCCGACAGTCGACCAATCATTAACTCGAGAAATTCACGTCTTGAACCCAACCCCAACTGTACGTTTGCCTCTCAGGTTGGGCTCCATCAGTTTACACCGCTTTAATAATAATAAGAATTGTATGCGCTTTATTGGTGTTAGGAAGAACAAAGGTTTCGGCAGTGCCGCCGTCCCCGTGTACTCGCGTTTAATAAGTAGGATCAATATATTTGGTTTCTCCTAGATGGTCAACCAATTGGCGAAATTGCCATGGTCCATAGCACACCCGAACACATCGCTGCCCTGTCGGCACAACAAAAGATGGTCCACGACGAATGGGGCCTTCCGTCTGGCCCTACACCAATGCGTTCGATGCGTACCGCCCCATCACCGGGCACACAAAAAGCCGTCTCCTACGGTCTTCATCCTGAAGAGGGTCCCGGAAAACCGAAAGATGGTAAACTCGACTGTATACTTATACGATTTGATTTCCCAAAGCTTGCATGCTTCTTGTGGTCATCTCCTGTTAGATGTTTAACCAGTTTTATTTCAGACCAAATTGAGCCGCCGTTCTGGTTCGAACGACGCCCACCGTGGACAGACAACGACAGACAGTCCCACCGATCCACGCCCTCTTTGACGTTGCGAATCCACGTTTTTAGTTGTCCGTCAATGTTTGAAAGCTCTGTATTTGGACGGCGTACTGGAAAGGTAGACACAGCTTCTCGGTGTTGAGACATCGACTTCCGATTTCGGCATCCGAGAGTTGACCACGTCGTCTACTTAAGAAATTCATCGCAAACACATCGTTGGGTTTCCTGTGAAGCACAACAAAAAATTATCGACTCATCGCTTGTATGGCGAAGGAGTTTGGCCCGATGGTGTGGCCGTCAGAATCCGCACTCTGTTCGTGATGTGCAAGCTTGGTCTAATTCTTCTTGAGCGTTTATTGTATAGTTGCGCCAATGGAACCACTCGTTACCAACGAATTCTGCTTTCGTTGGCGCGCATTTCAACTCTAACAGGGATGGGACAAAGAGATTCGCGTATATTTGTTTTTCTTTGTGTTGTAGATATGTCGAAACGGGAGTTGATTGAACTTGCCAACGTCTTGGAACAGAGATTGCTAAGTAAGTCAGGTTTCGTGGTCTATCGCCTCCTTAAATGGTTTTTCATCCAATCGTTATTGTGAACGATAACCTACCCACTCAACGGATCGGGAACTGACGTCACATATTTGGACGCTAATAAATTAAGATCATAGATCATGGTTCCCGGATTGCGCACGACTTTTATTTATCTTTTTGAGATTTCGGGCCCCGATTAAGAGCACCATCTGTCGTCGGAAAACTACAGTAGGTTACCTCCTCCTCCTCCTCCTCCTCCTCCTCCTCCTCCTCCTCCTCCTCCTCCTCCTCCTCCTCCTCCTCCTCCTCCCTCCTCCTCCTCCTCCTCCTCCTCCTCCTCCTCCTCCTCCTCCTCCTCCTCCTCCTCCTCCTCCTCCTCCTCCTCCTCCCTCCTCCTCCTCCCTCCTCCTCCTCCTCCTCCTCTGGGGCCTACTCATCAGCCTAGACATGCCGGGACGTGTCTACACGCGCGCCTTGAGTTGCAGTTACCGGCTGTCTCATCTGGTTTAGACCGCCTTCTAAAGTGTTCACCACAGATCGAGAAATTACCATGAGATGAGCATGTTAGACACAACGACCAAGAGGGCTAATTCTTATTGTTTGTCTTCTTTAATCACCCAGGCGATAAACTGCGCCTATCGATTTATTATTGTTTAATATTTAGGCACACGGACTGAACTGGTACGAGCCAATATGGAACAGACACAACTGAATTCCCAAATCGATGAGCTCAACTCCGAATTGGCCTCAGCCCGAACCCAATTGACGCAGTTGCGAAGCCGCCTTCTAGAAGACAACCTGACGCAATATCTGGAAGTTTCTGGAACCCTGACAAGTGGATTGACGAGCCGTGACAGTGCTTATTTCAACCAGTCGAGCTACAACCAATCCGAGGTCACACAGCAGCTCTCCCCGTCGTCCAATCAACAGCGCCAAAGAAACTCTCAGACAATACCGGAACCCGCCAAGTCCCTTTTCGGGTCCTCCGGTGACGATAATCAGAGTGGCTTTTTCAGTCGAGCGCGAGCATTCGCCATGAAGCCATTTGGTGGAAGCCGTTCAAATGTAAATGAACCCCAGGCTCCTCCAACCACCACCACTGGCATCTACCCACCAACACAACTGTCCCCGCCACTGCCGAAGCAAACTAGGGGGGTGGATTACGGCACCGTGTGGTAGAAGGAGAAACAGTCTTTCACGTTTTTTTCGAACACATAAAAATGGCTCTTCTTGCTATAACAACTACCAATACTTCTACTACTGAACCACCTGCTGTGATTTATTATTACCATTATTTATAATAATTGTTTTCACTACGCGATTTGATTTACGCGACAAATAAATAGATTTTTACCATCGCCATAGATTTTTTGCTCTATCTATGCGGCTGTTTGATTTCAATACCAAATTTAAATTAATCAATCAGATAGTGGCAACGGGGAATTGACCGACCAATAGGACACGTCTCCGCCTATCTGCGTTCCGATTGAGCAGATATATTGTGCAAGGCTGATTTGTCGTTAGAACGCGGCACAATTTTGCCTAGAATCCGCCTACGTTGTTATAATCTACCAAAAACGATATCGCCATAGAATTCAATTACCATGACCCCGATCGATTGGTCGTTATTATTTGCGACAAGGCGAACAATTATAAATTTCGAATTTCTATGTCTCGACGTGATTGGCTTTCACTAGTGTTTTTGACTGCGTGCGTTATTGGTGGCTCAAACGGGCCAGTTCTATGATTGGTTGCAGAGGGTTCAAAGAACCCTGTTTACACTCAACCGCTACAGCGTATTTTAGTCATACGTAGTAGTGGGTTCAGTCTGAAAGATTAATGGTAAATTATCCAATTAAAATGGTTTAATTGTCTTAGTTCTATCGTATCTCTGAAATTTTTCGTCTTAGAATTTTTAGAGCAATAATGACTATAATTATTGTTGTCGCATGCTTTTTTAAATGACCTGAATACGGATAGTGACTTCTAAAGTGGAAATATTAATCCTCCGCGTCTTCTTTCAATGTAGGACAAATTAAAGCGGGTTCTTTCTGACGAAGAGCGTTTTTTCGGCCGAAAGAAGCTTCGAGTGGAGGAATCATTTGCTCGGCGACCCATCTACCCTCTCGTAAAGACTCCAAATGGCTCTCTTTACCAATTCACTGCCACAATCGAAGAGCCCTCCAGCACCAAGGTTGCCGTGGTCACTGACCCACAAGAAATCGATATTCTAAGAAAAATGGTTTGCCGTGTGTGTTATTCGTTCTAACCAAATCCACAGGGATTTTATGGGTATGTACCCGACCAGGAGCGAGTCGGCAGCGGTTTTCAGATCGATGAAACAACTCCCTCACAACTGTTCTTATTCGACGCCGAGGTAACGTCACACACACCCGCATACCTTAACCCCACACCTAGATTTTCTTTCTTCTACACGGCCTCGGGTGTCTTCAAGTGCGGCTGGCGAAGGCGCGTCTGCCCCAACAGTCGGCTCGCACGCCGCCTAAATCGTCCGTACACCATCTGTGGGACATTCTCTGTGCCAACGCCTCGGATTCAACTACCCTGACCGAATTTCCCCACCGCTACGCCGCCTACCTGTACTATAGATCGATGGGGTGGATTGTGAGGCCGTCGCTTTGCCTGGGGGGCGTCGATTTTCTGCTCTACGCCGAAGGTCCGCCGTGGAGGCACGCGGCGTTCGCCGTTCTCGTCGTGCCAGCTGGCGCCAATCGCCTTGCCGCTGACATTTCTGCACATTTACGTGTCACCTCATCCGTTGCCAAGGTGAACCAACGAGGAGGATTGAACAGTCATTAGGGCATAAAAAACGAATTATGTTTAATTTTTGTTTGTAGAAATTAATTATCTGCCAAGTGACTTCTGTACCATCGGATGGATTGCCATGGGATTCAATCAAAGAATATGGAATTGACGTTAGTATTTATAATATTGGTAATAAATGGTCGTAGATAAAAAAAACATTTTTTTTAATTTTTAGGAGACCCTTATTTCGCGTGCGACAGATCGTCTTTGATATATTTTTCTGCATCCAGTGTTGTTTTATTGTTGAAAAACTAAGAAATGTACACAAATGCTTTTTGTTTTCTAATGTGCCGAGAAGTTTCGATGGGGGGATGGGTGTTCTTGGGCGCTTGATTGACCTTCTGCCCTTTGTGACGCTTTTCCAATTGTGGGGTTCTGACCTTAGAAATATTAGACCTTCGCTGGGGGTTTTATAACGGTAATCGTAGAACATGGATACACATCCCAGGCAGCCATAATGAGGAGACGCATTGAAATGAAAGGAATGGATATAATGAGGTTAACAGTTATAAATGGATGGCGAGCTCATACAGACTTAGGGTAAAAATGGGATGGGTATTTATAACGGGAAATCTACGATGCTGGTCCATGAGTTTGGAGAGGGAGGAAGTTGCTCTACTCTCGGCGACTGCCGATGAAGGCGGCTGTGTCCTTGTGAGATCCAGTGTGAGGCATCCTGTATTGGAGGGGAGAGTGTTTGGTCTCACTCTAGATCAGTGGTCCGCAAACTGTGTGTCGCGACACACTGGTGTGTCGCGAGAGGTGCCCAGGTGTGTCGCGAGAGTTTTTAAAAATATTCAAAAAATCTAAGGTTTTCGAAATCAAGAAAGTTCCTTTGTCAGCTGACACAATGTCTCGCCGAATCGAAGATTTATCATCCGATTTAAGAGATCAAATTCGTGAAAATTTCGAAACTGAAGTCGATGTAAGGATGCTGTGGTCTCTTCAAGTCGATGAATCTACTGATATCTGCGGAAAAGCTCAGATTCTTGCGTTCATCCGGTTCATTAAAAATGATAAATTCATAAATGAATTCCTTTTTTGCGATGAACTGAAGACCACGACGAAAGGAGAAGACATTTTTGATTTGGTGAACAAAACTGTTTTGCTTTTCAAATTGAAGTGGAACAACTTCGTCAGTGTGTGTACTGATGGATGTCCTTCTATGCGAGGAAATCAAAAAGGATTCGTTACGCTCACTCTTCGCGAAAATCCAGACATAATCACCACTCATTGCATGATTCATCGCGAAGCCCTCGCGTCCAAATCCTTACCGGAAAAAATTAAGTCAGTATTGAATCAAGCTATTAAAGTAGTGAACTTCATCTAGAGTCTAGATGAACCGTCATATAAGAAAGCCACCCCGTCTAATGATGGTTGACACAATATGGCGTCTTATTGGCCTGCAGTCGACATTTTGTGTCCTTCATATCCCGCGCGATGTCCTGGTAAACACCCGGGGCGTTACACCTTGACTGACTTTTCGATAGTTTTGTCTTTGATCGAGTAAATAGCTCATTCAAACAAAATGTTGAGCTCCTGTTGGGTATTTTGGCAAATATTCCACCGAAACCCTATTTAGGGAAATTAAAACCTATAATTGCTTTCCGAAAAGCATTTGTTTTCCAATTTTTTTTTATCTTACTATATTTGTTTTATCTTACACAAGGATTTCCTTATTCCCGCCAATGGCAAAAATTTCCCTATTTACAATTTCTTGTTAGCTTACCGTTTTCAATGGCTCCTTGTGGTAGTATTGTTTGAAGGGTTGAAGTAACCCTGAATATAGAATAGACGAATTCTCTGTATTATCGGTAGAACTCAATTGGCCAACCGAGACCTTTACAGAATGAGAACACGTGCAGCCACGTCGTATAGAATATTCTTAATAAGACTCTTCGGTTTGGTCCGTGTTTTTACCATAAAACAACGATTCTGTTCTTCCTACGACTCTGGACGCCCAGAGCTTCTCCAGCTCTCCCGTCTCAAGCATACTATCAGATTCTACATGTCAAAGTGTCGAAAAACAACTATTACATTAACACTTTGAGACCTGTAGGTACAAAAGCGGCTTGAAAGTTGTTTCCAACATAGCGTATGACCTAAATTTTTGATTTTCGGACTATAGCAAGCACCGTTGCCCGGTTACCGATTATACCAAGTAGTTCAATCAAATAATAATTTAATTGAATGTGTTCGGAACTCAGTTCGTGTCCGTTAAAACCAAAGGGGCTTTTGGGGTCACTACACGATCCATAAATAGGAAGAATTTAATTTGTTTTTATTATAAATAAAGATAAATGTTTACAGAAGCTAGAGTCTGAAATCTATTTGAGCCTCGAAATATTTTGTCATCTTAACAACCGCTTTACGTGACTTCCGAAAGTTTATATTATTCAATGCAAATCATTTGAAGGCGCGTTGTTTGAAATGACCGAAAATGTAACTGAGTATAGCGCCTTGCCGATTTTAGTATTCAATGCCGTGATTGGTTTATTTTAACCAATATATAACCCTGCAACGCCCGAGTTGCGGTAACTTTCAAACCTCTTTTAATTTGCCACGAAAAAGAATATTTTTTTCAGTGTATGACGGTCGAATTTTGAAAAGATTTCCTGTTATACCCCCAAGAGCTTGATATTAATAAATCGGAATATATTATGAGGTACAGCATGTTATTGCGTATTGTAGAATTTTGTGACCACAGATCTGTTTCCACACCATGTTCTTCATTTTGGCCTTTGGACATGATTATTTTATTCAATACTTAACGTTATGACACGATATTCATAAATTATTCTCCTGTCAATAGTAACACGGCATCTAATTCGAAAAACTCGCGACGTGGTCCGCCTTCTGGTTCTGACGAATCTGGATCATCCAGAAGGCAACCGAATCAGCGCTACCAACAGCCTCATCGGGCTTATCAACCATACCGCCAGTACTATAATCACAACCGGCCTTCTACACCATCAATAGATGCACCGCCGCAGGATATGAGTGATTGTATTGGTCATGGACCTACTCCTAATCCATATGGCCCACCTAATAGCGGGCGTCATCACATGTATAGGGTAATGTCAGTGTTAATTGATGGTTTCTGTGGAAATGGAGGTTGTCTAACCGTTCGAATTCTGTTATTTGTAGCATCGTCGCGGTGGCGGCAACGGGAGTGTACCTAATTATCCCCCCCCTCCGCCCCCTCAAGCGGCCATTCCGATGATGCACTCATCCATGCCTCCTCCTAGAATGATACCACAAGTCTACAATTTTAATTGTTCAGTTCCCATGGTACCCAAAGGACCGCCTATTCCCATGCCACCATCCACCATTCCATCTCATATTACTGAGCACGAATGTGAGCTCCCCGAGAGCGGAAACTCTTCAGAAATACCACAAGACACAACATCAATTGCGACGCAGACACCCCCTACCCTTGTTGCAAGGCCCGGTGCGTCAATTCCCCTTAAGCCACAAAACTATCCCGTGTTGGGCTACTATGATCGCCTTTCAATATCGATGTGGCAGTATTTCATGGATACAAAACAATCCTCACCAAAATATGCGAAAAAGGTTCACTTCAGGAACGCCCTGCATATGATTATTTCTTCAGTTTTCGAGCGTGAGTATAACTATCCGCATGCGTTTACCCTCTTGTTTATAGTTTTCAAGTTCCCCATGTAATTTGCCTCTAGAATCCAAGCTCTTCATTGTGGGCTCGTCTATTAATGGCTTCGGATCTGATACTAGCGATATGGATCTATGCCTTACAGTAACGTCTCAGGAACTGCAGGCAAGACCTGACACGGAAATAATTCTCAACCAATTGATGATACCGCTTAAAAAGTGCAGTATGTTTTTTTTATAATTCGTATTTTCTGCATCGCGTATCTGCTTCCTGTATCTTTTTGTTTTTTGTAAATTTTGATTCTGAACGTTTTGGTCCTCGTGACCTTAATAATTATTATCAAATTTTCGTCGACGTTTAGGATTTGTGTTCTCTTCGATCGAATGATAGCTTTAATCAAGATTCTTATTTCAATTTAATGATGATCACCGATAGATTATTAGTCGATAAATCGTTTTATTTTACAGGTTTCATTAAGAATTGCTGTCTCATCAAGGCGAAAGTACCAATTCTTAAATTCCGCGATCAACTGGCTGCTGTAGACTGCGATCTTAATGTGAATAATGTTGTCGGGATTTACAATACCCACCTCCTTGCAATGTACACCCGAAGTAAGTTTGGTGACGTTTTTTGCGAGTACTATGCACCTAAGGTGTTGGCATTGGCCAGTATTAAAGAGTGATGCATTACCGATGGGCGCTGATTCAATTATGCTCGCTCTGTTTAGCTGACTGGAGGGTCCGTCCTCTTGGAATCTTTGTGAAGCACTGGGCTCAAAAGATGGATATTCACGATGGTAGCCGCGGTCGTCTGTCAACTTACCCCCTCCTTCTGATGCTCATACAGTACCTCCAACATGGATGCCAACCCCCAGTGGTTCCCAATCTCCAGGCCCGCTTTCCCGTGAGTGTTTTCAATGTTTTCTACGAAATGATCAGCTTGGGTTCCTATCCGATGAAGTTAACGTAATCACAGTAGCTGATTCTTCAACTGCGTTGATGGGATTTATTCGGCGATCTGGCCATGGGCTCTAACTTAAGTAACTCACGGTGTAAAATTCGAGGCATTGCTCATGAGGTTTCCTGAGAATTCGCACCGACATGGCCGGCCACGGTTTGCGACCAGTTCATCCTCGTGCAGGAGAAGAGAGCCGCAACTAAGAAGAAGCAGAAGAAGTAACGCCCGGTCTCCGCTCGACACTCAACTCGCACCGTTCGCGAGGAAATCCGTCTGGTCAAATTCCGGATGGCTATTCGGCACGAGACTGGTGTCCTGTCCCTCTGGTAATGGATCATTATCTAATTGGGACCTATCCAGCGACTGGAAATCTATTAAAAGGTGCACAAAATTGAGGTATTATCTCTACATCTATAATAGGCAGGCGTTAAACAATATGGAATGGGTAATTAAACCAGAATTGTATGATCAGTTTCGGTGCATCCATGTGAATGCCAATTTCTTCATCCTTCTTCTGTGCGACGCATTGGAGTTGAATCACCCAACATTTCGGGATTTCTAAATAGATTTCATCTCCACTTTTATTCTATTCGAAATTGATAATTCAAATTAGTGCGACCAGAGAATAAACCGACTTCATAATGTTAGCACAAGTGGCAGTGTCTCGAGTTTCACCCCGAGGAGGAGATTTTGCCGTACATGTGAACCACTCACTAGTGGACCACCAAAAAATGGGTTGGCCTCTATCTTCCTTTCTATACCCACACCTGGGCGTCCATTCATTCGTTCTCTATAGAAAATCTTTACCTATGAACGCCCTGTGAGCGACTTTGACATGCGTCTCCAACTGCCCTGGGCGGAGCTCTGCAGCTCGAATCCCATGACCCTCTCTGAGCTGTTTGCCGGTTTCATCAACTACTACGCGAACTTAAATTTCTCCCAGTGGGCCATCTCCATCAAGAGTGGTCAGCCTCTGCCGATCGATATCTCCATCCGGTGCCTGCCGCCACACGAGCAAAAGTCGGCAATGCACAACTTCAAAATTTTTGTCGAGGGTTCGTTTAAAATATAAATAAAATGCACACTACGGTTTTCCACCGAGTAGTACGTATATATTGTAATAATCGTGTGCGTGTCCCAATTTAGAGCCATTTTGTCAGGCGAACGCGGCACGGTCTCTGCACGACGAGAATGTGCTCTCGCATATACAACAGGCCTTTCACCGAACAAATCGCGCCCTCAAGCAGCAAGAGTCCCTAGAAACGGTCTGGTCATCCCCGCATGCTTCGGCTACGGCCACGTCACAGCCCCACATACCATCACCCACCCCTCGTCCCCCATCATCTACGTCCACGATCGATGGGCCAGTCGGCCAATGGCGCAGCTGATGCATCGGCGTTGACGAATCGACTACCACCACGACGCCGAAGACGACACCGCGCGCCTTGTTTGTCTTTCATTTCCTTGCATTATAATTCTCCTTATTGTATTTTGCTGCGTGCCCCCGCCTCCTCTATAGAGAGTACACACCACCCACCGCAGTTCTCTCTCTCTCTCTGCCACTTTATTATTTTACTCGGCGGGTTGGGAAAGGAAGGGGTTTTGTGATTTTGCGGTGAAACCTGCTCTAAATAAATCCAAATTAATTTAACGCCGTCGCCTCTTGATTGCATTTTTCCGTCCCCGGAAGTGGTGCTTTTCGTTACTATGATTATATTAATGACAATGAGTGTACAAGTATTCGTGTTCCCTCAGCCTGTGGTTGGTGCATTGTTGGTGCATTCTTCAGTGTCACGGCTGGGCCGCGTCTTCACTGGGTGAGTTTCTTGAGAAAGTTGGTTTTGCTGTCGGCATGCCGTGTATCCGGCTGGACCACACTTTCGACCCCCGTCTCTTGTGGCGCCTGACGCTGCTGCTTCTCCGGCGGTGCTGGTGGTAGCACCTTCTTGGGTGCTGTCTGGGGTTCCGCTTTGTTCCTCGCCGTCTTGGAGCTCATCTTGGGCATGCACCCACCCGTGCGCGACCTTGACTTGGGCTTTGTGTACTCGGGATGGGGGTCCGGTTGGGGCGTGACTGAGGTGCGTGGACAGGCTTCTGTGAGACTGGTGATGTCACCGGCCGATGCCCCGGTGGTGCCTTCGGAAGGCCTCGCTCCTGATTGGCCAGGCGTGAAACGAGTCGCCAGGCAACTGGGCCAGAAGATGTACTACAAAATTAATGTTTCGCGGGTGACAAGCCTCTTGTTTTAGTGTAGTTAGAAGTCGCTTGGCATAGTATTTGAGAATTATTTGACCCTGACGTAAGTGTCCAATCTACAAAGCGGACAAGCACTAGAGAGAAAGAAGGTGTTCACTGTGCACCGTAGGCTATGGAAGTTTGGTCACGTTACGCGACTGCTGGAACGGATCTTTCGTTTTTCGCCGTCGGCATGGCCACCTTGGAACTGTCGTTGCGCTGGGCAACCTGAATACATAATGCACGGGCGCCGCTGGACCACAAGCTGCACCGATCGCCGCATAAAACGAGCACTACGCCCATGTGCCATATCTGGCACCAGAAATGCTCCTCTACAAACGGCTCCGCGGGCATTCACGCTAAGTATGAATGACTTGTTTCCAAGGGCAATCAACGGTAGTGGCCACACATTCGCCCACAACAAATAAAGCTGAGGGTTTACCAGAAGAAATATGTGTGCGGTCAGGTCGGCTGCGCTCTCAATCGACCGATGAAGGGCCAGGCGCCAATGCAGCGGAATGGCATCGCCATTCATGAACATTAATATCGGCATCACCCAGAACCTGAAATAAATCAACACCAATATCAGAAAATAAAAGAAATCAACGATTTTTACAAATATATTACGATAAAACATCATTGAATTGGCAAATCTAATGTGGCTAGCTGAAATACTTCCAGTCCATTTCTCCCCTCTTGTCCAATAAACTTACCAGCCTGTAAAGAAACCAATCAGCTCTATGTAGAAAACTCGCTTTGCCGGCCAATGACTGCTTGTGTAAAGTGAGACCAATAGAAATATTAGCCAGGCGACAATGTGCAAGGTCATCAGAATGTAACCAGTTGGTGATTGGTAGATATACTTGGCGCGACCAAAGTCAAAGGTCTAAAAAGGAACGAGATATTTCATAACAATTGTTAAGGGACTAAAACTGCCTGCATTGTAAAAAAACTGGGGAAAGGCTACACAGTTAAATTAACGACTGAGTTGCGATATACAGCCGTTCTTGTGATAATTAAACGGCAGAAACAACAAAGAGGATGGCAGGGGTCACTTATTATACGAGAGGCAAGGAGGGGAAGATTCGCGAAATGACGTTGAAGAATCGTTCTTCTATGGAGTGTTTAGATAATCCACTGGGATTATTTTACAAGGCTTAGGGAAAACGACTGCGAAGCAGTATACTATACTTTTATCTTTCGAAAAAAATACGCAGAATCTGTCGAAAATCAATCACTCTTCCGCGGCAGAAGCAACGAACAACTCGGCAAACCAAAAATTCATTTTACAAATGATACTATCCTTGTGTTACACATTTCGGGAATAAAGTATCTGGTGGATAAAGTCGGAGATGGTAGTTAGAAAATTCGTTATAGTCTCCCTTACCCAACCAAAATCATCTCCTAACGGTCGAATACCCCAAAGACACGGCTTTAGGAATCGACTGTTGTTGGGACGTTTTGGGGGTGTTATTTAATGATAAAAAACCTAAACGAGAAAATATATATGTCTCAGCATGAACTTCTCAGCCCTCTCATTCGATCGTCGTGGTTGGACGACAGAAATCCGGGACATCCAAGAAGCAGTCGGCTGCGAGAGGATGAGAGAGCCGCGCCAATCAAGCAATCGTGGCAGTGTGTTCGGTCGGTGTTGAAGCGGAAATGAAGGCACCACGCAACGCTCCATACACCAATAATACCGGATCAGTATCGCACTAGCAACACAACAATTGGCTTTCGCGCCGTCGTTATTGGGAAAGATGCGAGGTTGGTGGCGAATCGAAGGGGGGGGGGTTGAAAATTAATCATATGCAAAGTACAAAGACAATGCAAACGCGATCGCCAGAGCACATAACCGGCGTCCCCATGGAAACGGGCTGATCGAATAGATGATAACGACAGATTATCCCTAAGACATACTATTGCACCAAACCTGTCCAATTTTATCATGAATTGAAAAAGAATAAATTGGGATCGATTTGTCTTATTTAATGTTGAAACGTTTTCTGTTGTATGAATTGCGTGGCAAAAAAACCAGACTGGGCTAGTCGAGACTCCCTCAATTGATATGGCGCGTTACGGCGGCAGCTTGCACTCTCACACCGGCGCCCATGAAAATATGGTCATCACAGCTGGTAGGCAGGTGGCCACCATAAAATTATTATGTTTATTAAACGACTTGCCAGTGTTTTTGTGATACCGCAAATCAGCTGTGCAATTGTGATAGCGGATGCCGATGTTATAAGCAGTATCCGGAGTCGTTTACCGGGTGCCTTGTGAACAACGGTATAGCCGGATGCCCAGACAAAGAGAAGAGAAAACAGGCAAGAATTGCCAGCTCTCGACATGAGATCGCCTAGATTGGGAGGATTAGCCACTATACCTATTAACTTACTCAGCATTTCGAGCCAGTTTGGTTTTATCCCGGCATTTGATAAATGTCCAAGGCACATTAGGGCCAGTAACCATTTCAAGAAGGAGAAGATCATCACCCCGGCAAACAAACAAAAGGTAAGATGCAGAAAACGCATTCCTCTGGCCGTAACTATAATAAAGTTGGTCAAATTTCGGTGACAAAAACTACTTAAAATCCACCCGCTTAGGAAAAGAGTTGTAATAGATGTGACCCAGAAAATTAATGCGGTCTCTAAACTCCCGTAATCATCGACGGAAAACGGCCGTCGAAAGAGATTTCCACTGCCCTGTCCATTCTGCTGTTCTATTCTATAAAAGATCGTAGGTAGAGTTGGGAAGGTCAGACGTTGCTCTTGTGCATGCGTCTAGAATCGAATGAAAAGCTGATGTATAGAACCAAACCCTGCAGCTATCAAGTACAAAAAACCACCAAGATATTTGGCCTGGGGTTAGTTTTATTTCTGGTGATCTGCAGTAGATCCAATTAGGTTGAACTTCCAGGTTAGAGCTATAATACGCAAATGCACTTTGAAGGAGCGTTGATTGAAAATGTTCCATGGATAATGTATAAGCCTGTCTTGGGTTGCCATAACGGGATTTGTTCTGATCATCACTGCTTAATGATAGGCGCTCAACCAATCCATCTTCCGACTGTTGAAATTCTGGTAATTGTAACGGGTGGGCAAAGTTTCGCATATCGATATGTTGACACCAGGCACTAGCGTCACTTGTAAGGGGAAAGCTTTGGTGTGGCGAAAAGCCCTTAAGAAGAGCGTTCTTTTCTCTGCAGCTCTATACAAAATGGATATAAGCATTTCGAAATTCAACACTATCGAATTACAAATCACGTACCAAGGAAGAGGCGTATGAGATGTCCCATATTTCAGGTGCGCTGTAGTATGAATTCAATGAAACTGACCCACCAATCTGAATATAGTTAATTATTCTCCACATTTTTTATACCTCTGGATAAAGTATTTCATATTTTAATAATCCGCCTTCTCCATGATAACAGAAACGAGACAAGAAGCTCCAATCCTGAAATGCATGGGTATATATGTATAAATAACTTACATTAGCGTGTTTTAGACTACTTTCGAAAATTATTGCAGAAATAATTCTAGCATGTAAAATAAGGAAGATAAGCAGGTCCATAAGCAGTTCTTGATTTTAAAAATCTGAATGTTGTCCTGAGGTTGTTCGCATAATCACGCTATACGCTTAAACAAACTGTGGTACCCTATTTAAATATTCACGAATTGCGTTATATTATAGTTCAAAACGATATTAATAATACAACTAAAATTGTTTAAATCGTATGTTGAGCTTTATGTACTTTAGATATTTAGTATTAACAAATTGTTAATTTTCAAAATAAATCGCGTCTTCTTGTTTTTCATTTAAATGCAAAGGATTTAGTCCCCTCGAACGTAATCCGCTGAATGTCTTATAATAATAGCGCTAAATGTTTCTTTAGTCAATCCCAGTACAACCAAAAGTTGCCTTGCACTGTATCAAGCGATATGTTCGCGCGAATTAGTGTTACACGTATATTTAAAGATTCGAACAGGGGAAATGGGTAATCTACAACAAAAACGGCCTGCACACACCTAGAAGCCGTCTTTTAGGGCGGAGGTTGGTGCGGCGCTGCTGGAAAGGGAAGAGGTGTTGGCATAACTCGGCATATGAACGCTAGGGTTGGGGATAACATGGAGGGAAGCTATCTTACTACTAAATCGTAGAAATTTTCCTCTAAATAGTATTGTGCTTGTGTGCGCAGGCATTGATTGTTTGTGTTATTGAGCATTGTTTGGGACATGTGGGGTGGAGATATGAACTCTCAACTAGATACGACGACGAAGACCGTGATGACAAAATAATCTACGAATGCTTTGAGTTTTTTCCGCTAGACGTCGGGGAGCCCTGTTGACTCGGTGGATTGATTTTTTTTCGTTTGAAAACAGGCGGATCTTCCGGAATCGACGTCGCTCAGGGCCGCTCTTTTCAGATTCGCTTCCGGTCGCATCATCGGTGCGTTTCCCCTTTTTGCGTCGATGCCGACTATGGAGAAGAGGGTGGGAAATATTATCATCAGAAGTAGTATCCAAGAGATTTGATGGCCTAGCTGTGATTGGATTGAAACTCACGTTTTTTTGTCCTCGTTATCACCACCCACCAACCCGATGCCAGACAACTGTCTCCAAATTAGGGTCTTTGATACCTCCTCGCTGACACTGAAGGGCTGTGGGAGACGAAATAAAAAGACAGAGTAGGCAAAATTTACACAGAAACAACGCCAAGTAGGTTTTCCTCGAAAAAAACACCAACAAAAATGCAAATCGTATGGGGAAACGCAAGCGTCTTACCTGGTACAACTAGCCACAAATAAAGGTGATATTTTAACTATAAAAATGTCCTACTTATAGATCATTGAGTAATTTTACTGGCTGCGCTTACCTTTTCGCCGGCTCTACCAAGAAGGGGTTCAGATATCGGAAGAGAGTCCTGAAAACAGTGGAATGGAAACAATGAGGATGAAATCGATTCGAATATAGTGTAATTACAATTGAAGGTTGTAAATTTAGAAAAAAAAACCAATGCGCACCAGAGTAACCCTGCTGCTCATGTCGTGAGAAGATTGGTTTGTGCGAGCTTCGCCTTTCGTCACACAAGAACAGCACGCGCAACAGGAACACTCGGGCAGGATATCATCCAACCAGAAGAGCTCGTCCTGTGTGAACAGATAGTCCAGGGCCTTCCTAACAAAACACATTGCGAGCACCTATTTAGGAAAACAAAAGAACACAAACTCGTCAACACAAGCAGTCGGATAAAGTGTTACGCGGTGGGTGTGTTACGTACCATTAGAGGGAAGAGAATAGAAATCTGGTTGATTGACTTGATGGTGTAGAGGAGTCCCAGACACACGATTTGGATGAGAGTGAAGAGGTGTATTCGACCAAGGCGAACGTGACTATAACGACATGTAAAGCGAGATTGTAAATGGCTTGCCCATTGAACGGTTGGGTGTGTTGTTGCTATTGCAGGGTATCTGCCTGAGAGCAGGGGGGAGGAGGGGGAATGGGAGAAGGAGCGGAATAAGGAACGGCGAAGGGGGCTGAGGAGAAATGAGGCAAGATTTGGGATAAAAGGGCTGGAGCACAAAAATGCAGAAATTATTGAGTTCGGGATGTGGTCCTGTAGCTTTAGATAGCGACCACTGAGTTAAACCACACAGTACGGATCTCTCTGTGGTAGTATATGTGGTCGATCAAATGTGAGGCTGATCGGGGCACGCATCCTCGAGTGGAAAGGGGTAAGCTGACTTACCGCAAGTAGGCGTAGTCCGGTTGATATTTCGCGGGCATAAAGAAGATCGTGAATCGTTGAATGAGTTGAAGAACATTGAGAGATGTTATCCCCATGAGCAGGAATACTCCATAAAGCACCGCCATCGGGATACACTGACGAAGGGGGGGGAAAGAGGCGGTTAGTAGATCATCAAATATGCAAATGTGTGAGACTCTAGGTCTAGAGTAAACATTTCATGTATACGAACCATAAGACTCGAATCGGTTAGAAACATGCCTGCGATTGGCAGCTATTGCGTCTCCGCCAACTGGAGAGTTGACAACCGCTCGACAATAACTTTATGATTAGCCAATGTGATAGTAATTCCACAAGTTATATCATTGACTATATACCCCTATGATCCAGGGATATGTTGCAAGTACGTCGTAATAAATAATGTCCACTTCCAGAAACGACAAAGATCTAACACGCAGTAAATTTGAATCCAAACATATCCTCTGAGAGCTTTTAGTTCTATGTCACCTATGTATGTTAAAATAGCAGCAGTTCTTTTAATACTGGTAGTGGTTGTCAAAGTTGTTGTTGTAGTAGTAAGTTTGACGAAGCAGGCAACTTACACGCAGGACCTTCGCCATAAACACAGAGAGACCGATGAAGAGGAAAATAAGGAACCCGGTAACTCGTTGCTCGCGACAGCCAAGGAATGTTGGTCTCTCGCCGGGAGCAGCGGATTCTGATTCCTTTTTGAGCGAAATGACGTGATTTATCGAGAGCACGGTGGCCGCGACGAACCAGGGGATCCCGAGGATCGAATTCGAGGCGATTGTGATGGTGACGATGAGCAGATCCAAGTGGTAGCCCGCTCCTTTCTTAAACACACACACACACACAATTATTTGCGGTAAAATTCGCACAACTCATCAAATCGAAAGGCAAGCAAGAACACGTACCTTAAGTTTGTTATCACGTCGATTGACAATGACTGCAGTGATCTGCTGATCCATGAAAATCAGGATAACGGCTAGAACAGCCGGAATAACGGCCAACAGAGACGACCACCAGGGATTACCATTGAAGGGCGGCACTATCCAACCACGTTTCTGGAGAAGACAGAAAAAAAGAACTAAACTATTTAATTGACCGATTTACAGATCAGCTGTTCGGTTGATGAACTTGCTTACGTTGAATCCAAGTGTGGGTTCAAAGGAGAGAGGTACTAGCAGCTTGGGCGTTTTGAGTCCACTGAAGTAATCAATGAGGGTGCAGACAACGATGGAGATCATCACGGCGAAATCAGAAATCAAAGAGCGGACCTGATGCGAATACACACATACTATAATAAAACAACCACCTCATGCTATTACTACAAAAGTAGCAATGAAATTGATGACTTGCTCTTGCGGGGAAGAAACTTGAATTGCGCAGGCTCCGCAGGCCGTAGGACATCGCGAAGCAGAGGGTTGCCAGGATAACGCAGAAGAAGAAGACGTCGGGTGCATGGAATCCCTTACAAGCCTCGTTATTCCAAACGCCGCGGAGAATACCGCATTGTGCCTGTGCATCCATCGATTCCCAACTGTAGTAGTTCTTGTTCAAGGTGTCCCAGTCAATGGTCTATTCGAAGGCGGACATTAATAGGTTTGAGGTTGGGAGGGGGGCAGTTGAAGCCAAATGGAATGCCTTTAGTGGGTGGAGTTTGTCAGTTTGAGTACGTTTTATACGCCAATCTTCGCGTGCATCCACTATGCTACCAAACGATTAAGCGAAAGAGGAAGTGGAAATATATGTCGACAGCGCCAGAAGGGCATTCCAAAAGCTGTGGGGCCGCACAGAGATAACCCTCCTAGCAACGGTTCGCCTCTACCGCGTTGCAATGCAGCCAATCATAATCGAAGGTTGCGAAACCTGGCCACTGCACGTCGAAGACAGAAGGAGATTGGGAATATTTGATAACTGATGTTTACGACGAAGCTCTAAAAAGCGAACTGGCGAGACGTCGCTGTGCAGCAGACACGGAGAAGCTGTCAATCCTTTTACGACGCCGTCGACTGTCGTGTTTCGGCCACGTTCTACTACTACACGTTCAGATACAAAGCTTATAAACCTGTCTTTCACATGTTGGCGCTGCCGGACCGATAGACAGCTGCAAACTTAGGTTGGCACAGTCAAAGCGGATTTAGAGCGCACGGAACTACACAATATCCCGGGGTGCGTGGCTGGAAACAGAATTGTATAACAATCTGTTCTAACCTGGCCATGCGTGTGCAGCTACTATTCGTGACACAGAAGAAAACCCCCACAATCATCAATAGTCCGATGGAATTGGCGTCATCTATTACGACATTCAAGCAAACCGCCTCCCAAATTGGGGGATTCTGCCTTGGTCAATAAAATCGTCAGAATCCAGGAGAATATGGACGACCTACTGCATTGGCATTGGGGTGATGGTGAGCATCGGTGTCATTGGTTCCAATGAATGGTAGATCGAGGATTGGATGACGACTTTTGGCATCGGCAAGCAGTTCGGCGTTTGTGTAGTTGGTCGGCATGATGCAGCGACAGTCCATCGGAGGGGCGTGGAATGGGGCCCAGTCGCTGAAATCGCATGTTAGTATTTCTATTTGTACTTAGCGTACTAAAGTAGGCATTATTTAATGTACTCACTAATTGACTGGGTAAGTCTTGGAGATGTAGTAAGTCTTTTTGAAGGCCTCGATAATGAAAATCAAGGCGATTAGCAACGCAAACGACTCTTCCGTGAAACGAGTAATGAAGCGCACGAGAGCCGATAGGTCGAAGGCCACCATGATGAACAGGAAAAGGGATATCCACATTCCAATCTAGAAACGGAAGGACAGATACGCCCATCGATAAGTCCTGAAAATATTTAGGAGGCCATTTTTCATAATTATAGCCCCAAGCGACCACCTTTCATTTCGAAAACAGCGGTGGATGCAGATCGGCTAAGTCTCTCCAACATCGACCAGAACAAGCCCTGCCCCATTCAAAACACTGATGCGTCACTAAGCCGTCATGGGATTCGACAACAATTTATCGGTGTGCGTTTGTGTGGCCGAAAGGCGGTCTGGCTAGTCGTGGTTATCATCGAGAAACCTGACATGTCAAAACACAGAGTCTTTCAAGTTAGATTGTTTTGCTAATTTAAATAAAACGTTCATATAAAATCATAATCTGTTTATTGATATATCTATACGGTAGAGGGTCTACAATTTACAAATGCCGCGTGCACCCTTACAGACTTCGTACTTTGATGATAGCAGCCGGATGTTTTTGCTGAAAAAATCATCTTCTCAGATGATAGCTCGCTTCCATTAGAAGATGGGTAGGTATCAGTGAAATTTAAATAAAGTTTGTTTCACCTATTGTTGATGTTCTGAAAATTGACGATTTGAGGTTTCAACAAAACGATAAATGGGAAATAATCTCCCCATGACACCACTGCTGCATGAGGTTGATAAAGGGTCTTCGTGGATGAGGACGTAGCGAAGTTAATGGCATTGGCAACATGACGAGAGTCTTGGGAATAGGGTGCACAGGTGTGACGATGTTTCTCCAAGTGGTGGAAATGAATGACCATTCGGGGGGATTAAAAACCACACAGACGACCAATACGAAACAGTCTCAAGCAGGAAGGAGAGAGACCCGAGGTTGTGTGCCAATTGGAGTGAAGTGACACCATGACATCACGAGAGATGGAATTTCTGGCACGAAACGCGAAGGCGAGTTGTTCACTTAACTGGAGCATGCTGCTGCATCTGGGCGTAACTTTATCCTCTTCGACCCCCCCTCCCCCATTGAAAATGTGCCATGGATAATGTATAAGCCGGTCTTGGGTTGCCATAACGGGATTTGTTCTGATAATCACTGCTTAATGATAGGCGCTCAACCAATCCATCTTCCAACTGTTGAAATTCTGGTAATTTTTACGGGTGGGCAAAGTTTCGCATATCGATATGTTGACACCAGGCACTAGCGTCACTTGTAAGGGGAAAGCTTTGGTGTGGCGAAAAGCCCTTAAGAAGAGCGTTCTTTTCTCTGCAGCTCTATACAAAATGGATATAAGCATTTCGAAATTCAACACTATCGAATTACAAATCACGTACCAAGGAAGAGGCGTATGAGATGTCCCATATTTCAGGTGCGCTGTAGTATGAATTCAATGAAACTGACCCACCAATCTGAATATAGTTAATTATTCTCCACATTTTTTATACCTCTGGATATAGTATTTCATATTTTAATAATCCGCCTTCTCCATGATAACAGAAACGAGACAAGAAGCTCCAATCCTGAAATGCATGGGTATATTGTAGAAGGAAACTATATTATATCATTATAACTAACGTTCCTAGTAAGCTTTTGCATACTTTTAAATACCTTTTGTAGTTTTCATCTCGATTAAGAGTTTTGTTTTAATAGTACCGTGCGAAATCGCGGACTATAAGGATCGTCGTTCACGCTACCGTGAGCTTTGCTTCTCCGTGTCAACTCTCTTTTATAGTGAGGAAAATGGTGAAGCTAATCAAGCAGACGACTCGAAATATCCTGCCTATAAGGGCCGTTCCATCTAGAATGTCGACTAGTAAACGTCGACCGTCTCCCTCCCCGACCGTCTATAAGGACGACGACGAAACCACGTCGAAGCTGGACCGACTCTGGGAAGTCGTCTCACAACTGACAATTTCGTTGTCAGTACTTCAAAACGAGATGCAGAGAAGGAACCAGCCACCAGTCATTCCTACCTCGGCTAAGGAAACAGAGCCGATGCCCGTTACCCCTGCTCTTGAACAAGAGCCGACGCCTCCCACTACTGTTAATTCCCCTCGACCTCGCCCTAACGATTCTGTTACAATTCGATCCTCTGCCACTTATGCCGTTCCTTTATCTACCGCAATAAACGCTATTGCGCACAATTATGCTCACAAAATTAGAAAAGACATCTTCAGGTGGAACAACAGTTTCGACTGGCTGAGAGGTGTTATGTACGGTTTGGGGAAGATGTTGAACAAATTTTCTTTGTCGCGACATAGTATTTAAAAGGGAAACGATCAACACAAAGAGCCATAAATCTAATAGATTGTAAACCACTATCGCGTTGAAAGATACATATATTTTGTATCGAATGGTCGTCGATGCTTGATAACAAAATCGACAAATCTGACAATGTGCACACCCAACAAATTAAATTTGAAGTGCGCGCCACGCCTTGAGGAAATCAAAACCCAGATATCCGCAAACATGTTAATCAGAGAACTGGGCCTTGGTGTGTGTCTATACTCTAATTGAACGCATAAATTAAATTTATGTGAAGATGGCAAACATTGCAGTCGCTATTTGTTTTATTTCTTCAATAATGGGCGATTCTTTTGTTTTTCCGTAATTTCCATTCTGCGCCTATAAGTCAACTTCCTATACATTGTCTCAATATAATAGTCAACTTCCAAACGCGCGAAGGGAATCATCTTGACCACATATTTGTGCCAGATTCTTCTCTGTATGCATGTTGTTAACGTGCACCCCTCGATAGGTCTGACAACTGCATCGTTGTTGGTAAACCGAAGGCAATCGCGTATCATACCCAAAAAACGGCGGCATATCGAAATTCGGGATTCCTTATATGTCTCGAATTTTAGTTTCACCCGAAGAATATCGAATCGACAGTTTTCGCATATTATTTTTTTATGCTGAACGGTTTGGTCATCGTCACCTCAATAAAACGCTCGACATTATTATTGTTTCGTAGAATTATGTAATTGTACAACAACATGTGTGAAGAGGTTTTAGAAGACCGCACCCAAACTCAAGGAATCGACCAGCGAACCATTAAATTGTCAACCCCACGTAGAGGTGAATAAACGCTGTTAAGTTATTTGGATTTCGTGCTGAGACTAACTTTAAGCTGTAAAATAAGAAAGAAAATAAGAAAACAAGATTCAGTAGAATACGGTCAGCATAAACCTGTGTAAATAATTATATGAACTGCTCAATTTTTCGCAGAGCTCTGTTAGAATAAAAAATGTCGGATTTAGATGCAAACGCACGAATGTGGTTGACGGTGTTAATAATGATGTAATTAAGTTATTATTTTCGTTACAGCACTGGGCCAGTGGGTGCATTCCACCAAATCGCATGGGAATATCCACATTTGCTGGTAAATTCCGTCAACCACATAAACAATTACCATTATAGAGGGGACCGAATCCGATTCCTACAGAAACTGACATGTCGATCACAACAATTAAAAGGTTTAAATACATGTTAACATTCGTCCCGAGTTCCGCAACAAAGGTGTAGTGTTTCTACTGAATGAACGTGAATAGTCATCATTTTTCAACTGGCGCGGATGAATGCACTGTGTGGTGGTATTGGCTCAAGTCATATGACGGTGGTGTTTCATAAGCAATCGTTGGCGGATATGGTGTTGTCGGGGGATTCGGGCATACGCCGGCTTGATTAACGTATCCCTGCGGAGAATAGGGTTGTATTGTTGCTGCCTGAAACAAGATTAGTCATTTGTGGTGACTTAATTCGCCATAGAGACCGCACTTCGCTATGGGTTACGTCGATTTGACAAAAAACACACCATCTGAGGTTGCGGAAGTTGCATAGTCCGGGGTTCGACCCGTGTCGCCTCACTGAATGCCGCGAATCCACAGGAGCAGCAGAGGAGTATTGAAGCGACGCAGGCAGAAGAACAACCGAAAAAGAGCATTGCAACACCGATCGAGTATTTCCTGTAAGGTGCACGTTTGAAAAGGAGAATATAAACGAGGTATTTCGCATCTTTGGCACCTATAAAAACCCTTCATAGAGCCTCGAAACGCGATTTAGTAAGAAACCTAGCCAATCTTTATTCATGGGGTTCGCAGTCGTACTATTGCATTGCCCGGCATCGAACGCGCAGAATACCTCCTAATTTTACTAATATTTTCTTTAAAAACCACATCTAGCTCTCCCTACTTATTAGACAACCCTTGACCTTAAAAACATTTCAATTATACGCTACGAAAACCCATCCTATGTCACATTAATGTTCCATTTTTTGGACAACCACTCCACGCCAACTACACATCTCCAACACGAGAGGCCGCCTAACTCAACCAATCACATCATTTGACATAAAATCGCGGGCCTTAAACAAACTCTTGTGTTTTGATAGTGAGACGTACGTAAAAAGGTCCGAGCGTTCGTTGTTGTTTTCGAAAAAGGCTTCCATGTCGTCGGAAAAGAAATCCTCTCCAACCTCCCTGTAGGTGTTCACGAGTATGGAGCCGCCGATTATCAGGCCTAACGCAGCAACAAAGAGACAACCCGAAGCGATCTGACAACAGACGGCGTTCGCTTTGGCATAGGCACTGAGTCCACGGGGAATTTCAGACATTCTGCGCCTCTTGATAGGAAACTTAAAGTGTTATAAGTGCAAAACATGTAATTTCTAGACATCAATGAACATTTCGGATTAATAGATTTTGCCGTTTAAACCATATTTCGGCACTTGGACTTCTCATCTCTCTATTTGGTTCATCCATACGTACCATGTATAAAGGCTTTGTCAGGCGCCCGTAATACGATTTTTCACGACACCAGTTTTTCTCTTTGTCTTCTTAGGCGGTTGTTCTATCTCATATAAAAATTAAGCAGCCATAGTGGGATACAACAGAAACATACTATTGCATTGCTTCACCAAACAATTGTTTCTTTCAATTATATTGATTCACAATAATTTTTATTTGAGAGCAATCAGAATGGCAAATGACGAGACACCCAAAACAAAATCGTTCATTCTGCAAATAATTGTTAGAAATGTATAGGTTTTATGTGGAATGTCCTCGATGAATAAGCGGTGAGGATATATATATTTGCGCAAAGGTATTTGATGTTAAACCAAAGAAATCTCATATTTGTAACGCCATAGCAACGGTTGCCATGGTAAATGTTGTGTAAACATACGCGGTTTCGCCATGATCTATGAGTGAAATCTTTCTACCAGGGTTGGCAGTAAACATGAACTACAGTAGCGCAAACGGGTATTTAATCAACCAAAAATTGCGTAAGTTCACCCACTTGAAAAGACGAGAGAGTCCTGTACGACAGAAAGGTTCAATAATAAGTCCACGAAATGTTAACTACGGTTTTCATATCCGTTCAAAGTATTTTTAAACATTAACTACATTGCTTTACATGTGTAAAGGGACTGTTCTATTTGATGGAATTTTGCTGCCCGATCAATTATAAAATGCGAATTATTTTACAGAACCTAATGGATGTCAGTTCAATTCGGAAAGATAATGTTAACCGCACAAAATGATAAACGATAACCGGTTTTTTCGCCAACTCACCTGCTCAAATGTGTGTCCCTACAGAAAATGCAGAATTTTTCTCCATTGTGGGGAACCATTGTTCAATTAATAATTATAACCAATCACAATATCGTAACCATGGTAACTAGACTAAAACAAATTTTATTTATCTACGGATTGTCTGCTTCAATTATGTGTTCAACAGAATGCAGCTTTAATAAAGATCTTTCAATTGAAGCATTACGAAATCGGATGAATCGGTCCTGGGCTATTTGAATTTTTAGTGCTTTACGGCATTTTCGGAAACTTGTAATTGGCACCTCCATGGATACATGGAGGAGGAGGAGGAGGAGGAGGAGAAGTGAGGGAGGAGCAGGAGTTTGAGGAGGGGGGAGCCGAAGGAGAAGCTAAGTAAGTTTTTCTCAAACGATATCGTGATAGAAAATGCATATCACACTCCTTAAATTGGAGATTTTCAAATACGTCAGATTGGAGAACGCAAAAATACCCTGCAAAGGCGCGTTTAATTTTGCCACAAGATTATCATATAATTGTTCTGTTTTCTTTCAATATGTTTTCACCGCGGTTATTTTTCAATATTAATGTGATTGAATGTCCACCGACTCGCGAGCATGCATAACGCGCCAATAGGAGCCGAAACACCAAATATTGATTGCCAAATAATCCTTCCACACGAAGACGCAAGGTCAACACGCCTTTCGCATACAAATTGCCCAGAATCTAAGCGTACTTCTGTTGTCGGAGACAAACTGGGTAGTATGCACGAGCAGGAAAGAGATACCGTTTCGTAACTGCCAATTCTCAACCATGTCGCCAACTATTTTCGCATCATCCATTGCCCAAAACGTCGTCGCCCATTATCTCTTGCGTGATTGCTTCACGGTACATTACAAGTGTGCATTAGGGGCCTATGGGATTCAAATAACAGTGTGATTGATTCGTTTTTGTTGCTCGCAGTTGTCTATGCAAAAATATTTCACTCCATCGCCATGGCAACAAAATTGTGATTCAATAAAAGTAATGAGATTGCTCCAGCCTTGCTACCTGAGCAAATCGCCCGAGGCTTCAAGGTGGGTATACTGTGCGTTCCCCAAATATATTTAGTAATGAGGTAATTGCATAATAACTCTTTCTTTGTTATTGCATACATTGTATACGTTTAACATTGAATAAGGTTTTTTTTAATTCTCCCGGCTTCTGTGTCGTTTTCAATTGTGCTTAATTAGGAAATAAGTGCTGATATTTCCCCCAAAAAATCGTTTTCATTTAAAAATGATCTTAGATTTAATATTTATTATTTCGCGTACTGTTTAATTATTAGCGTCAGCGACGCGTCTTTCAGACACTGTTATTTTTGTAAAGATGAGTCGTTTATTTGATTGAATTAGTCTCCTATTGACCCATTCAATTTTTATCGATTATATTTATTGATGAACAGGCAATGTCGGGTGCCTGAAAACAGCTATTTACGGTTTTTTAAAATGGCATTCACTTGATCAACATCATGCGGACCGAAATTTTATAAAAATGATCGTTAACTCTATTCGTGAGGGTGCATGTTTTCAAATCACTGACCAGACAACCCAAATAAGCCGGCAGCATCTTTTTATAAACTTATCCATATTGCGGTCAAATTTGGACAATGTTGAAACCAGAAAACAATATAAAACTGGCGGAAAAACGATATTGATAAAAATAATCCAGAATTAATCAACCGGTTGTGTGTCTATATCTGACCTAATGAAGACTCGTTTTCACGAGTTCAGTATCAGAGATTTCCCAGAAGACTTGTCGACCTGGCCTGTTCAAAGTGTTAGAGGTCAGGTCGTCGGCGTATTTGGCGACAGTCACGCCATTAGTTGACCGCAGACGTAACGAATAGGGTGGGAGCACACCACATTTGTTGGTGTCTAAGTGACCTGAAATTCGCTGACCCCGAAGTAACCCAATCTACCTTACAACTGAACTTACGGGTGAACAAGAAGCGACTTCGAAAAATACGCTTGGCTGGAGATCAAAGCATCGAAAACTTTGGTTTTCTCGACGTGCTCGAACACCAGATACGAGCACCTCAAGGATACGCAAGTTAATTTTATCCTAGGCTTCAAGTACTGCTAAATTGTAAAGCGAATGACGAAGCCTACTACGCGTTGACACCGCCAGTAGGGTGTTCACCAGCTGCGTATAACGCAGAGTGGGGTTGCTCCACGAACAATTGCTCACGTCTACCGCGCCGCAGTCTATCACATCCTAGCCTTGGTTGCGTCCCAGTCGCTGCGCTGGACGTTACACAAATACTTTTCAAACCAGTTTATCAACCATCCTCAACCCAATCTTCACAAAGTTTAAATGAGTTGCGCGAGCGTGATGCATTTGACCGATTTCTAATGTCTGTACCCTTGTAACCGTTTTATTTGTTAAATGTATTATTGTTGAAATTCGCGTGGTTCCTCGTCAATTGCATTGTATTTCTCAGGTCTAACATGTCTAACGGTCTCGGTGGACTCCATGCCTACGCAAGAGCCAATTATGTCTGTTGCCAGATTGCGTCTGTGGGTGTCTTCTTTATCGCCCTATGTCTAACAATTGGTGGGGCTATTCTCGTGAATAACTACACAGATGACGAAAGCGAGGTGTTTTTCACCGAACACACAAGGTCTGATTATTCGTAAGTTTTAGGAAAAAGCATGTGTCCATTCTTAATTCGAGACTCCCGAATTCTTTGTTTGCCCCCACACTTTGGTCCTGCTACACCTTGGGTTCGACTCCCGACTTAGGTCACCGAAATCGACCAAATGTGGCTGTGAGCGCACCTGCAATCCAGCGATCGGTTGGTTGCTGGTCAAAGACAGCTGTACAATAATGGCACTTATTTTTAAAGAGTTGAAAGACTTCAATTTCCAATCAGAAAAGATATTTGCGTGACCCTAGTCTTTGTGCATTGACAACATGTGATGGGTGGTTCATTTCAGCTTCATGCATTTCTCTTGCAGGGAGTATGCGGCGGGTTGTGTTCTGTTGTTTTTCGGTTGTTTTACAACAGTTTTGGCCTCGTTTCTCATGTGCTGTACCTGCGGATTCGCAGTATTTAGCGAGGCTACTAAGAAAACCCCGTCAAATCAGGACTATGCACTACCGGTAGGTTCAACAGAGACCTTAGATAACTGCAATGCTCTAGACAGTGGCACAAAATTATTCACAACAAGGCTACGATAATCCAGCGACAATTGGCAATCCGAAGGCAGCATATCCACAGCCTTTGGTCTGCCCGCCACAGAATGTGCTACTGGAAAAGTCACTTCATCAAAGCCTCCAATGGCAACCTGTGCCAAAATACTGACTGCTTAATGTTATTCAGTAAAACATATATCTTTACTATCTGCCCTGATTGTACTTGTTTTTCGATCCATTATTTGAAGTCGTGTAATTGTCTTATTTAAAATGTTCTGCATCTATGTGTGGTTAATAAAATGTAAATATCCATATTGATTGTTCAGCTGATCCGAATTTATAAGCAAATATTTGCCTCCATAAATTTGCATATAATTGATGTTTACATTATTATTATTATTATTATTATTATTATTATTATTATTATTATTATTATTATTATTATTATGATGGTTCCTTAAAAATCAATCATTAATAGAATCAAAGCAAATTTTTTAACCCCCACCCTCCTCGATATGAAATGAATGATCAGAAATATATTTAATTATATTTAATTTGCTGTGCAATTGAAATGACTACCGTCCATTTGATTTGGGTCTCTGCCGAACACGTGCTTTTCATAATTTCAGTTGAACAACGAATGATTACAACATTATTGAAGCAAGCGATAAACTGTTTTTAGAAATGCTCCCTTCACCGACAATGTGTGAACAAGGTATCTTTGAACTCCTTGATCTTTTTCACGGCTTCCGACCTTTCGTTGTCTCATTCACCGCCCCCATGTGATCACAGAAACAACTAATTTGCGCCAATCAGAACACCGCAGGTATTCCGCCAACTGGCGACTCCGGTTCCGTGTATTCGTCTTGTGGGTGTGTTTTCGTGTTTGTCCGTGTGTGTGTGTGTGGGTGTGTGTGTAGCCTCGTGGGCATTTCTGTGTCATCTACATTCTCATGCTGCCATCCTGTCGAGCACACGCCTCTAAACGGATCCTCTGCTGTTCCGTGGTGTCCTCCGTCGTCTTCCTAGTTCTCGGATGCGTCCTCGTCGTCTATACGGTTCACCTCTGCAAGCCCATGGACGAGGCATTGAAGGAGTGTGCATGGATACACACATCGCAGGGCGTGTCATCGGAGGAGGTTTGTACGAGGCAATATCGATCGAAAATGTAAGTTCCCTCGCGCCTGCTACAACCTCTCTATCATCTCACCCCAATGAGTGTGAACGGTGCGTACATTTTTTCCATTCGCTATTAACCATCACCTAGAAACGAGAGAATGTGTCGTTTATCTAGGGAATCATCTGTAATCGTTTTCAAATTTTTTATTTGCTCTAAACTAACCAATAATGAAGCAGGATTGGTCGTCGGCGACCGGCCCATTGGTTGCCTTACAGCGTAATCCTGGACGAATCCACAAATTCACCAACTAGCTGATGAACGCCCTACTCTGACGCTTAACAGGTGGAGTAACTGCTTAAATAAGTATGGATCATTTCGTCCAGTGATGGTAACGACTAGGATGATCAATAATCTTGGAGTGGACTTTATAGCCTGATAGTCTATTGTGCATGACCACCGAAATTACGCGTTTTTAAAACCTATTTAAGCTATTTCATAACCGTGACAAATGCACAGGTCATCGTTAACATCGAAAAGAACCTCAAAGAGTAGATGCACGTTCTTTAAAATTGGAGCTTCTTTTTGTATTTAAATTAAAAACAAATTTTGATTGTCATATCATTATCTGTTTGGTGATATATGAAGTAGAATGCCTGCAATCTATGAATAATAAATGATATATTTAAATGTCCCCCGTGTGAACGCGTGCAGATGTGGATTATTTTGGTGAATTTTCCGATAGCATTTCCGCATAATTGGGGCTCAATTTAGACAATTTCGCGTCTAATCTTTTCTTTTAAGTGTTTCTGGTTTATTTTGTTTAAATTGTATAGTTGAGATATCTTCACAGAAAATAGTCCAAGGGCGTTAAATCCGGCGAAATTGGCGGCCAAATTGCTTCAGAATTTCGTTCGAAATAAATCGATTATTTCGTTGGCTTTATGGCATGTCCAGAACATTAAAAATAGGCAAAAAACGTTTTGAACGTATCACTATATCGCAATCCTTAGACGGTAAGCGCAGTTGCAGCTGCATTTTCGAATACAAATGGCACAATGACACCACCAGACCAAATATAAAGGCTTCTCAACATATTGTGGTGAGTTTTTCAATGCGGCCCAAATAGGGCAATTTTGTTTGTTTACCTGCCCCCATTCAAACGGAAATTAGCTATGTCTGGTACGATGATTTTTTCAGCAAGACCATGGGTTATTCTTGAATGAAATTAACGACATTTCGACGTTGTAATGTCCGTTTTACTTCAATTTTTGCACCAATTGAACCTTGTAAGGCTTAAGAGCCAAATCCTAACGCAAATTTCTCTATATAGTGATTGCTGATAGGCCCAATCACGGTTAACACCAATCAATTGGCAACTTTTGATAGTCTTCAATGTTTATCGTCACAGCAGTGATATGTTTAGCTGAACGGCGCTTTTCCGATAAAACCCAAAACTCGGCGTCATTCTCCGTTTCGCTGGATGACAGAACAGCCTTCTGGACGGGAGTCTGGCTCTCCAAAAACAACGGCCGCCGGTCACTTTTCTCGACTGGACCCAATCGCATCGCTGCCAGGCCGGGCCGGGCGATAAGCCGGGCGAGTACGAGCAGTATATTTCTGCATTGAATTCAACCAGGCATGTACTCGACAATTGGCACATATTCGACAATGATTAAGGGTCGATAAAATGTTACTGTTAGAAATTGCCATGGGAAAACGACCATGAAGTAAGTATCTACTCCGTGCTCCACGAACTTGATTTTTACAGCCGGATGCACAATTTCGCATATCCTTGACATTGTTTCTCAAGGGGCTGCCTACCTGGATTTTCGATCGCGCATTAATCGTTACGTTAGTTAGGGTTGTGGACTTGACTTAGTTGCTATAAAGGTTGTGAATATACTCAGGAACAGGTTGAATAATTCGGCCATTACGAGGCCGCTAATCGTCATCTTCCGACTTACGTGTGCTCCATAGATGCCTGAACGTAATCGGGGCCGACCGTATGCATTGTGAGTTTAATGCCATGTTGTGTCATGGCATTATAACGGAAGAAGTTATTCGGACGGCACGCCCAACGCAATCAAGTGAGTCCTGCAAGACGGGGCAGCAGGGATCCAGGTGGTGGTGGCTGTTGTGGCAGAACAGAAGCGCTTCCTTTCTTGCCGGTGCATCATCTTCGAGAATTGGATCTCCTCGTCCGGACGTTCGGAAAAATAGTAACAGTAATCGAGTCTTTTAGGCCACGCGAGTCAAAACTGTCAGCAGCCTATCGGGATCTTTCCCCACATGCAGGGAGGACGGTGTGTGCCATGAAGATTTACCGAGAGTCCCGGTCAGCACCCCAAGCAATGGTGACGCACCTGCCAAGCGAGTTAGCGCGAGGTTTGGAGAGTGCTGCATGCAGAATTCAGCCAGCTAGAGATACTTGGCAACAGTTGTAATGCTATGCAATCCTATGGATTTGGTAGAGTCATGAGAGTCAAACGTTTCTACAGTAAAATGTATCTACAAATATGATGACCCCGGTCGGTTTTTTAGGATTATCCATAGAGACACGGACTTTCGAGAGCTTTTATTGTTTCTGTTTTCGTTTATTTTCATAGTCTCCTTTTTGACGAGTTGAAAAAATTTAAAATTCTCGTTTTTGTAAATTACTGTTGCCTCCACGGCGGCACTGCAACCCCATCAACTATCATTGACAATAACACATGGACTCAGAAGAGTTCGATTGTAGGCTCACGTGGCATGTTGTACGTTTCGTCTGCTTTGAGCGGCCATATACTCCTGTCGATCCGACTGTGACTTTAGTACACTTTAACATAACCGTAAATTAAATTTCTTGCACGCCCCACCTCGAACTTAACGTGCACTTCTTGGGGTGGAAACGGTGCCCGCTACCAACCTCATAACCAGAATCACCCATGAGTCATACCAGGTGGGGTCACCGGGGGGTCAGTGCAAAGCCTTCCTCCCGCCCTTAAAAGCTCCGGCATGGGATTCTGTGTGTTTGGGGGTGGGGGGGGTTGGGGTGAAGGTTCGGCAGGTCATCCTGCTTAGCGCGATTTCGTGATACCAGCGGGCCAAGATGGCAATGCCGGACTGCCTAGATGTGTTCCTTTGTGTTCCTCTACAATATTTAACTTACGTTAATTTTTTCGGCGTCTTCAAATATATGAAGCCAAGAACGGAATGCTCACGTGCTCTATCGCAGGCTCCAGACCCCAAGAAATTTGCAACATGAGGTTCACACTTAACACTCCCCGAAACGCTGTCTTATTAACTTTGCTTTTGCGACTGCCTAATTTGAAGTCTAGCACTCACATTTGATGAATATTTTATTATGCTTTCGACTACTTGGCACAGCACGCACCGTTCCGCCCAACATTTAACCTTCAAAGTGATTAAACTGGCAATAATCATGAAGTGCGGCCATTGAAGCTTGGTCCAGCCTAGAATGCACATTATTGAATTGGTGTTCTTCAATCGATCTTGAGTTGCGTGCCATAATAATCGAGGGAAACTGTTCATTTAAAAAATATTTACAGCGAGATTAGCGTGGGATAATGTAACAATGCTTAGAATTCACTTAAATGTTCAGAAAAAAATTGCAGTCATGTAAATCGGAACGAATACTAATAAAAAGTGGTTCCAGATGAAGAACAGTTGGGCTGTATAGTACCCTGTACATTAAACCGTATTGAAATCTCTGTAAATCTGTTACGAGGCTCCATTGTAAAATGGAGATCTAACTAAAGAATTGTCGATGAGGTAATTCTTTATTGCATTGTAAAGATATCGAAGGAAAGGTTGTTGGGAAGAGTTACTTTGTTTTGAAATAAAGAAGAAAAGAAAGAGAAGGTTCCGAACCAGGTTAAATGTGACAGGCGTTTAAATTACTGTCTTAATTATGTTAATGAAGATGCATACGCGATTCTTCATTAAGGCGTAACGGAGTCTTCCTGGTGTAATGGAAACTGTGCGGCAACTGCGTCATGGTTTCCACTAACTGATGCCGCTGATGCCGTCGTTTTTGTGCGCGTTCATGTGGCCGATGGTTTCGCTGAAATGCACCGTCACACTACGAAAAATGCAATTAAGACTGTGCCAATCGAAAGTGAAATAAGGGCGCGTTGTAAACACCGCGCAGGAGGATTCCACGTGGCCTCATTCACGTATTTATTCCGTTTGCTATGAGACGGTGTTCCAGTTGGATGATTCTGGCGTAAACAACGGTAGACCCTCTCGAGTCGTTGGTATCGAGCACAGTTTTAAAGTCGAACGAATCATGCAGCCATAGAAAGTAGAAGGCGCGCCCTGTGGAGAGCATATATGCTTGGTTATACCCATAGATTAAATAATAACAAGGGCAGATGCTTGAGGTGGGATACGAGAGGAGCTTTGGCTTAAAATGGGAAAGTATCCTACATGGGTTACTGTGACGAAATTGAAGAGCAGTAGTGTTATAACCCGTAACCGTCTTCCCCAACCAACCGGGAGGCATGTGAAGAAGAAGAAGAAGAAGAAGAAGGGAGTGTTCAGGCGAACAAACTTTATGAGAGTATTTAAGTGAGCCAATGGAATTAGGAGAGGTAGCCTACAGCGTATGACAGGCGTGTTATAAAAAGCGGTGGATGACTTGTATTTACGACGAGTAACGACTGCACTTTAATAACCACCTTGAGATGAGTCGCTTGTCCAGAATGTGGGTGGTTGTCAAAATAGAATAGGTTAGCAAAATTAAGGTTTGCTGTTAGGGCATTCAAGCTGGTATTTGTAGGTCAACCGGGTTATTTATATAAAAATGGTAATGCTTGACATTGAGCAATGTATTCAATGTAGTAAAATAGAATGTAATTACTGATGTCACGCATATAGATGAATTGTCGCAGGGTATTCTCTAACAGTTTCCTAACGGGCTAGCCCATTGGTTGGAAGGATGGGGGATGTCGCTGTAATTGATGACAACCCGAGCTGCGTGGAATTGACTTTGAGCATCCTTTGTTGAGGGATGTGAAACAGGAACTCGGAGACTGTTTTCGTATTACAACTTTCAAATTCTGAAATATATGGTCGTCGTGGCTATTGCAGTTAAATTTATTTAAACATGTTGTTACAACTTGGCCGTCATACTTTTCTCTCTCCACACCTTATTGCTCCTGTCAAATCCCATCAAGCGCGACAAAGACGTCTGTTCTATTATATTTCAAACAAGGACGTAATTCAAAGCATCTGCTCTTTTAGAATCTTACGATTCATTGTGTGTGCAACAACGATATTCACCTTCATCCTCTGTCTCGCCGGCATCGTACTATTCGTTGTGCACGCTATTCGGGCGATTAGGGAGACGACGATTAGGGAGTCGTCCGTGGAAGAGGTACACCAGAGGCCTTCAAGACCTTCAACCTCTAGCCTGCATTTTTTATTTCAATGGCGCGCAAATCATAATTTTGTCTCTATCAAGTAGTATGCCTACAAACGCGTTTATTTTAGGGTCCACTGAGTTGCCTTGATTGATTGTTTTATGTGGCTGTAATAATAATAATAATAATCGTAGGTGCTTTATTGAAGTCACAAGGACCAACACTTTCAGCATAAAACAAGAAAGTATAACAAATACTAGATACGCAAATTGTTATTTAGTTCCTGCTTCACCTGCTCTGGCGAAACTAAAAATAGGGAATGGCCGAATTTCGATATGCCGTGTTCCTGTGAGTATTGAACGGCATTGCCTACGCATTGGTCGAAGAGATTTAACTTGTAAAAGAGGCGATGGCAGGTGTCACTTAAAATAGAGCAGCGATTAGTGAACAACTATTGAAGTGGCGTTGACCGATGATCTCTTGGATGGAGAGCATAGGCAGACCACTAGAAAACGAGATTATGTTAAACAGGCAGAACATTTAACACCGGGGAAAATTACTGAGAATTACACAGGCATGGACGAAGGTTTTTTAAACGCCAAGACCTCAAACCAAGTCTCCTGAACCGGCGAACTAAGAAGCAAAGGCGATGACATTTACCGAGAACGGCACCCACATGATAACTCCATGATAACCGACTGTTAAAAATAACGCCGAGGAATTTAGATTTTGAGCTCGAGGCGAAATTATGCACCGAAGAGATTTCAGAAGTGACAACATCGGCTTTCAGGGAAAATGTAATGGAGATGCATTTTGATGCTTTAGTGGATGAACCGGCTTCACGGTTTTCTCGGATTGTGACCGCCCACACATGGCATTTTTGTAAGATTTACCGTGCGGCTATCTCCTCCTGCTAGAAGATAAGCCGGTTTCTCGGATATCCTTTCCATGGAGACTCTTGGAGATATTGGGCCGGCGCCAGTGTTCCCAATTCCTCACCTCCCCGAAGAAGAGGTTGAATTGGCCGCCGCTGCATGATTAACCCTTAACCAACCCAAATGTGCGACACCTGGGACTCAGGCATGCTGGAGAAATACCGGATGATTCAACAGCCGGTTTCTGTCTTAAAGTCGCCGGACTACAGGGGTGTACACCGCAACGCCGGACAAGATTACTTGTACTCCAATGAGGAAAGCGCTATTAAAACCGTTCACGGTACACATTTTGATGCCACGAAAACATGAAGATACCTAACCAGCCAATTAATCGATATCGTAATGACCCTATCAGTGGTCTGAAATGCGTTAAACTTAATTTTCGAATAGCCTACACTGTTTTTTGCACTCACTTCGGTTAAATTGTGTAAGTCGTATGGAAAATTCTTTGAATCCATGGTATCGTATATCTGAAGTAGCCTAAAAACTTGATATAAAGATATTTTGCGTTTTTTTTATTTCTGAAGGCTGAGAATACAAGTGACCCGGAGGAGAATAAGTATTTTGAACCGCCCGCCTACAAAACGCTTGGAAGGCACCCGCCAACTTATTCTCAATCAATTGGGGAGGGCCACGAAATCCTTCCCGACACTATTCTGGGATCACCTATCATCCACCTGTCAAAACTGGTTCATCCGCGTGCATCTGTGGATCAGCAAAGCTAGATCACACGCATTCCCCTATGTGTTCAAACGAGAGCTAATTTTTTTTATCTTTATTGTTTCAGTTGGTTGTGGAGAATTCATTGTTTATTATCAGCAATTTTGTCTGTCATTAAATGTGATTCCGACTTTTGGTATTGAAATCTGTAAGAAATATTCCTAAAGCCATTCGCTCGCTAACTCTGGGAACGTGTTTGGTCGGCTAGAGGTCTCCTACTAGAGGATAAAGAAGCTTGGTGTGTGCTGCAATGAGGATTCTCTGGGAACGTGTTTCGTCGGCTAGAGGTCTCCTACTAGAGGATAAAGAAGCTTGGTGTGTGCTGCAATGAGGATTCTCTGGGAACGTGTTTCGTCGGCTAGAGGTCTCCTACTAGAGGATAAAGAAGCTTGGTGTGTGCTGCTATGAGGATTCTCTGGGAACGTGTTTCGTCGGCTAGAGGTCTCCTACTAGAGGATAAAGAAGCTTGGTGTGTGCTGCTATGAGGATTCTCTGGGAACGTGTTTCGTCGGCTAGAGGTCTCCTACTAGAGGATAAAGAAGCTTGGTGTGTGCTGCTATGAGGATTCTCTGGGAACGTGTTTCGTCGGCTAGAGGTCTCCTACTAGAGGATAAAGAAGCTTGGTGTGTGCTGCTATGAGGATTCTCTGGGAACGTGTTTCGTCGGCTAGAGGTCTCCTACTAGAGGATAAAGAAGCTTGGTGTGTGCTGCTATGAGGATTCTCTGGGAACGTGTTTCGTCGGCTAGAGGTCTCCTACTAGAGGATAAAGAAGCTTGGTGTGTGCTGCTATGAGGATTCTCTGGGAACGTGTTTCGTCGGCTAGAGGTCTCCTACTAGAGGATAAAGAAGCTTGGTGTGTGCTGCTATGAGGATTCTCTGGGAACGTGTTTCGTCGGCTAGAGGTCTCCTACTAGAGGATAAAGAAGCTTGGTGTGTGCTGCTATGAGGATTCTCTGGGAACGTGTTTCGTCGGCTAGAGGTCTCCTACTAGAGGATAAAGAAGCTTGGTGTGTGCTGCTATGAGGATTCTCTGGGAACGTGTTTCGTCGGCTAGAGGTCTCCTACTAGAGGATAAAGAAGCTTGGTGTGTGCTGCAATGAGGATTCTCTGGGAACGTGTTTGGTCGGCTAGAGGTCTCCTACTAGAGGATAAAGAAGCTTGGTGTGTGCTGCAATAAGGATTCTCTGGGAACGTGTTTGGTCGGCTAGAGGTCTCCTACTAGAGGATAAAGAAGCTTGGTGTGTGCTGCAATGAGGATTCTCTGGGAACGTGTTTGGTCGGCTAGAGGTCTCCTACTAGAGGATAAAGAAGCTTGGTGTGTGCGGATTGTGAGGATTCTCGGGAATATTATTACAGGTGGCGGCGTCCCCAGTGTCACCCATGGAGACCTAACCTGGGGGAGTCGAACCCAGCTTGTCCCTCACCAACAAAGCGAAGATGCTGACGCCTAAACCATCGTGTTTGGGCGGCCACACCCATTGATATCACAGTTTAAACATTTGAACACGTAGAATTTTCCAACCCGGAAATTGAGCATGACACGCGCTTAATCTATTTTGATATAAAACGACGTGAAACGGGTCTTGTAAAAAACGGGATATTGGGTGAGAAAACCGAGTTATGGTTGGTGCGATTTGGTATTATACACGTTCAATTGAGACAGTCGGACAACGAGTGAGGAGTGTCGTTGGGGTGCCCCTAGAGACGCGAAATCCGTCAGTGGTGTCCAAAAGGGCGTGAAAAAGCCAACTTTAGACGGACACCCATGTTTAATTAAACAATAAACAAATGGGCAATGCTCACGAGGATTACGGAAAGATATAATTAGAATCAACAGCGTGAATGCATTCCATATGAAAACAAAAAAATGATGTAAGAAGATGCGATTATGCATCGAAGATTCACAATAAGTGGACACGAATACAAAATAACAACGACGCCAATTTTGAACCC
Source organism: Proteocephalus fallax (assembly GCA_028672205.1). Classification (NCBI taxonomy): domain Eukaryota; kingdom Metazoa; phylum Platyhelminthes; class Cestoda; order Proteocephalidea; family Proteocephalidae; genus Proteocephalus; species Proteocephalus fallax. The sequence continues at coordinate 389,706 of JAPUBX010000660.1, forward strand.
TCGAAATACACAAAGTTTGGCAAACGCGTAAAGGTGTTCATTGAAAGAGAACCTATCCATAAGGCACACCTAAAATTAAATGTGGCAGTAGAACAGAGCCCGCCTCTTTTACGGCCGTGGATGTATTTGTGATCCATATTCTGGCCACGTATAATAGAGGGGACGGTAGCTTCCTAGAGTTTTAGGTCCCGGCCTCTCAAATTGCTTGGTGTAATGGTGGATGCCACATAAGGCAGCTACTCGGGTGAAATTTGATTGCTGCAACAAGAGAACAAGTACTACCCGATTGGCCAGTGACACAACAAATACGCAAATCCTACCAGTTACTCGGTACGCCATCATTCTGGGAATAGTAATTATGTTTCGTGCGGCTTAATGGGTTTTTTGACGAATTAGTTGAATTCGAGGCAGAATTCAACACTTAAACATCGCAGGGACCACACTTTTAACTCCCGCTTCTTGAATTCCGGATGATGCAGCAGGCTTCCGCCACTCTAGAACCTTCAAGTTGCTGGATAACCCGGATTTTATGTAATGGAATACAGAAAGAAGTTTCTGTTATTATATTCCGGAAATATATTCAAGAACTCAACCCTTATTAGTTTTTGTGTGTTCTACACTTTCAGTAATTACTTTGGAAAATACCATTTTCAATATTGCAAACCTAGAACGCTATTTCTTTTGAAAAAAAATGTCACATAATTTGGGGATACGAGAACATCGAATGCACAACATGCCTTTGAATTAAACCAGAGAAAACAAGTCATGCAAACATTGGAAGCATCGAAATTATTAATAACCAAAAGGGTACACGACTTTGCATTGGTTTGGAAGTTGATTGAAAGCTAACAACCACAAGCTTCATCACCAAATAATTCAAAAAGAGTACAACAAGGAACGATAAATTCAACAGAAAATCAAAGGAAAAATCAACGAGCTAAGAATCATTATAAAACCCAAAGGAATTCAAAGCCAATGATCGGAATGTTAAAGGTGTTGGAGTTGAGCATTACTTAAGGCCGAGATAAAGGCGAAATGTAAACAGTTAAATTATTGGCGAAGGAATGTGTCTAGTTGTCCGGCCTCGTTTGCGTCATCAAACTCGGCGTAACCCTAAAACATAAAACCGGTGATGAGAACCCAGTGACAGATTATATCAATAGGCCAAATATATAAACATACTCCAATGTATTCGTCACCGAAAAGAAGCTGTGGTGGGATGAATGGTGCCGCCTTACCGGCTGCCTTCATAGCTGCAATCATTCGGAGTCGTGACTCTTCGTCCGCAGCGACATCATACATCGTGACGGGAATATGTTTGGATTCTATGATGCTTTGCATACGCTGTTGCTGGGAGCGGATCTGCAAAAATTAGTATAAATAACACACAGATACCTCATTACTTCCACTGACAGTAGAAATGTAGAATTGGAGAGACATCTATAATAAGGAAGTAGGTCAACAATTAACAAGAACGTTAATGTCTCCTGAGAGGATAGGCTAATTCAAAAGTATTGTATTGACCTTGAACACTACATTTATACACATCATACTTTCTAAGTTCGTTTACGCAGTGCTTTTGATCTGCTATTCAGATATTTTTACTTAACAACGAATACTATTATTATAAAACGTTTTTTTTATTTTTCGAATTTCTTCATTAAATATCCTTTGGACATGTAAGTTGTAGCGATATTTATCTGGGCCGCAGTAAGGCACCCGATTAAGAATCGACACCTTAAATGACTTAAATTAAAAATAATGTTTATAGCTATATTTCGGTTACAAGGATCAAACCCATAAGCATATCATTGTAATAATACTATATAAACGAATGAACCCTCCTCCGACATTGCGAAATTTACCAATGTCATGCCCCTTAAATTAAATCAGCTTATTACCCAACGAATGCGAACTCCATGCTCGTGTCATGCCTGAATCTCATTTGGGACGGGTTAACGGCCTGTTTGGCTCTTATTTGTCGACTGTTTTAATTGGCTCCATATTGACCAGCATTTTAATAAAAGGAGCCCCGTTTCCATTTTAAGTGTCTATGACTGTAGGTTATTCGGAAATAACAAGATTCGAGACGATAATATTATCCTTACAACTATAAAGCACCATTTTATAACCAAAAATTGTCTCGCCAAGTGGCATTAATATCCATTGTTACATTTTGTGAGCAACTACGTCTAGGCAAGACTCTTTTCATGGCCAAAAACTACCAGTTGGTTGAATTATACCCGCTGCCTTCTTTCCAGTAAAGCTGAAACGGTATGTGTGACACAGATCTTATGGACGATAGTCATAGCCATCCGTGATAGGCGTTTATTTATAAAAACTCAACCACGCAAAGAAATCCCAAACTCTAAGTTTAAACGTTTTAAAAATGGACCGTTTTTCGCGCTGAACCCTGATTTCAGTTAATCGCCTGTTTTAAATGTTTTGAAGCTATTAATCCCCCTGAAATCATTATCTACTAGGGTATTGCGGAATAGTTTAAATTTCGGTTCGTGTGATGTATTTGCCTTAGAGTAATGATAATTTAAGTTATCTTATTATGCCTAGGGACACAATCGGATGAAGTCGTTGGTTTTCTACAAGGTTCTTTCCACCCAACGCCGAGACAATCTCAATTCGTAGCAGGCCACAAAAGGGTTGCCCAGACAAGAAATTTGCACTGTTAACGAAGAAATAAGAGGCAAATCGACTTAATAAGATGTTTGTAGATTGTCTGTTCAGAACACGGGAACCCGGCGACCAGGTTAACGGGAACCTGTCGCTCTAAGTTGACCCCTAGAACGATATTTTCTTAATGATGGCGCAAACGATTGGAGTGAAAGGATTTCGGGAGTGTAAACAGCGGCTGTCAGGGAAAATGTAATATAGATGCATTCAGCAAAAGACCATTCTCCGAAGACCACTCGAGTACCTCAGTGACTGCCTGCCCGAGCTGTTGAGAATCACCATCCGTCTTGCATGCATGGCATAAGGTCAAGTCATCCGCGTATTTTATAAGTGTCGCGTCGTTAGGGGACCGAAGGCTCGACGTGTAATAGTTGAAAAGGAAGGGAGATAGCACAGCGCCTTGTAGTACACCGCAGTTATTTGGCAAGGAGGTGGAGGCTTCATTTCCGACTCTGACATGTTGACGTCGATTAGAAAAATAGTTTTGAAGCCAATTAATCAACCATCCTTCAACGCCATCTTCACATAGTTGAGAGAGGATGCGGGACCGTGAGATAGTGTTGAAAGCAGAGGAGAAGTCCAAGAAAACTCCCTTCACGGCTTTCGCTCCGGCATCAAGTGAAGAGTGGAGTGTGTGCGATAACGTAGCCACGGCGTCCAGAGTGCTTCTATTTGATTTATAAGCAAACTGAAAAGGGTCATCGGCAGCTTTAAGCGTGTCACCTAATTTAGAGAGGAGGTGCTTCTCAATCACTTTTAACCACACGGATGAGTTGGCGATAGGTCTGTACTTCACAGGTCCGGAGGAACCATTGGCCGGTTTCGAATTGGTGTTATAGCAACATCTCTCCATTCCGTGAAGGGATCAATAATAGATTTGTTCTTATCCTAACGGCCCAACCGCATATAGGTAAGCAACACGACTACTTCGTATGTTCGAATCGGAAGGTGTGTCAATTTATCGATTTAAACAAACGTTAATAAATCAGTACACTACAGGGCACCGTCCTTAGAAATGTAGTAGTGAAACGATGGAATTGCTTAACAGATATACGTGGTAAGGTGGGTAGGGAAATGTACTCGGCGTCCCCAACGAGTTGTCGAAGGAATGGGGATGCGCGTTGGGATGGTTGCGAGACCTACAGGTGGGTTGTCCTTGGGTTGACGATGTGGAAAAGGATTGTCCGAGTTTCGTTTACACGTTGGGTCAGAAATGGTGGTCGCCACCAAGTCACTTGACGGAACACGGACCGGGGTAAAAATGTCACCCACCGGCGTTTCCTCCACGAAAGCTGCTTTGAGACGATCCACGCTGATCGTGTCCTCTACGCCGTTCATCACCCCTGTAAACACTTTGGCCGTACGTTGCCTGACCTCAAAAGGGCCATCGTATGGAGGCTGGAGAGGCTGTCTTACACAGTCGCAGCGGACAAAAACATGGGAGCACTTCTCTAGCGCCGGGTCCAAATGTGAAGGCTGTGTAGGTGGTCGTGGAGCGATTGGGCGCAGATTTCTGGCGAAAAGTCTTATGCGCGTCAAGAAATCGCTAACGGCGTGCTCATTGACGGGGGAATCGGTGGCGTAAGCGTCTCCAAGTAATCTCAACGTTGTCCAAAACACAAGTTCGGCTGGGCTACTTCGCAGGTCAGGTTTGATCGTCGCTCGGATGCTTAGTAGGGTCATTGCAAGATTGTCCACCCAATCGTTTCTGTCATCTCAAGCTTTGAGGGCTGCTTTAAGCTGCCGGTGAAACCTCTCGAACATGCCATTAGTGGCTGGATGGTAAGCTGTCGTGCGTAATCTCACACAACCAAGGAATTCGCACATCTTGCGGAACGCGACCGACTCAAATTGTTGTCCGCGATCAGTTTTGATATAGCGCGGGGCAAACAAAACACGGCTACCCAATTGTTTAGGAACGCGTTGATTACGTTCTCGGAGGTTGCGTCAGGTATTGGTACCGCTAATGGCCATCTTGTGAAACGGTCTACGCATGTCATCAGGAAACAGCAGCCCCTTGAGTCAGGTAAGGGTCCTACAAGATCGAGGTTTACGTGGCTGAAGCGAGCATCCGGTAGGTCAAACGAACTGACTGGAGCCTTGTTATGACGGATCACCTTTGAGCGTTGACATGCGATGGATGCTTTGGCCCATGTTCTCACGTCCTTCGAGAGACCTTGCCATGTGAAGCTACCAGCAATCAATTTCACTGATGCCTTGGGACCAGGGTGAGCGAGGGAGTGGATTGCATCGAAGACAATACGTCGAAAAGATGGAAGAACCACGGGTCGGGGATGTGTCTTCGAGGTGTCGCATATAATCGTGATCGCTGGGTTGGGCAACGGGAAAACTTTATTACTAGATGGGCGATTATGAGTACCAACTCGTGCCTCCTGTTGTGCTTGTGCTAAAGCCTCGTAGTCGATATGGTGCGTTGTGGTCAAACCATTGATTGTGATACGCGAAAGAGCATCAGCAACTGGGTTGTCGACTCCCTTCACGTGCCTAAATTCAATGTTAAATTGCGACAGGAAATCCAGTTGCCGTATTGTTCTCTCCGCGGACTTGGCAGATGATGAGCGGGAAGCTGATAAAAGTGGTAAATGGTCCGTGAAAACCGTTACAGTTGAAGCTTCAGCCCAATGTCGGAAGTGGCGGATGGCTGCATAGACCGCTAATAATTCGCGTCCGAAAGTACTATAGCGTCTCTCCGTCGTCGAGAAAGCTTTCGAGAAAAAGGCCAGTGGTTGTTGGTGATCGCCGACCTCTTGATGTAAAACGGCACCAGCAGCTACGGTCGACGCGTCTACCATAAGAGATAAGCGAGCGTTAGCGTTCGGGTGAAAAAGCAAGGTACATTTTGCCAGCTTCTGGTTCAAAGAATCCACGGCTGACAGTTGATCATCTGTCAAGTGTAATGGTCCGTTGGCTCCACCGGTCAATGCATGCAAGGGCAAAGAGATGGAGACACAATTGGTTATGAAGCGGCGGTAACAATTAATCATTCCCAGAAAACGACGAAGCTGGCGGCGAGTCTTGGGGACTAGGAAACTTGATACGGCCTTCACCTTTTCGGGCAGGGGTAAACATCCTTTGGAAGAAATCAGGTGTCCGAGGTACTGAACCGATGACGAGCCGAAACAACATTTGCTCTCGTTGATTACTAGGCCGTTGTGATAAAGACGCCGGAAAACCTCTTCTACGTGTGTTAGGTGTTCCTCCTGTGTCGTGCTGGCGATCAAGATGTCGTCGACATATACGAATACATAAAATAGCCCGCGAAAAATGGAATCGAGGAAACGCTGAAAAGTCTGGGCGGCGTTCCGCAAACCAAAAGGCATTCGTAAGAACTCGATTAACCCGAATAGTGTCTTGATGGCGGTTTTGGGAATGTCTTCTGCTGCGACGGGAATTTGGTGATAGGCGCGCGTGAGGTCGACGGTTGAAAAAATAGTTTTTCCATGAAGGGAGGCAACGCAATCTTGGATATGGGGAATTGGGTAATTGTCGTGTTGAGTTACTGTGTTTAAGGCCGGGAAATTGCCACAGGGCCTCCAATCCCCTCGAGTCTGTTTCGCGACTATGTGTAGAGGAGAGGACCAGCTGCTGGAGGACGGGCTAATAATGCCCAGAGCAAGCATTTTATCGAATTCCTTTTCCGCGATTCGTCTTCTCTCGGGGGCTAGTCTGCGGTAACGGCAAGATTGTGGGGGCCTCGGGTGCGTATGAAATGTTCGACATCGTGTTTAACGGGAGCGTCATACTTTGGAGGTTTCACCAAGGCGGGGTATCGTAAAAGGAGGGAGCGATAGGGGCACATCGGTTTGTCTGTTGAATGCTTGAGGTGAGACAGTATGGGGCAACATGTGCTACAAGTAACAAGTGCATTCGTGCCGGCGAACACCAGGCATCGTCCTCGGATAACGGGATACAAATTAAATGCGTGGAGAAAATCAGCGCCGATTATCGGGGATGGAATATCCGCCACTATAAATTTCCAGGACAGCGGGTGCTTGAAACCTAGGTTCAGGGAAAGGCGGTGGGAATTCGATAACGGTTTACTGCTTGTAAAGAATGCGTTGAGAATGACGTTTGTCGGTCGGAGTTAGAAACGGGTATAGCGCTGACTTCAGCGCGTGAATCCAGCATGAAACAAAGATTATTGCTGGGGTCCCGAATGAAGAGTACGCGGCTTTTCGACGGAGCGCCAGATGAGTCGGCCGCTATTACTCTCTGGCGATGGCGTTTTCCGATCGTCGGCACGGAGAACGACAGTGTCGTGCGTTAGGCCCGAAGTTCGTGTCATACCAACGTAAACCGTCAGCCGCGTCTTTAAGGGGAGGGCGATTACTTCTGCGGAAAGGTGACGAATTTCGTGAATTAGAATTGGGGCTCCGTTGGCGGTTGCGTCCTTGAAATTCGGCGCGTAGCTTGGTTTCTATTTGGTGGACCAGGCGTTGTATTTCTTCGTGCCAAGCTGGGTTTATGATCTCCTTCCTCTCTTGGCTTGGTTGTCTTGCGAAGGCGGCGATATATCTTTGTTGCGCGTCGGCTTCAGCTACCTCTGTCGGCCATTTTGGCAAGCTGCGTTAGGGGGACATCTTCGGCAAGTGCGACAACCGTCCGGATTGCTGGCGGAAGCTTTTTAATGAAGAAAGCCTTGATAATGCGATCATTCAAGCCCATGTCACTGCAAATGCCTTGAAGGTGATGCAGTAAAGCGAAAGGTTTTCGATCCCCTATTTCAATATTGTTCAGGAGGAAATCCACATTTTCCAAATCGGAATTTCGCATCTGACTAAGCATCGCTTCTCTAAGCGTTGTATACGGAGTTTCGCCAGTAGTTGTGGTGGCGTGGGAGAAGCGGCTGACCAACTCAGGCGTCAAAGCGCCTACCAAATGATAGAATTTTGTCAGCTCCTTGGTGATGCCAAGACAAGAGAATTGTTCTTCGATGACAGTGAACCATGCTTTCATATCAGCTGGCCAGACTGGGGAATTTTGATCGACACCGCGGCGATTTGTTCGTTAGATTCCATTTGTTTCTTTTACCGAAAAAACGTGGTAAGTGACGAAAACAAAATTAAAATGCTCGCCAATTATCTCAACGACCCAACCGCATACAGGTTAGCAACACGACCACTTCGTATGTTCGAATCGGAAGGTGTCAATTTATCGATTTAAACAAACGTTAATAAATCAGTACACTACAGTAGCATTCTCCTAACGAGTGATTGACGAGATGGGTGACAAACGGTGAAATCTCGCGGTGACAGATTTTAAGAATCGCGGGGGCGACCCTGTCGGGACCAGCCGCGGTGGAGCTCTTGAGGCCAGCCAAAATTTGGGAGATAGAGGATTCGTGAACGGGCAGGAAAGCGCTGGGATTAAGACATTTAACGAGAGGTACCGCGGAATGGTAATAATAATAATAATATTCGCTTTATTAAGGTCACGAGGACCAAAACTTTCAGCATTAAAATTTACAATAAACAAAAATGTTGCAGGACGTAACGATAATACATAGAAAATGCAGAATAAGTTAAGAAGAATAAAAGAAGTGACATCAAGGTAAATTTGCAAGAAAGGCAAATTTAATCCACGAAGTATATAAAGTTTGGCAAACGGGAAATGGCGGCCATTGAAAGGCCCTATCCAAAACGCGCGCCAAACAATTTTCAGCGGATTTGAAGATAAAGCCATCGTTCAGAGCATCAAAGGCCTATCAATGGCCGCCATTACGCGTTTGCCAAACTTTGTACACTTCAAGGGTTTAATTTGCCTTACTTGCAAATTTACATCAGTTTTATTTCGTTCATTCTTGTCAATTATCTTGCACCTGCTATGTACAATCGCAGCATCTTATATCATTTTTGTCTGGTGTAACATTTAATGCTGAAAGTTCTGGTCCTCGTGACCTTAATAAAGCGAATACGATTATTATTATTATTATCAAGGTCTAGGGCACCACTTGGTAGATATGGGCGGCGGGTTCCTGTCAATCTGTTAAGATTTTTCCAGAGGTCACCGGGTTTTGATGTTCTGAACAGCTCATCTACAAATATTTTGTTAAGGCGATTTACCTCAGCTGTGATCTGTATCGAAATTGGTTTAATTTCTCGATACCTCCCCTGTCGACAAAGTCGTTCCTTTTTCGCCTCAGTCGTTTCAGAAATGGAGAAGATATTACACGAGGGGTGAGGGATAGTTCCGTGAGTGGACAATGCGTATCGTACAAAAATCGGAGATAACTATTGATATTGTCTATCTCTTTATCGAAGTCGGAATCCTCGAAAACTTTGAAATCGGTTGTGGCAACGGCATCTCTTAAATTGCACTGGTTCTGGAGGCACATTCAATATCACTAGCTGCATAGCAGAACACCTTTTGTTCGATTTTGACCAGCTGAGATTGATGCAACTCGCGACACCACCACCTTTGGATTTAACGCCGACCACTCTGTCTTGACGAAAGTATATGCAATTCTCTGGCATAAATATGTGATCCAGATTGATGTCCCGAAGAAAGGTTTCTTGTAGACATACCACGTTGACAGGTTTAAACAGAGCAGTTGTTAGCAGAGTGAATTTAACGCACATTAAAGGACGCAAGAGCTGATGTATTGGCGGGATAGCCACTGCGAACAGCACTGAACCAACCAGCTCGATGCTTCGGCTTGGTCTGAGTGAGTGGTGGTGGCGGGGGTGCAGTAGTTGTAGGCACAAAACCGCTGTTCTCATGCGGTCGGTCGATTAAAGCCGTATTATGAATGCGAGAAGCATATTGATTAATCGATGCCTTTTTATAAAATAACCTGTTAGACAGCGATTTGCACTTTAGTAGGGACTCAGATAGACTTGCGTCAACAATCAAGTGTTTGCGGTATTCAGTGAGCTGTTTTCGCGAGTATTTTCGTTTGATCAAGGGTAAATCCATGAAATTGATGAGTTAAAACAGAGGAATTTTTTTGTTGCAAAATGTAGTAAAAAGATCGACGAAGATGCTTTGAAAGAACAGTTTTCTAAAATAATAATAATAATTTCTTGTTGATGGTGGTGGCCGTCAAAAGGCCCCGCACCAATCAGGTTCGCCGATTCATGAGACTTGGAGTGAATTCAAACCGTATAAAAACCTTTCTCCACGTCTGTATAATTCCCCTTGATGTATATGTTCCCCCGATATTTTCCCTGGCCTCACATTTTCTAACTTTTTAACCCTCCATGGTTTTTTTTAAATAATCACGTTTTCTTGTGTCCTACCTATTCTTCTTCATCTAAGAGACCATTGTTCAACGATACATAATAAGCTGTACACTCCCTGCCGCTTGTATGTTAGGTGACCCCTGCCATCCCATCTATTCAAGTTTGTTTAAATGTAAATCTCTTCGACCAATGCGTAGGCAAGTCCCAAAAGAACGACGACACATTGTGATTCGGTCATTCCTTATTTTTCCCGATTTTTAGTTTCACCAGAGCAGGTGAAGCAGTAACTAATGCCCTATTTCGTATACAGCATTGCTGTATTATTTTTAAAAAAACGGAATGTGTTTGTCTTCCTCACTCCAATAAAGAGCTAACAATTATTAACATTATTGTGAGAACAAATCAAGAAAATCGCATTGCAGAATAGTTTATAACTTCATTTGTAAATTATGGTGAAAATACGTATTTGGTCAATAACAAAATGTTATCTCAATAATTTTTATGCACTGTTTGTTGGCAAAGACAGAGGAAAGACGTCTTTTGTAATTCTTGTTCTAGGCCTTTTAATCCAAGCAGATCACTTTCTAGAGCAGTGATGTTTCGGCGCCGTCGCTGAACTACACCGATTTTCAACTCCCACCAAATACTTTCACGGGCATTCAGATCTGGTGATTGGCTAGAACACTCCAAGAATGCTTCGTACGAGGCTACTACTCCGTTGTCCTGCCACGTTTCATTTCCGATGCTCATTTTCTTCACTAGATTCTCCCCAGATGGAATAAAGCTGGAGGCGAAAAGTGGAATATCCAGCTGAGTCTGAGGTTACCTAAGTGTGGGTGAAGTTGAAGTCATCGATGGCCTGCCTTCTACTTACCTATAACGATGCATGATAGGAACGACATCATAGCACGCACTTGCGCCGAAAGGCTGGAAATAACAAGATTGCGTTTTCTCAACCGTGGATCGAACGTCTTATATATTCTCCCCCGCGTTCCGTGTCGTTCCCGCATTTCATTTGGCACGGTGTTGGACTCTTATTGGTCTTCTGTTAAATTTGCTCAATCTTAACAAAAGGTTCTATATAAACAGCCCGATTTACATTTTGACTGTCCTATTTACATTTCCCAACTATGCATAAGTACTGCGTGAATAAGTGTTTATCCATGATTAGTGGTTTAAATCATTTTTATTTGATCGACCCTCGATACATTTGCACCAAATATCATGAATTTAGTATCCGAACGATACATTAATGATATTGAACAAACGAGAACATTTTTAAAGGATGGTTACATAATATCGCTCAATGGGTCTTTTATTGTAGCATATGTACACATACTCCATGGTTGTACCACGTATTGGTCATGAGTATAGGCATCGAAAAGTGTGTGTGTGTGTGAACTTTAAGGTGAGTGACCCAAGTAATTGTGTTTCGTTATTGACGAGGTGAGAGACAGCCGAAATCGTTTTGCGTGATCGTCGAGAGGTCCTTCATGAGACCATCCAAGTTGGCCATCTCCTGCGTCAACTCATCCGCACTTATGGCCTTCTACAGTGGAAACAGCGAATGATAAAGCAATATTAAGGAGGAGGCTTCTGTCGAAAACAGGGTAGACAAATCGGACCAGAAAGAGACGCATATGCTCGGCTGTGTCACCCAAATTGAAACCTCCATCCAAGGACCTGCATTGGGAAAAATATTGCGAAACCACGCCGACAGCTGGTCTACCTCCTCTGGCGGTTTGGAACAATGGAAACCACAAGTTTAACTCCCATGGCACCTTGCTGTCTCACAGTCATATTCGCTTCCTGCAACTGGTATCAGCATTCTTGCTAAAGTATTTCGTAAACGTTCACTTTCATGTTTTAATCCATTGGACGCGTAGGTCGAAGAGGATTTTGTTGGTTGGCTAAATGGGCCGTGACGGGTTCATGATCTCGATTAAAATTCGACGTTCAAAACGCTCATCTGACATGTTATTTCGAATCCCAGTTTCGTCTGCGGGCGTCTGAAGGACGCAATGAGCGATTGCGACATTTCGACAAGCACCATGGGAATTAAGGATATTGTAAACAATTCAAACAACGATACGAAGGGCCACGGCCATTAACACGCAATCCGCTGATCTTTACGGGATATCCCTGGGCCCAAAGGACCACCTTACGCTCCAATGACAAATAAATTACAATTAACATGCATTGGAATCAAAAATGGGAATATTTTAGTAGCTGAAATCGGAAGTTCGTGTCAAGTTAGTCCAGAGCCCCTAGTGTCCGTCTACGATCCTTGCTACCGCGGTCTGTTTTGGATTCGAAAAGCCCGACAGCAAGCGTGCGTGACATCAGAAAGCGTGATACCACCGACCTGTTCGGTGGGCTTTTCATTAGCCTTTTTGGAAGAGATTCCCGTCGCGGCGATTGGAGCGGCCTCCATGTTTGGTGGCAACGAGTTGTAGCCAGCAACGTATTGGTTCTGTTGCTGCTGCTGCTTGTGCGGAAGGCGAGGAGGTGGGGGGCGCTTGCCGGAGGAGTTGTTTGAGCAGGAGGAAATGGTGGAGAAGTCCACGGGATTATCGGCGTCGGAGGCGGTTGCCGCGCTCAAGCGATCTCCGCCGCAACCACTGCCGAGAGCGACGCTGTTGCAGCCCCGCACGACGCCGTTCGAGACCACGCCCAGTCCTACCGACGATGGCATTCCTTCATATGCATAAACAGGAGGATGATATTAATAATTATTTCGTTTTCTGGTAAATTATCTACACACATAATGCGAGACACTATTTGTTCAAACGTTGCTACTCAGATATTCGATAACCCACCTCCCACACCCTCTTTTCTAGTAATAATAATAATAATAATTTTTACGCTTTATTAAGGTCACAAAGACCAGAACTTTCAGCATTTTAATGTTTAACAGGAATGGAGGAAATAACAACGAGGTAATGGCGGCCATAGAAGGCCTTGTCCATAACGCGCGAGACAGTTTCCGCCACCCGGCCTCCAGGTTGCTAGATTACAAGCGCACGCCACTACGCTCTTTTCCCATGTAAATATCGTAGACCGATGTGCAGGCAATACCGTTTAATTCCCACAAGAACGGCAACTCATCGCTGTAATTAAGTCATTCCGTATTCTACTCGAGTTTTAGTTTCACCAGAAGTGGTAAACCCAGGGACGACGCTTTTCGGATGTAACATTATTATTATTATTTTATTTTTGGTCCTCCTGAACCGTGATTGTCTATTTATTCCCTTTTCAATTATTTCGATAAATTTAAAATGGATACATATCATTGGTGGACGATATTTTAGTCCCATAAAATTAAGGTAAACAAATATGGCAAATAAAAACCCCAAGAATCCCTATTCGTATTGTATTCCAATCATTAATCAATAGTGAAACAATATTATCAAAAAATTACGTCATTGTTTCGGATTCATTTTTATTAGTAATTCGCACTGTATTGTTTTTGTATATTAGTTGATGTTAGCATTTTATTAAAGTTTTTATTGCATTATATTTCATATATCTTAAACCAATGACCTGATTTAACATATGGTAATTGTTCATAATATTTTAATAATAATAATTTTTACGCTTTATTAAGGTCACAAAGACCAGAAATTTCAGCATTTTAATGTTTAACCGGAATGGAGGAAATAACAACGAGGTAATGGCGGCCATAGAAGGCCTTGTCCATAACGCGCGAGACAGTTTTCATTCTTATTTATACGATTCATTTAATTTAGACTGTTCCACTCATTGCCTCAGTTAATTATCAATCGGAATCTTTATTAAAGATATCAATCTGACCTACCCGAGCTTGTTTCCGAAATCACGTCCGACGCGTTGAGGCCCGGTGCATCGACAGCAATGTGACCCCGGTTAATCGGCAGGCCCGGATATTGCAGATAGGCACCCTCGTTTTCTATAATACACACCAGCAATAAACAAGAAGTTACAATTTTTACCCACTTAAACCCACCAAATAAGCTTACCGCCCGCTTGAAGGTCAATTCGAGGGCCGCCCACGTTGCTCGGAGTGATGAGGGAGCCGCTGGGGAGGTAGGCGGGGGGCGGGGGCATCGGGTGGAGGTTGGACGGTCCACGTGAGTATCCACCGCCATTCGATTGGTATAGGCAGGGGGGAGCAACCCCTGAATTGCTGCTATTGGTCAGTTGGTGTTGGTGGTAATAGGTCTGCGCATAGGTGCCCAGTTGGGGCTGAGCTGACGGGTACATGTTATAAGACATAATCGCCTATGAAAGAAAAGGATTTTTGGACAACAGCTCCCATCTAATTGCACAATTCTGGTAATGCCTAGATGGTTAATGTACGTGACGATATCTGTGTCTCTGGCTTTTAGAGAGCATTTTTATTTCCCCAAGAAAAGAAAACTTTTCCCCTAAGATTAACTTTCAATCTCCGAAGATCTCTATTTTCAGCCCAATTAGCAAACAATACATACATTGGTTCCTCCGGCGCACATCTTGCTCATTAGTAGTTCGTCTACAGCCGCTCATGTTCTCATTGGCCTACTCGTCATACTGGTATTCCTTCGCCATTATTGGCTGAAAAATAAGTTGTTTGGAGCCCTTGGTTCTGTATTGTCTCCTCCCTTTGAGGTATGTTGTCGTGGTCTCTCTATCTAAGCAACAACTACTAGAAGGAATCAACTGTTCCAGACACGCATAGGAGCCTAAAACCGGTCTTTGAGAACATCTCGACTTAAACCAGTCGGCTCGATGACTATAGCATTCACATTCTTTAAGACCAGAGAAATTTGGAAGCAGGAGGGCGCGAAATCGACACCCATCGGGCGACGAATTCACTGAAATTTTGGGACTTTGCGCGAAAATCTGATAATAACAACCGTTTGTTCAGAGCGCGCGCATTACACAGTCGATGAATTCCGCAAACTGTGATTTCGCACTTATCAGAGAGATCAAAAAAGATCGTGAAGACGTGTTTCGCTGCGAAGCAGTAAACAGCATTATGACGACGATTTGGAGAAGACACTGACGCAAGGGTCAATACAGAATCGTGGTATTCTCAACCGCAAACTTCTCTAACTGAGCCCGATCTTCGTCCTTCCCAAGACCATGCGGTAATCGTTCGATAATCACTATTTTTAAATTTGTGAAACACAACAGGCGAAAAAAGTGACAAAAGACTTACCGGATTGATCAAGGGATTCCCAACAGGACCGGAGTAGGAATGCTTTGTCATCCCAGCAACTGCCGGGGGAAGCAGGGAGACTGCAGAACTGGCACTGCTGCCCGTGGCCGCCCTGCTTGCCGAGTCGCTATTGGATACTGCGCCTCCCATTGGATCAACAGCAGATTGGATACCCATGAGTGGTTGCCTTCGCGGCTGGGCTGCCAGTGGTTGGGCGCCTCGATTCCCCATCGATTCCCCGCCCGCCTGCCAGTTATCCATGGCACGTCCACCTAGAGCAAAAATGAAAGTTGTTTCTGTGTTGAAATTTTATTGGTTTATGGGATAACCAAAGTGGGCGTGTGAAGAGATTTCTGGGTGGCAATAAACCACCGTTTGCGTTATTAGCTAAAATGAGGTTGTGAGGAAGCACTCACCCTTACTTTGCGACGTAAAATCGATCAAATGAGTCTCGCTTGCCATTGAAGTGGCTAAAGGATGCATAGGGTACTTGTCGCCGAAATGACCTTCACCTGAAGCGGAGGACTTGGCGGGACTCAGTAAACTAGCGCGTGCCTCCGTAAGCCCCTCTGCTGATTGGTCGGGTTTGTACCTAGATGAAGGAATAGATAGACAATCAATTGCCAATCAGCAGGTTTAACCAATCAGAGGCCGCCGCAGAGGACGAGAAAGATGACGAAACCCAAAAAACCTATATTTTCCAAGCACAGGGTTATCGAGTCTTGCTCTTTCGCCGTCAAAGTGCATGTAGAGGGCTTGGATCGATCCAGGGTTTTCGCCGCCAAAACTATAAATGGATTGCAGTCTACTTTGACTTGGCCTCCGATTGCCGTGAATAAGCAGCTCGTATCCGCCTTCCATCTTCAAGTAGAAGCGACCGCGAAAAGGTATCATGGACTAATTGAATCTAATACTCACCCGACGACCATAATAGGACTTCGTTTCGCCCAGCAGACCACCACAATGACGATGATCATTAGAACAATTGTTGTCACCATAATGGCTCCAAGAGCCAACCAAATGTCTGAAGTCCCATTGCCTAGAAGGCCTGATCTTGGCTCGACCAATGAGGCATTGGCAGTTATTCCAGGGGTTGTTAAACGCGTGCCGTTTGAAGCCGAGTTGCTGGTGTTAAGTACGGTAGGCGAGGGGACTGCTGGTGGAACTGTTGGAGTAGGAGAAGTTGAAAATTAAAGGCAATCAACGATTGTCGTCAGAGCCATTTGCAAGTATAAACACGTTACATGAGCACAGCAAACTACCACAAGTATATAAATCACGGATACAACAGAATGACTTATAAATCACAACCACGGTGCCCTCATACAATTTAAACATCAATTAATCAATTGGGTCAAAACTCCCACCTATGTCCTTTGTCTCAAATATCTGCATAAAACTCCAGTCTCCAGTGATGGTTAAGGCCGCTTTCGAACTAGGATCCGTACTTATGGCGCGGACGCAAGCGACGTATCGGGTACCAGAGTTAAGATTTTCCAGTCGAACCCATGGAACAGTCACATTCACCAGGGCTGCGCCTCGGCTGCTATCCTCCGGACAATTTTCTGAAAATATTATATAAACTTTACTTGCTGCTTATAATCATGTATAATACATTAATAAAACAATCCATACCGAAGACACTCCCTTCGGAGTCAGACATGGCATATCTCAATTGGTATAACAGTGGATATGTTTCGCTGGAACAAGGAGAGGCTCTCTGGGTTGTTTTTCGTCGACCGTTGGAACCGTTGCCATGGCCAAAGTCTTCGAGAGCTGAACAGGTTGGGGGATCCCAGGTTATGAGTGCCCAATCGAACCCCATCGAGAGAGCTCGAACGTTTAGCGGAATAAGAGATTCCTTGGACTCTAGAATGGGATAAATCACTTCTGTAGAAATCGATCGTATCCGACGGAGAAACCTCTTGAACCAATCAAAAGGTGAGCAATCAGAGACAAAACCTTTTTAGAACTTACGAGACAATGGCTTCGTCTGTGCTGTCACCATTTCCGAAGGACCTTCTCCGTCATCCGTAAGAAGAGCTACTGAGATCATATAAGTAGTCGAGGGTTCTGAAATTTAAGTAATATCAGTAAGTAAATCACCTATAGTAACCTAGAATCATACAATTGATGTGAATAATACGGTAACGGGCCTACCAAGTTGCTCGATAGAAAAGGCGCGCTGTTCTATGCCAACGTAAGCTTCATGCGGCCCCGGGTATAGATTTCCCCATCGCACGATGCACCTCTTGAAGGGAATGAGTGGCGTGGGCATCTGTGGAATTGACCAGAGCAGCAGAATGTACCTTTCACGAGCATCAAACCGTAAATTGTTAACCTATAGATAAAAATGTTTACTTAGCCGATATAAGTAATGAGATAAATAGTTGCAGGTTTACTGACCTTCATCGGAGGCATTGTCGACATACCGGCGTCAGGACCACTGAGACCATCCAATAACTGTAGAGTAACACAACCGTTATATGTATACCTTGTTTATGCATATTCGTAGCACACTTACATTTTCAGCGGCATCGTCCTTTGTTGCACTATCCAGTTGGGTTTCTTTCAAGGTCGTGATAAACAAAAATGGAGGGGATTTCGGACCAACGCCAGCTCGTGTCGCTGCAGAAACCGTCACGGTGTAATTAGTCATCGGATTGAGACCTCGTAGAGAAGTAAGAAAAATATAGGAAAGATTCAGACCATCGTTACAAAATACGATAAAGGCTTTCGCTGATGTTGCATTTGATTGGTTCAAACGGCAATGCTCCATTCTCTCCACTCGTAATTATTTCACAACTCTTGATTTCTCTTCTATTTGATACTAGAAGCTGAGCCGGGTGCACTGATATTCTTTGTTGTGCCGCCATCTCCTGCTATAAGAGAATTCAGATGCTGCATTAAGGCTCATACAAATAATCTAACAGGTAAGGAGCCAGATGTTGAAGAGAACCACCTGTCATGTGATACAACATTTCCTCCTCCTCCTCCTCCTCCTCCTCCTCCTCCTCCTTCTCCTCCTCCTCCTCCTCCTCCTCCTCCTCCTCCTCCTCCTCCTCCTCCTCCTCCTCCTTCTCCTCCTCCTCCTTCTCCTCCTCCTACTCCTCCTCATCTGGGGCCTACTCATCCGTCCACCCTACAGGGGTCAGCCTAGACATGGTGGGTTGAACGGCAGAATCTCCGGGAATTCGAGTTTCCGCCTACTAACCGAACATGGAAGGCAGTTTACCGAGGTGCGGTCAATAGTGCACGCAGCTTATAATTTCCACCTAACAACCCTTTGACCTATACCTAAAGCAATTACGGATTCTGGGTAATTTTTTCAGATCTGGAAATGTTTACCGGATAATGTGTAATTCAGGGAATCCGCAACAGTCACCTCACGTGGAGACAGCCACTCCGGCGAATTGAAGATCAGCTGATAGGCGACGATCTCGCCATTTCTGTCCTTCATTTCGGGAGATTGCCACGAGACGGCAGCAGACATCGCACCCTGCGCCGACAGCCTAACCTGTTGTTGGACAAGAAAATGATAGATTAATAGCGCACCTGCGCATCCAATACACAAATCCAATTGGATTTCTGTTCGTACGGATGAAATGTTTCACAACGATTCTGGGGAATATTTAACAGCCGACGTCCCCATTCCCGCCCGAAGAGATGGATTTGGCCAAAACGCCCGGGTCACACGTATGACGAAGGCTGTTTGAATGTGATGGAAGATCTTGGTCAACTTCACTAATTGCATGGAAATAAACGTATTTTATTGGTCTAATTAATAGTGTTTGTAATAATAATAATAATTAATAATTTTTACGCTTTATTAAGGTCACAAAGACCAGAACTTTCAGCATTTAATGTTTAACAGGAATGGAGGAAATAACAACGAGGTAATGGCGGCCATCGAAGGCCTTGTCCATAACGCGCGCGAGACAGTTTCCGCCACCCGGCCTCCAGGTTGCTAGATTACTAGCGCACGCCACTACGCTCGGCACCCATATTTTACGAATTATAATGTTGGCATTGGCATATTTCATAAAATACTGTCTAAAAATGGAAATCTAACACAACCGAGTGATCGTCAGACAATGTGACCCGAAAATCTGGATGGATTACGCATGATCATACAAGTTTACAGGCGCCGGAAAATGCATCCATTCAACCTTTCCAAAACATACGAACCCGTGTTTCTAGGAACCAGAGGGACTAACATTAAGCGGTGGCGCTCTCGGGGAGCGTGAGACGATGCGTGGTGAAGACTCTATGGTGGCTGCATGTCCGTCAACTCCAGTCACTGAAACAGCTATGACTCTTATTTTGTAGAAAGAATCAGGCTGCAGATTCACAATTGTGTAGGCCGTCACATGGGCTCCACCGGGCACTTTGTAGGAGTTCCATCGCGGTGGAAGTTCGTTTTCCCCCGGAGCCAAGCTATAGAGCATCACTCTAGAATAAGATGGTAGACAATGCAAACATTTCCCCGAAGAAGACTCTAGTCTTCCGCGACCATCTAGTTCAATAAAACCTACCGGTAATGTCCAAATCGCTCATCGGGTTTATCCGACCTCTCAAAATGCGGCAATTCCCATGTGACCTTGAGGGTGGCGAAATCGATCGACTCCGCCCTGGGATTCAAAACCATTGGCATTCGATAGACTAAACGTGAGATGCATTTTAATTAGGACAAAACCCAACCAAACCTTCCGCCAGAGTTGTAACGGCAATGCGCTTCGACGTCGTGGAGGTTTGCCCGTCAACGGGTCTATAGGAGAAGACCGCGATTTCGTAGAGCGTTTCGGGTTTTAGTTCCTCGAATGATATTCGTGGTTCTTTGGTGATCATCGAGAAGGTTCTAAAGAGCAAAAGCTGTCAACTCGAAAGCCTGTCGTCTCTGTACCTCTGTGTGTTTTGGGGTTGTATTTCCACGCGATAGTTGACCGGGTCGAGGCCAGGTGTCGAGATCATTGGCACTCCGGGTTGCCACGCCAACTGAGCACTGCTCTCCGTAACGGAAATGATTTCAAGGTTACCGGGTGGATTCGGAGGAGGAAGTGCTAAATGAATCAAGAGTTCACTGTAAGTAAACAAACAGATTTTCTGGTGTTTCGTGGATTGCTAAAATCTGCTTCCTTGGTTCCAAATAGCTGCGTCTAGCATGTGGCAGCGGCCACACCACCCCGACATCAAAGGCAGGCTTAATCAGATACGTGAGATACAAGACGGGAAGTCTACTTCCCGTTACCGCTGTGGAGGACGCACATTAATGGCAAGAGGTGCCCTCTCTATCAAAACCTGGACCGTTTTCTAGAAGTTTAATTCGCTTGTAGGAGAAAGGAGGGCATAAGTTTATTTTGTCGGTTTTGAAAAGATGACTGCACTTTTTAAACTTGTTGACATGAACAACGCGATCAGGGCATTTAGCCTACGGGCATCGAAATTATGCAAAAACAATCCAAACAACTTATACAATGGACTTACTCCCTCTCTTCTTTCTTCGTTCCCGAGAATTCAAGTCACTGGTTCTAAAGAAGCAAAGGAAGATGGACTAGACACCTCACCTCTGGTTGTACGCGGATAGCTCTAACCATTCTTTCTATAAACAGTGACCGTCTGCACATGATGTTATTTAATTGCTTCAGGGAAACACTTACTCCATAAAGAATGGGTAAGAAATGAAACGGATAATGGGAGTCTGGGTGTGTATAATTACCGTTTTGGAACCGTTGGTACCTCTCTGGGACAAGTCCAACAAACACGCACATAAGAGGCTCTATACAAACCCAAGTTTCTCGACCAATCAGATGCTGCAGACCAACAACCAGTGTGTCTCTAGGCTAGCCGGTGGCTGTCGACAAACCCAGAGACCACCGTTAAAGGAACGCATCAACGCAGAGGATATAGACTACTGGATATAGACTACCGCCAGCGGGTCATGTATCTGCGCTATTTAGGCCATTATGACAATAGCGTTTAGCATTAAAATGTCCAGGATGTATGATTGTCCAATGGACAGACATTTATCAGCCCCGAAGCGTTCATTTATTCTGTAAGGTAATTCTGTACGTTTCCCCCCTTTCCAAAGACTTTTTGAGATATGCTTAAACAATAACAGTTGGTGTCGAATATAATTGCCGGACGGAGCCTGATATTCTTCAGAAGTGAATAGAACTAGGGAAGAATATGATATATATTAACGATTTCGTGGCCAATCAGTGTCCACGACTGCTTTCATTTCCTCGGGGTGCGACGAGAAAGAATCCTGGAATAAGCCTTCCCAGGACGACCACAAAAGTACTCGATTCTGGTGCCTCAACTTCAGGAAAGCGATTACTCTTGTCAGCAAAGAATGCGACACGTGTAGACGTTTCAAACACCCAGTCACAACCCCTGTGCATCCCACTAACCCATCGCAAGAGTTTAATCCAACCAGTGCGTCTGAGTGGACATTGTGGGCCCCTTTCCTCAAATACGAAAGAGCTACCGATACAACCTTTGGATGATGGACGTTTTTACTAAATGGGGGGTAGCCGAATCCCTTCATGACTAGACAGCGTCTACCGTCGCTGACACTATCGTGTGTAAATGGGTCACTAGATTCGGTGTCCCAGACACCCTCGACTCTGACCAAGGTACCAACTTCGAAAGCACCCGGGTTCACGATCGGTGTGACGGACTGGGTATCCTGAAATCAAGGACGACGGCACACTACGGCACACAAAGGTAAAACGACCAGACAAAACAAACAATTCTCTCCTGTCCCTTCTATGAGCCTTCATAGACACATATATTAACGACAGGTTGGACACTATTATCACATATTGCCATCTAGCTTACCGGAGGACGTTACACAAATCAACTAAATTCACCCCCTACAACTGGGACCTCCAACTGCCCACAGGATGAAAACCTATCCTTATCAACCTACTTCTCCTCATACGTCTACCAACTGAAGAAAATTCATCAGGAATACCAACAGTTAGTTATTGTTTCATCAACAGTACGCCAAAGTCACTGGCTTTGTTGAGCAAGGGGGCTCTGTAATGCACGCCGCAGCTGCTCCATGTATGTAGATTTACACGCCTGGTCTACCCTTCAAGATCTCCCTTACCGCGGATTTAATTCAGGCCTCCTTGGAAACGCGAGAGTCGGCTTGACTGAACAACAATAGGCAGGGCCAGAACGCGACGCTGTCTCAAACCGAACGATTAACGGATGACCTAGGGCCTGCTGAGAGGTGACAAAAAAAACCGATCAGCCCCTAGGGAAGAAAACCGGCTAGCCTTTGTTCTATTCTACTAACTAACCGCCTCTCCATGGGGCAACGATAAGCGGAACAAAACATTGCATTCCACACAAAGGCCCGGCGAAAGGGTCTGTCAACAGCGGTTCCACCACAGGCAAAACCCACTAACCCGGACACTACTGAATAATCGCGATAATTAAGGAGAAAATAAAGGCAACGGTTGGTTTTCTGGTGGCTTTTCGGAAATACATAAAACACGGTGAGTGGGGCATGTCTGGGCCACCCACTGCAATTTCGTCGGTGTGGCAGGAGGAGGAGATTTACAGACGTCGGATATTCTCCGGAAAATGGGACATGCGTTGTGTGAATATTTTGCAAAGTCAGCAACGCTTAAGGATTGTGATTTCCGACAAACTAATTATTATGTGGGATGAGCAGTCAGAAACCTTTCTATCGATATTCGATTGCGATTATAGACACAGATGCGGACGGAAATTCGGTAGAGACTGTAATTTATAGGTGTGGTTCTTTAGAAGACAAGCGTTGTGTGGGATATTTCCACGAGATATTATCTCATGGTTAAGAGTTGTATGAAGTTCTTAAAACAATGCTGGCGTTATGATCTTAAGAAAGGGAATGCCCTTTGAAATGGAACTCTGCATTGCCCGAAGAAAGGCCATGGGTTTCCGTCACGCGATCTTGCCATAAATATACGGATGCTGTCAATGTTGAAATTCCGAAATAATCACTATTTAAAAAAAACTAGAATGATCTCAAATTTTAAATTTATTTATTTAAAGTGCATTCAAGTTTATTGTAGGCGAACGTCAAAATAAGAAGGATTTATAACCAGGAAGGGCGGCGGTTTTCAACAGAGAATGTTTAAAACCTCCCGACGGAAGTTCATTTGACTTTTTTAGATAAAACAGTACGGTAAAACATGACGCCAATCATGCTTGAGAAATCCCTTGAGAGAAAAAGGAATCTGAAATTGTTTATAGAGTGTAGGACACGTTAAACAAGTGGAGGTTGACAAATATCAGAACATTAATACTTCAAACACACCACGAAGGTAAAATGTATTAAGAATGCTGTTGATGAGATTATGGAAAAGTTATCTATCGAGAACTTCTAGTCAGCAAGTGCGTTTTCAAACTTATTCTCGTCATTCTTAAAGAAATTAGTGATTCTTATTTTAAAAAAAAAGAGTTTTGCGGAGCTCCAAATGTCTCAGGAAATGCTAGAAATTATAATTTTAATATATCCACAATGTCCCATTTTCATCGTGTGAATGCATTGAAAATTTAACGTAAATGGAAATCAAAATGTGACTGAAATTAAAAATGCGCAACTTTTGCAATGCCGCCGGTTCCCCAAAATAAAATATTTCTCTATTTCGGCAATTCCCGCTAAAAATCGCAGACTGCCGCAGCTTACATGCCTAAGAGGATGGTGTAGGCTAATGTAGTTTAATAAAAAGCTCCGTGGAAAACATTTCCCACCTAAAAAAATTGAATGTCAACGAGAAGAAATTCACTAAAATTAAAAGGAAGAAATATTCTGATTTGTTTGATTAGAATTGGAAAGCCAACTACTGCAACTTTTTTTTAAATTTCCAAACAGTAATCAGTGACCAGTTGAATTGCATTTTCAAAGAAATCAAAGAACAATCGTATTCACGCTTCTGGGCGTCTGAGTGTAGTCACAAATCTTGATGATACACTGAAGTTGGGTGTTGCTTTTTGACCGAACAGTTGATTAGGGTGAGAATAGTCTGGGTGAATCAGCAGCCGTAAATGAAGAGGCAGTGGCTCAACCATTAAATCATCACCTATGCAATTGCGTGAGACAAACCTGACCATCCACCGCTAAAAGAACCATTACAGAAACCAATATCCGTTCGATTTGTTGACGCACCCAGATAGAGATGAATATTGCCTCACTATCTTCAGACAAGTTGTGGCGCTGACATAAGACAATGCAGAACCAATAAGATATAGGTGCAACATCAGTCAATATTGATTTTAAGAAAAGACTGAAGTTATTTATTATCGCTTTGTAAACAGACTGTAATTGTTTTCATGGAAAAACCAGTAAAACGCGATTATGAAAACGCAGAAAAACTTGCTGAATGCAAAACATAACATGAAATTGTAAGGTCTATAGAATCTTATAAACGAATACGAGTGAACTAAACCGTCATACCACACAGGTGTTCTTACAACTCACTCGTTAGTATTTTTGGGGGAGCACGTTAATTCTCCATTCTCAGAAAAGCAGAATTTACATATGTGAACCCTGTTTCACCCGAAAATCCCTAAATTTAGTTTTTTACTATTTTACTACATATTTCTTAGTTTGATGCGCGTTGTAGTAGAGAGGGTCTTTCAATGACCAACATTGAGAGTGTGCCAAATGTTATATACTTAATAATAATGGCATTCGCTTGATTAAGGTCACGAGAACCAAAACGTTCAGCATTAAATTATCTGATCAACTTCGGGAATAATGTTTGCCAATTTTTCAAATGTATCTTGTTGTTATTTTATGCATTCTTGTTAACGAATTTCGACTCTTCGTCGTCGTGAGAAAATTATATGCCCACACATTTCACGAATTTGAAAAAAAGTAAAGAAGACAGCAAGGGATAAAAAGGATGTCTCCTGTTCAATGTATTATCGCCACTTCCTTTACCAATTTTTTTACTGTACATTTTAATGCATAACGATTAAAGGCATCATGACCTCAATCAAGAGAATACCATAATTATTATTATTTAATGAACGTAATTTTACAGCTACAGCATGCAAAAATAATCCGTTTAATTTTCAAGAAAATTAAAATTTAATACGAGTGAAAGCCTGTGAAACAGCCATCGCGTTAGTTTGTTTGTATGAAATTCTTTTCCACTTTTTTTATTCAAACAATCCAGGAGTGTAACTCCAAACAGGAGTTCAACAGACTTTTATCGGCGATATGCTTTGAACACTTCGACACCTAAAAGCATATTTCAAAGATTTTAGCTCCCACTTTCGTAAGGCGACAAAACTTCCCTAAAACCATATCCAATAATAATTCGGTCTGTTATGAAGAGTTCGTATGCAAAGGCAAAACGTATGCAGCTTGATTATAAGGGTGGTTCACATGCATAATAGCTATTAAGAGAAGCGCTGATTAATAACCTCCCTATCCCACAGGGAATGCCGACACGAAATCATTCCCTACGCAGATCTACATGGAACGGACATGGATTTTTATTATCTCATTACAAGTAGCTCCACAAATAAAACGTTTTCAACGTCAATCAAGCCGTGTAGAACAAGCAGAAACGAGGTTGACCGTGAAATCTGTGAGACATTTCTGGACAATTAATAACATTCACAGGGAAAGTCTGCAAATCTGTAAAGGCGACTTGTTGATGAAGCCAATCCATATAATTAGAATATAAGGTATTTATTCTAACGGTTTGGCTATTGAAAAAATCTTACGACTTTGTTTGTTTGTGTAATGCAAACACAAGAGCATAAGTAGTAGTAGTTTGATGCCTTGTGATAGTATACCTATCATTGAACGCATATTAAAATAAAATCACCACCTAGCCATAGAATTTCCCCAAGAATCAAACCTTTTCAATAAATAATAAGAATTTTCCGAATAACGATCTAGTAGAGAAATTGATCGTCTTGATGGTTGGGCACTAGTGAAAGGACGCGTTTAATACGGGGAAGTATTTTACAGAAATAAAAATGTCCCGACGTCAGTGCAATAGGGGTTGTTTAAATAATGAATAAAAAATAGTGATTGGTTGATGTAAGCCCATTTAATTTGGGTTATGGAAAAAAAGATAATGCTCTCGAAAAATCACGTTGCTTTGTTACAAGACTGCTTTACAACGAACATTGAAACCATAAAAAAAATTTAAAAAGAAATGGATGAAATGAATACCATGGTTGTTGGTGTTGGTAGTATTTTTGCTGTGTAAAACAAGCATTTTGGGGATTTGCGGCAGACTTTCTGGTTTTCGAAAAACGAAGTTGATTGAACACGTAACTCGCTAGTTGTCGACATTTTCGACAGACATCGGGTATAAATAGCCCAGTGCCCTTTTTTAAACTTTGAAATAGTTTATTGCAAACTGTGCCGTTTGGACGCTGCAAAAAAATATTTTTATTTCAGACAGCTAAATTAGACGAAATTCTCTCGACTCGTTGGTTATATTAATCTAAAGACCAGGAAAACCAAAATCAGCCTAATTAAAATTGATAATAAATAGAATCCACACTCTAAGTCAGGATGTGATACAATAGGATGTGTTGTTTTTAATCGATGAATCAATTCAGACCGTGTATTACTAATAATTTCAGCATAAAATAAGAAAATAATTAAAAATCGGGACCAATGGCAGAATTACGATATTCCGTCGTTCTTTTAAATATTGAAAGGTATGGTCTATACAGTTGGTCGAAGAGATTTACATTTAGATAAGCTTAAATTGAGGGGATGAGAGACGTCTTCTACTTCAGCGTCTTTCTACTAATTTTTTAATGAGCTCCGGAAATTGAAACTAATTGTGTAGGCATTTTAGAAACGGTTAATAATGGCAGCTATAAAGAATACAATATCGAAACCGCACGCCACATAAACAAAAAATCAATAATTTAAAATTTCCTTACATCGGTTTCTTTTCACATTTGTGGAATTTTAATTTTGCAACAAAACCAGAATTGGTGGAGGCTCTCTAAACGGCCACCACAGCCACATTTCGTTCGTTGATTGTTTTCATATTTTCCATCAATTGGTTATTGTGTTTGTGTAGTGACCTGATTTGTCCCTTTTTGTTTTACCGGACACGAACGTTTTTCCGCCCACGAACGCGCGATCGCCCTCCTAACGCTGCGCCTTTGTATAATAACAACAAGAAGACAATATTGTCCATACATTGGTTTGCGTTCTCATTCATTATCCTTTTTAGACACGTATGTCGTAAAAAGGTTAAGTGGTCTTAAGTATCGACTAGTCTTCGAATCACAACATTTGATTGCATCAATGGAAATTGAATTTTACAGTGCTTATTGGCGCACTATTGTATGCCGATTGTTTGCACTGCTAAGTGCAAACATGTTTCCGTTGGTATATTTAGTAAATCGCATAATTAATCCTTACGCATAATCCCCATCAGAGCAGGTTATCAGGAAGGTTCGCTGGAAAGCTGAGGGCGATTTTGAATTGCCGTCGTAAGTCGCCGAAACGGTGGCGTCCACATTAAGTGCGCATCGTTTAAAGCAAATTTGTGCATCTAAAACGAGATGAAAAATATTATTTAAAGCCTCCGCGTTAGACGAAGTAATCATATTTTAAATTAAATAGAATAAAAATTAAAAATAGAATTTGATCTAGAGACGATAACTCTCAGACAAATCGAATTGCATTCGCTGCTACTACATTATACGGTTTGAACACAATTATTAAGTGCTTTCTTATGGTGTTCGCTTCATTAAGGTGACGAAGACCAAACTTTGCAGCATAAAAATGAACAACAAGAATAAGTTAAGACGAATGAAATAACTACGAGGTCGATTTGGAAGAAATCAAATTGACCCCTCGACGTTGATGGAGTTTGACAAACGCGTAATGGCGGCTATTAAACGGCCTTATTCGTAAATTGTGTAGACATTTAAATAAACATACATAACTATTATTTATATTAACAACCGGTTCGACCGGCACGTTGGCACTTTGAATACAACAGCGTTGGTTCTACTCTTCGGCTAGTCACAATATAGTGATTTTATGGTTTTTTGCATACACTAAGGCGTGGCTAACACGCTGCAAACTATTACGGGCGGTTAATTTATGTGTGAGTAATTTCCTGCATATCGATGCCATTAGCAAATCAAATGACTCCATTCTGGCATTCTCCTTTGCAACATATTCCCCAAATGCCACCGCGTCAAGCGTGACACCCGGGTCTATAAAACAGGTATAGAAATACCCAGGGAATGAATTTGAAGTTGATACGTGGTCCTAGCTACAGTTATTTGCACTAAAACTGCGAATTGTCAGGAATTCGTACCGAGATTTCCGTGTGTATAACAATTTTATCATGTAATTCAAATTACAAAGACGATCAATTATAACTTTCCGGAAGGAGCGTATCTATAAGACCATTGATCAAAACTATAATGTTTTTAAATTTGGAACGGCCGATAAATACAGGGTGCTGCCAAATTATCTGAAACATGTGTTTGTCTAAATTTAATAAATAATAATAAATTATGAAAATGTTTATGATGGCTTATGTATTTATTTCGTTTCATTTTAAACCTGTTGATTGGAAAGAGCTAGTGGATTATTGTCTTTTTTCTTTTATTAAACACACAAATATGTCAGATAATTTTTAGCCAAATAAAAACTATGTAAAGCATTAAAGAATTAATATAACATAACGCATCCCAAAGTATGACATTTTGGTGTATTTTAAATTTTCTGCGTAAAAAAGGTCCAAATTTTAAAAATGTAGCAAACCGCGCGCGAATATGGATTGTTGTAAATCCCAGTGTGCCGAACTTTTTTAACGCACTTCCTCTTGGATGGGAATCAGATTCTATGATTTGGCCGAACTTTGGAAAGGCGTGATGTTGATGAATCACAAACCGTTAGGGTTCAAACATATGGTGGTTTCTGGAACATTTCCAGGTTCCCTATTGGCCCGATCATACCCGATTATCGTATTAATAACTATTTTCATAACGAGTAAGAATTCGGTGCAATAACGGTAATCGATTTCTGCGAAGTAATTAAGGGTTCGAGCATTTAACTATTGTTTGCGTGACTTTTGCGAATGCAATTGCTTCCGAAAAGATGAATGAAGCGAAAGTTTACAACACAAAACGAAGGAAAGTACATTAGCGAGCTCATTTTGTGGTATCAGGAGGTTTAACACCTCTGCTCGCTGGGCCTGCCATGCCGTGGCGTAACTTTCGGCCTTCTGACTCCCCTTGAAACACCCAATGGTCACCTTTGACTCCAAGAAGGCAGCGGCAGCGGCCACAGCCCCGTGGCAAACCGCTTGACAGGCAGAACATAACAGCTGGGAAGCTGCGAAGGAAATCCCCGGCGCGGAAAGATCCACACAGGATCCAACGGCCAAGAAAGCGTTTCCTATTCCATCGCAGACATCCCTGCTGCCTAACAGGACACACTCGACTGCGTAGATGCTACAGTCGCGCCTCGAACAAAGCCAGGTGGCGCTGGGGACTCCGCGTGAACCACATTCCAAATAAACACGTATCTCCAATCGTTTAAGGAAGCCGGCTTATCTTCTCGATGTGGAGAGTCTCACCAACGAATAATATATATATTGGAAATCGATGCTGTGAAACAGTTTCATCAATAATCTCTAAGCCGCATTCAAGCAATGGCTCGTGGATTCAATTCCACAATCAAAAGAAAGTATTCGTTATCAAAAGAAGTCCACGGGCTCGCGGATGATTAAAACATCGCAGAGTAAATATACCTTCGAATGTCTGAATTATGGTTCATGAAACAGCATCATCGGTGCATCCCGATTATAATTTATGCAGACATAACTGCGTTTTGACTACATCTAGTTATGTGCTGGTGTCTAAATGGACCACTCACAGTTGAGCACAGACGTTACCAAAAAGCGCCCCTTTCAAATAAGTTTAAACTCCGAGTACCTCGAAAAACGAAGGAACCGCATCTAAGTGCTGTTCATTATGAATATCGGGTCAAAGGTCAGCTTTGGCCTTCTTCATTAGGACGATCTGAGTTGCTTTCAACTCTATAACGGTCAAATGTAAAATTAATTATATCTCTTTCATTCTTCCGATCAAGCTGACTTAGCCATTTTCATACAAAATCCATACAATGAAATCACAACAACCAGGTGTTATACTACAAAGAACCTGTTTTAACCGAAAGCCGTAAATTAATCACTCCATCACCGATGTTCGCACAGTTGTTCAAAACTGCTCCTTCCCTGGGTTGGCAACCTGCAGCAAATGTTGGTGGAAAGCAGGAGGTGGAAGAAGAAGAAGAAGAAGAAGAAGAAGAAGGAGGTGGTGGTGGTGGTGGTGGGGCAGGAAGGGGAGGGGTGGTAGGAGAATTTTCCTTTTATGATTTTCCGTGAATCCCTATGGGGAGGAGGGATGATAAAAACGCTTCATGAAGCGGAGGTAAACAGATGACTTAAAAGATGCCGCCGCCACTGCCAAGTCATTTCATTCTTCAAGTAATTTCTCTTCAAGTGTTGTCCTCCTTCATTGCGCGGCACTCTTCTCCGCTTCATTGCCGCCTATTTCATAACACTTCGCCTAACACCTTCGCTCAATTGCTCCCGTTGTTGTTGTTGTTCATGTTCTTGTGCCGCCATGAAAATGGGCCATTCAAATTTTGCCGAAAGAGAGAAATATGTCTCACGGATTAAAACCCGAAGTCAATGTGCACTATGTGTCGTCTCAAAATGCGATTGTTTTTGACAGAATCGGTGGCCGAAATACACACATCAAAATTGGTGTGCTGTTGTTGTTTGCGTCAAACCCGCGACTGTTGCCTTTTTGTAAACAAAAAACGATTAGGCATTACTTAGGCGTCCTAATGGAGACTAATCGTTTTGGCTGGAAGCCGTGGGTAGGTTTTTTGTTAGCAAAACCGGACGTTTTGGGCTCATTTTTGTTTAAAGTTTATCTTCTCCGTAATTTCGCTCAACCCCGTCCCTTCGAACAGCATAAACAGTAAAAGTATTTCTCGGATTTCGTGTTACATTAGAGAAGGGCGACCGTTCGAACCCTCACTCTGTTGGTGAGAAACCTTGGTTCAGTTTACAGGTTTGACAACGACGGGTGGTACTGGGGACTCTGCCACTTATAAACAATTTTCCCCACGATCTCTATGGAATTACCACACATGATGCCCGATTATCCTCGACATTTTATTAATCCATTCAATTGATAACTGGCCTACTGGAGGATGAGCCGGATTCGGGTTTGTCGGGACGTTCCGCATACATGAAGCCTTTCGTTTTCTACAACCACACACATCTACATTTGCGCAGCTACCTACTCCTTCTAGAGGATACACCGGCTTCAAGGGGGTTTGCCATAACGTTTCTCGGTAATAATTTAGTAGATAGCTGCGTCCCCAGTGCCACCCGAGGTGGCCTGAACTCGGAATCGTGCCCAGGTACTAACAGAGCAGTGATGATAACCCTTAGACCATCTCACAAGCTGTCGCTCTCTCAACTCTTCGCAGTCGCAGCAGCTCAGACGACGAGATCCTAAATCGACATCCACTTCCACACTCCATGGATCAGTGTGGTAGTTACGCGTAGTAAGGACTGTAGAAGTAGTGAACGAGAACTACACGATCAATGTCTTAACTTTTCGGTATGGTTGCTGCTTGTTTGAAGTGTGCTGACAACTAGAGTCGCTTGATTAATTAACTGAACTGTGCGTTCGTTTGTTTGTTTGAAGTTTAACGATCGGACTAGTCCTGGGCGAATCAAGTAAAGAAAACAGCCCAAAGTTCCGATTGTATACCAACTTATTTATCTATCGCTTTCATTATTTTATTTTCGTTCTTAATATCACTTACAAAATGCGCATACCTTTTACCAACCTTAATAAGTAAGGATCACTCACCCAGTTAATCCGTCTTATTTTTTCGTGTTATGACAGCTATTTCGACACAACCTCAGGTGGAATGCAAGTTGTCAGTTCCTAACCCCTTTTTTTCTACATCATTTACCCCTAGGACATTACACTTGTAAGCTTTGGTCGGCGAGGAACGTCTAGACTTTGCACAATCAAGCGCATCCTAATCTCCTTTTCACCCAATCCCCTGGGATCTGTTCACTCGTGTTTAGGTGAACGGGTAATAGGGGTTTTGATTTCCCGTCTACCCGCACGTAGTTTAGGCCGCCTGTCGAGGGTTTACCGGGAATTTTCGCGCGGAATTCTCCTGCTGGAGGATAAACCTGCTTCGTGGATGTTTTTCCGAACGTTCGTGAAAGTCAGGCTCGTTATTGAAATCCCGATGATGCATCAGCCGCAGCGAGATGATTATAGGCGCATGTCGCCACAACCAGCTTTTTAAGGTCACCTGACCTTGAAGTCAAACCAGGGTAACCCAAGTACAGAGATCGTCATACCGCATGCAAACAGCTACTAAGGACGGTCTTTAGGAGAACCCAAAGACTGGGATATTATCATGAAGCACCCCATGAAGTGATTCATTACGCGTTGCAGGTGGCCAATTTTGCAATGATTAAAAAATCGTATTTGCGTAGTTACGGTAGTGTTCAGTGATCAATGTAAACCTGTCGTAACCTCCAAAGAATCAACTATTGCCAGTGCAACAAAAGGTACAGTTTGAGCCAATGACATGGTGGTATCTGGGAACAATGAGATGTAGTGCATTATAAAAGAATAAATTTGTATAAATAAATTGGCGAGGAGCAAATAAATGGGAGGTTTCCGAGGAATTGACTATATGCTCCAAAGATTTAGCCCACGAAGACGTTTATCTTCGCAATTTCATGTTACAAAGGAAGTAGCACACAATCGCCATGGGCCTACTGTGCAATAGAATTTAACAGCTTCCTTGGTGTGACTGCACGAATTAAAACGCCAACACCTGATTGGTTCTAACATTTGATTGGACAGGAGGAGGCGATCCCCCCTTGGTTGTGACGCAGAAATGTATCAACGAAATCTGAAACAATTTGTGCGTACCGGGCGGAATCTTTGCGAAGGCTGGGAATCTGTTGCACAGCCGCAGCTGGCCTTCCGAAGTCTCCGATGTGTCCAGAATGAAGGACCGAACCCCCTGCAACCATTTGAATGCTGATGATGACGTTGGCGAAGGGTTTTCAATGGGAGAGCATGTAAGGGGCTCGTGATAGCTGATTAAAAAGGCAAAAATAAATCATAAGCGATTTTTTTACAAGCAAAGCGCATGAAAACAAGAATGCTGTGTCGTCTGTGTCTAGGTGGTCTCCGGGATTTGTTTGATCTCCGGGTGTTCAAGGTTCCTCTAGAGTTGAAAGAGACGGGCTTTCGTATAGCGAGCAATTTCTCCGTATTTATACCGACAACGAGCTTAACCTCTGACACTACCCATTGATATCCAAACTTATAATCTTTGATGTGCTGTGTAACCTAGAAGTAACTATTAGCTGAAATAGATTCATAAAACTTCAAAAGTATTCGATCGCACCCGAGAACGCAAACGTTGGTTTTCTGAGAAAATGGTAGAGGGTCCACGGAAGAACCATGTTGATTTTGTAAACGAAAGCATGTGGTTTTCTCACTGGCTGTCCGTTTAAGTCGCCAACTTGCCAAACCACAAATTACAAATGTTATGTTCTTGTTGGCCAATTTTTTTGAAACCTTAAAACGTAGCACAAATTGCGATACATCGGTGGTCCCATTCAATAGACGAGATTAAACGTTTGCAATTACGTCCCATTTAATCAAATTTCTGCTTTTTAATGATGATTTAACTTGCGTCAGAAATAAAACAGCAAAAGAAAACAATTCGCGGGTTTTAAAATTATAATTTAGCTTACTTCCACGCCTTGCACTATCAATAAGGCGCGTGGATGCCATTTCAAAAAGTTGTGCGTCTGCACCTATCATCGAGCTTGTTATCAAACCTAATTTTCTAAAAAACGAAAAATCAAGCATCTAGCGTCCTGTGTTTATCCTTCTTGATTAAGCAATTAATCCGTGGATTTCCAAAACCCCTGAAAGTGAGGGAACTCGTCAGTAAGTAGGTAGAGATTAGAAGTTGAAGTTTGAGTTCAAACGAAAGATTACAAGTAGGGGTTCTACTTTGGCATCATACAGAGAGGCCCTGAAATAAACTGCTTCATTAGGCTATTCTTTCAGGTGCCAAGACATATTACATTTGCCTGACTACGAAGAAAGGTTGGGATGTGCCCAAAAACGTAGTTTTTAGGTAACCGGCACTGTAGCAAAAATCATTCTGCACGACCCAGGCGTGTACCTGGCAAAAACGCAGAACCCTTTAAACGAAAACGGACGATGTTTCGACCTTTCGATGTTTTCAACCCTCATGTTTATGGCTGCACTGGCACCCTTTTCCATTAATACTCCAGCTTTTTTGATACAAAGAAGAGCTTTTTCGTTAGCCCAAAACAGCCGAATTTGCGGTATTTCAAATCTACAGTATTGATGGGTCAGCAATCTTCTTGATTTCGTCCTAAATATTTAATCCACGTTTTGGCGCCCCATTCTGCCGACCATCTGCCTGTTTCGTCTTAAGGCCCACTCTTTTTTTCCAATACATTTCCCAGGACGACATTTTGTGCGTGCTGTGTGCTGTGCTGTGTGCTAGGGCCCGACGGAAGATCCCTCTCCAAGTAACTCGACGACGTGTCCAGCGCGACGTGTCAGCGACGGAGTGCTTCGCAATAATAAATAATTTATCACTAGCATTCCCATGTGTTTAGAAGAATACGTCCTGCAGCCGGGGGTCATCGTTTTATGAGTTAAGGCGTTCCCTTGGAGCCAAAACACAGATTTCTTTATCCATCGAGACACTATTTTGTTGGCTGGTGATCTCCTGGCTGAGACAAGACTTCCTGCCATACGAATTGCCAGGGTGAAGGGTGGATACGCGAGAGAGTTTTGGAGTGAAGATGAGCAATGAACTGAGAAGTGTATGTTTACTTGATTAATAAAATTATGGATACGAGGTTACGCATTCTAATAATAAGTTAAATTACAAAGATGAAACGTTTTAGTAACTTCATGCTACATCTGTTGTGTTAGGCATGTATCTATGACTGAATTGGTAAGTTGTATTAGTTCCTGTGAAAATTTGTTCACCGGACTAAGCGAAGAGGGCTTGAAGGAGTCACATAATGTATGGGATGACGAAACAATGGATGATCGTGTTTGGCATTGAGAAAATTTGATGAACCACAGAAAAATAAACTTTTTTAAAGCTGAACATCGATTCGAGGTCATTCTGAGTTGTTTGGAATAGAGAAGGAGGCATTTCGCCTGAACAATTCCCAGGAATCGAGATTTTATCTGGAGGTGCAATTGTTTAGCGAAGCTGAGTCAATATAAGCTTTCTGTAAAAACCAATAGACAATCAAAGACCGGAAAATATTGTTTTATTAATTGACCAATTCGCTGTCTCCATATTATAACGCGATCTTTAGGTAATCCTATGGTAACCGAAGTCGTGAATATTGTTATTCTATTGATTTTTCCATAATTGAACGCATTTGTTTTATTTCATACCCTACTGGAACAAGGCCTTTCAAGAATTATCGATTTTCAGGTGATAATAAAAAAATATATCCCGTGTACCAGCGATCGCAGGTCAGGGGAATGAAACGAAATCGGGTGCTGTGGTAGACCTATGACTGCGAATCAAATCTCGAGCAACAACTTTCCCTTCCTGCTACAGAATGAGCAGGCTTCATGGATGACGTTTCCATCGAAATTTTAAAGGAATATTGTAACGGTGGCGACGTCTCATGCAGTGCCACCTAAAGAGGAGGTGGAAGTGGCTGCTGCTGATGCTGCTGCATCATCCATCACTTAACCAGCCTAGGCGCGACCCAGCCTCTAATTTGTTCGATTTCAGGGACATTTCACATCACCTAACCTTTGTGAATTTCCCCAGACCAGCCCCATCCCCCTGTATTCTTTGAAATTCAGAATAGCACTGTTACTGCGTTCCTTCCCGAGTTTATTTTATTCGGTTACTATTTGGCAGACGATGAACCCATTAAGTCTTTTCAATGACCTCATCAATCGCGCCATTTTTTTCTGGACAAGCATTTGCCAGTAAGACGAGAAGTTTCGAGGCGCCATGATGTTGATAACAACAAGCGAGACGCATAAACACAACCTTTTTGCTCGTTAGTGGAAGCCTGGCTTATGTACATTAGCCCAGTGCCTGTGTTCTGAGCTTGGGTGATTGTGAGAGGGCGTGGTTGTTTGTTTGAAGGACTTGTCGAGCCAAGCAGCGTAAAAAGCAGAGTTGGCACCTAGAGGTGAGGCTTGGAGTGACCAGCTCTCGAACGATGAAGGTTCATGGCCCAGATAACATACCAGTTGTCCAGGCTTCAACGAGGCCGCCAGCTGTCGTGGTTTGGTCAGATTTTACGCCGGCCACACACGGGGCCATCACTAGCGTCTGATTATTAAAAACGTGCTTCGGATACCGTCAAACCGGATGAAGAACGCTTGACTCAAGTCTGCCTACCACTGCAACCAGAACTGGACAACAATTGGCGGCGAATCGGCTCCGATAGCTCTGTGTCGCCAGCTGCTATCCGATAATTCGTTTGGTTGCACAGACCCAACTGGTAACGTCTAACTGATTGCCTAGCGCTAAAACTTTCATTAATCGTAGAGTGGAGTTGACCTTCAATGGATTGGATTAAAAACTACCGGCATTCCTAGGTACTCGGATGAAACGCAATCCTGGTAGCGTGTTTCATCAATTTGCAAAGCACAAAGCACAATTTCATTTTTTAATGCACCTAAAAAACTCATCATCGGCCGGAATGCGCCAATCGCGTGACTAATTAATTAACCATCGTCGGCAGTGCCCTTCCGCTATACACTGTGTAACATGACTCGGAATGAACTGATTTCTTTACTTATTCGTTTCCTCCTTTCAGCTCATCTCAAGATTTACCCATTTGTTTGACAAAATGCCCCTCCTTCATTGTTGGTGTCGAGTGAGTCTTTCAGTAGCTTTGAAGACGATAATCAAACAAATATCGGCATTGATACGGTGAAAGCAGGTGTTCGCAATTACGTCCTCGAGTTGGAGACACCGGTTGAAGGCGTTAACATTGAAAAAATGCATGCTGTCACGTTCTTTGCCGCGTTGTTCGTTTTGTTCTAATTCGTCGACAGCGCTTGGGCACTTAGATTCACCAAATTGTCCCGCAAACACCTCGGTCCACTGGGAATCGGTCACCTCGGAAATCTGGCGAGTAACGGGAGTAATTAGATTGATGCCGTTGTAGTGTCGCGTTGGTTCTGGTAATTGAATGAAAAGTACAGAAACCGCTTTTTTTTAAAAGTACCTTTTCTCGGAGCCAGATGAAGACCCAAAATTTCGTTTTCATTTAATGTTAACTTTTTCAACATCGAAAAAATCCGTTTTTGGAGAATCGGAAAAAAACTATTGGACAAGCGAAAGGGAATTAACTGATCTTGAGAGAATCGCTTGAAAGAAAGACTTTGCACCCGCCTTTGATCCTTGTTGGATTTAACCGTTGTTTAATCGAAGCCAAAAACATTTGTCTAGCTTCCGATTAAGCCGTTATAAAAGTAAATTGGAAAAACTGTTAGACAAGTATGGTCGAAAGAAATTCCTTGGCACTTTGTTCCGTAGTTATCAAAAAAGGAGAAAAGGTCATTCCTTGTTGATGTAGAACCGTTTCTTTGAATGCGATTCCAATCTTGAGAGTGATCTTTGATGCAGAATCTGTGCTGATAATACGGCGCTGAGGACTTCGCCATTGAAATCCAATGGACTTCTTGATCTTGGGTCATCTTTCAA
Source organism: Proteocephalus fallax (assembly GCA_028672205.1). Classification (NCBI taxonomy): domain Eukaryota; kingdom Metazoa; phylum Platyhelminthes; class Cestoda; order Proteocephalidea; family Proteocephalidae; genus Proteocephalus; species Proteocephalus fallax. Next base: position 427,609 of record JAPUBX010000660.1, read on the forward strand.
AGAAAAATCACCTGAATTAACTTTTTTAACGAACTATCACCGACACCTCAATCGAGTTCTTTGCTTTTTGGTAATCATCTGCCACTCGTTAATCGATCTGCTCAAACGTGCTTAATTCCAGCAAGAATTCTTACTAAGAACAAACGGCGGGCGTGTGTTAAAAAAACAGCAGCACTTTCACTACACCCAAGAAGAAATTCGCAGGGACTTCCACCGTATGTCCACAAATAGTTTCGGTGACTCGGCCTGCAGCGTGCGCAGTTTAAAAAAAAATTAAATTGTGTGTATATCTTTGCCTCTGCTGGATAAACAGAAAATCCCCCATAAATCTGGATTGTCTTGTTTGGGTTTACTGGAACACAGATTTCAGGTAATTCTGGTGGGAGGGGGGTGACCAAAGACCGTGTCAATCAGCGGAAAGTTTTGCGTCCGTGAAAATCCAAGCGCCTTCTCTAACTTAGATAAACGGCATTTCCGGAAGCACCACACTGTGAGACCTGTTTTGGTTGCTGTAGAAATATAACGACGGATCTTTAAAAAATGGCCCAATTAACCTCCATCTTTCTTTGTAGGCCACTGAGTTAGAAGTAGTAAATCGCGTTTGCAAAACGTTGTTTATTTCAACAGTTGCGTTGGTCATTCTTCCACATTTACCTAGTTGTTATTTTTTTATTTCGTGTTACTTTATTCTGAATCTTCAATGCATAATCGCCAAATCCTGCATTCATTTTATTTATTGTAATTTTTTTTCTTTATTAATCGCGATACCATTATTATTGTTATTATTATTTCAGGGTTCTGGCGAGGTATTCAGCCTCCTGATGTCGTGGTCCAGTAAATAAGTGGTGGCATCCCGCAGATTTCAGCCAGTCTTGGATTTCAGGTGGGTTCCGTTGTACGTAGCGAGTGTGATGTGCAACCCCTCGCAAACGAAGATATTGTGAAATGCGACAATTGCAAACCCACAATCAACTTTTTTGATAGAACGGACACCACACAACTGTCTTGCCTTTTATTTTCTGCGACAAACTCCTCCTTAAAGAGGATGAGCCGGTTTCATGTGAATTTTGTATTCGCCATCGTTTCCAAATATTTTTTATGTGCGTCGCCCCGGTAACCCTCTTCGACTCTGTAGTGCGCTCTGTTTTGACATCCACAACACCTCATCCCAGCCGTGTTTGCCAGTCACAGCATCGGTCCTCTTAACCCTCGAAGATGTCACGCGTCGCGTCGCGTCGCTTTGATTGGATTCTTTGTTTGCATATCAAAAATTAAACCGTTCTTCGTCATCGTTCTTTCTTGAGCCGAGCGTAGTGGCGTGCGCTTGTAATCTAGCAACCTGGAGGCCGGGTGGCGGAAACTGTCTCGCGCGCGTTATGGACAAGGCCTTCTATGGCCGCCATTACCTCGTTGTTATTTCCTCCATTCCTGTTAAACATTAAATGCTGAAAGTTCTGGTCTTTGTGACCTTAATGAAGCGTAAAAATTATTATTATTATTATTCAACGATTTTCGTGTACGGATACGGTCTTAAGAAAAGCCTCCTCTTCTCCTATGGTCTGAGAGTAGTCCATCGGGTTGGGACTTAATCAGTTAGACACTGGCATTGGGGCGAGGTCAAGTCGTATCAAGGCATCCATGGATGGCTGTATTATCCCCCTCACAATATTCCGACTGTTTCACCTTGACAAGGCGTTTGAGAATAACCCCCCACACTGCTAAATAATGCAGGTACTCATCACCATTTTACCAGTGGTTCACTTCTTGATTCCGATCCCCTATTATCTTGTCAGTCCAAATTTAAAATGCAAAAGTTAATGGACACAAAAACAGCGGCTATTCCTCATTTCCCCTATTTTTGGCTACACAAAAACCGTTGCAACGGGAACTGGGGGCCATTTTCCATGTGGAGCATTGTAGCGTTTTTGAATGCGGAATCATGGATCATGAGGGGGGCTCCAGCACAAAGTCTATTTTAGTGCAATCAATGGGGGGTGGGGGGAAGATGGGAGTGGTCCGATTGTTTTTGAAGGATTACCGAAGAGGGAAAACAAAAACCGTAATATTGATGATTAACGAAGGCAATCAGCACAAACAAAATAATAGCCTTAAAAAATGGCCACCCTCTCCTCGTTTTCTGACCGTGGAGTATTTATTCCGGAAGGTGCGACTCCGATGGGCAAAATTAAGTGTGCACGAAACAGCGGTATCTGCTTCTGTCTGAGGCGTTGAGGGGTAATTTGACGACGCGTTGCGAATCACACATTAGTAAGCCTCGGACACAACCGCAAAGATTAGTCATCGGGGAGGGCGGGTGCGCAAAATGCGCTACTGCAGGTGGTTGGAGGGTTTCAGTTGAGTTCTAGGCATCAACCTCTACTAACCCGATTGACCACAATTGACAGCAAAGTAACCTAGTGTAGGGGCAATCATTTTTTTCTGCAGGACATAAGCGAAGTTTTTCAATACAAATTTATTCGGATTAATTAGAAGATTATTGAATTAAGGTTTCATCCGCATTCAGGGAATGCTGCAGGTAGGGACAAAACTTTGCACTTTGGGCAAAGGACAACCCCGAGGATGCCCTATACAAATGGATTGTGGTCTGTTTTGGAAACACGGTGCGTTTCCTTTCAACTATCCAAGCAAAAATGACCAACGCGCGTAACCATGGGAACAATAGAAACAAATATCAGAGAGTATGGGCTATCGTGTTGGACCATTTTGCGGATGAACATACATATATCGCGACCAATGGGCAATCTAAGATTTCCAAGTGGTACCAAAATAGTTTACCTTTTTCGATCCGGTCTGGAAAGATGCTACGGAAAACCAAATAGTGTCTGTAGGAAGCTGCGTCAAGGACCCCTTATACCCCAAAGAGTTGTGGTTAATTACGGCAAGTAAATGTGGTGAAGTCATCGTTGTCAATAAACGTATTTATTAATGTGAAATCGTGTCCTTTGATTGAAAAATGAATCGTCAAACGGTTTTGGCTGATTAGAAAACGTGTAGACAAACGAGGCCGTTCAGTTTCTAATCGAATTATGACAAAAAACAATGAGTTTCAGTCATGAAACATTAAAATAATCTCTCAGATGATAAAAAACAATATACTATAAGTGCTATGTTCTGGCTTGGAAATCCCGAACCTTGGGGAAATTATGCCATTTTTCTGTGCGTTTATTTCGTATAGGGTAATTCCACGCCTAATACAACACAGGGGCGATAAACGATGAACACAGACTGTTTTTTTTAATGCCGGGCGATGCAGCAGCCAATTTGTGTCACCACCCAACAGTAGCCTCCAACCGGCAGTCGCTGGAGGACTAAAGGCGTGCGCAGGCCGCTACACCCGGCTTATTGTTCGTTGACTTACCACCTGGTAGTCGAAACAGGGCCGTCGCTCACGAGCAGAGCAAGTATGTTAACTGCTACACAATAGGAGAACCGAAAAATGTGTTAGATGTCAGAAAAGGGGTAGCATACCGTTGTGAGTCCAGTGAATCGAGTGAAAAAAAAACACCACGAATTTGAGCCCCGACAATCACTAAATATATCAAAACGTGAGGGAGAACAGATAAGACGTTCAACGCGCGGCTGAAAATACGCGGACTCATTTCCCCGTTCCTCCGACACGTACCAAAGGTAAGTCGTATCGTACCTTGTTATAGGTAAATCAAAGGTTAGTAATCTCTACCTTTTACATATATGGCCAGCGATCAATTGAGGGCGATAATTGGATGCAACATGACTGATAAAGACACAGGTCAAAAGTTTTATATGTTTATTGTTCTTAACTGGGTGCTTCTCATGGATTGGACTTTCCGTAAGATATTTTGGAAATAGTTTACAGGTGGTAGCGCCCCGGTGTTGCCAAAGTCGGAAATGGAAGTGGTCGACTCAACCGCATCATTATCCATCAAAACTTAAGCAAAAAAACAGAGGAAAGGCGTTCCAATAACGTCTACCGTGCTGCAATTCGCAATCTAATACGGCTGCGAAACCTGTCTTCTGCGCGCCGAAGACACAATGAGATTGGAAATAGTTGATTACTGCGTGTCTAGGACGACTCTCTAAAGCGGACTGGCACGATCAAACCCGATAACGGAGTGCGCCGTTGAGTCAGACAACAATCTGCTCCGACCTAACCTCTACACCATCGGGTCACTGGTCAAACATGCATAAAACAGTTGAAACATTTCGCTCGGGTTGCCTTTCTTTGAATGGTGATCCCAGATCAGGTAGACCATCAGATGCAAACACATATTCCACATGAAATTCCGTAATTCTCACCCCTTAAAGCTCGGCATTAATTGGGCGCCTGTTTGAAACGCATTGAAAGACTCGGTTGAATAAAAAGTGACTAACAATTATTTCGATGACCCAGATCTTCGACGCCTTCAATAAAAGCCAGCGTTTTGCGGGGCCGTTCAAACATTTTCCTTGTGCATAATGCTTTTTTTGGTGACACAAATTGACCTTGAATGAGTAATCGAAAAGAGGGCGTTACTCAAAGTAAAAAACCCTCTTTTCTCTAACAATTAGGTTAGTCATGGTTGGGTGAATAATCTGATTGGTGCCTGATCATCAACAGAGTACGTGGCTTCCGTCTTAGAGTCTTCTTACAATTTAAATAATTTAATCTTGAACCATGTGTGCAAGGCAACAGAGCAAATAAGAGACAGAGTCGTTTCAAAAAGAGCGAGTCTGGGGTGAAGAGATATGCGTCAATAAATAAATTTGTAAGATTTATTGGAAAAAACTTTTGTTGAAAGAGATCGCCGGCCTTGCACGCTGCCCTGCTATTAGTGGTTTGGTGAGTCAGGATTAAATACTGGCACCGTCATGAGTCAGACCTAAAGCATGTATCGGATACACTGCGAATACAACGAACAACTAACCCTTCGTGTAGCTTAGCTCGTGTATACGGTCGGAGTTTTGTGAATGAACCCTTTAAATATCCCATTGCCTCGATATCGGCAGATTGCGGTGTGACATTGATGCATCAGGTTTTTGCAAGATGAATAAATTAATAAAGTAAATCCGCAGTTTTACCAGAGTCAGCTCCGTTCTGGGATTGAACGGAATTAGCCAATCCAACGCTTAGTTGATTGGCGATTTTATTTTAAACCCACTTCAGAGGATATTATTTACCAGCCAAGTTACAAAAAAATGATTGAAAAAAAACTTTAATGGGAGCCCGTTGACCCAATTCTATCCCCGGTAAGCGAATTTGCCACTTTGAACAATCAACTGTTCTTGCTAGTCTGCTGCAAGAGATTTAATACTAAAGGAGTGGACGGCCAGAAGGGCGGCGATTCTCCTACCATCTGGATCGCTACCCATGCATTGCCGGACGCACAGGAATTTAGGGGAAGAGATGGAAAGTACGGCGTGATACCTTCAAAGACGAAGATCGTTTGGGCCGACCCTCTGTCTACGGAGTGCGTCGGTGCTGCCCCGATCGCACATATATAAATGGCTATATGTGTCCCCCCCCAAATAGAACATAAATCGGGTGGTGGTTCGACCTAGACTATGAGCCCGGTGGTGTTGTGGTTTGCATCTTTTGCTCTGTCGGTGCGAGGCCTGGGCCCATCGGGAGGCACCGGGGATTCAACCTGCAAGCATATTCCCGAGACACTTCATGGCAAACACCCATTAAACCGGTTCATCCTCTAGGAGATTGCCGCATTAACCACTGCCACTCATTATAGGACGCCAACAGCCTCCGATAGGGTGGGTGACGGCATCTAGACGCAGACCTAAATTGTTGACATAATCTGTTTTTTTCTTAAATAGAAATCAGTAGACAATGCTTGAGTTGAAATGCTATGAGCCGATGATCCCTGTAAGACCCAACTAAGCTTAGACGACAAAACACTGACAATATTGAGTCAAAATATCGAAAACATGCGCCCATTGGTCAATTGAGGAGTCTCTCGAATAGGTCCAAGCATTCAAAGCAACCCGCCAATTGCCTGGTAAGTTGAAAATTAAGTGCTCAAGGGGTTGGGCAATGGTACGTGGGCTATAAAAGTCATGCACACCCGTTACACCGAAGTGCGTGCTCGGATGCGAGCGTTGCCGGATTTTGTGATTAATGCTTAAAATAGGTGATGGGATGCTTGGACATAAAACGCGCTACATTAATTTCGTCTGATGTGGCCGAAAGCATTGAAAAGGACACCGTGTTTATGGGAGATTACGGAGCGCAGTTGAAAGACTGGAAGCTCAAAAAGGGCTGACTTTAAACCACGGCACACCTAATTTAAACAAAGTTAGAATTTAATATGGTTTAAGAGAAAAAACATTTTACTCACGAACTGTGAAATCCGGGACCAAATGAAGTGGAGTTGCAGACAAAGGCCGGGCGATGCAGACAGACAACCAATTCGGTGTCCAATGTGACGAAGATAAACGCTAAAACCGTACGCAAATGTGACCATTGTCGCTGGGTGGGTGAAATTTGCAGACAAAAAATAATTCTTTGAATCAAACCAGTGAATTTCGAATAGCGTAGGTGTGACCGTATCGAAGATATAAAAACGTTTGGGTTCGAAGCAAGTTGCCAATGGCGCGAAAATATTTCGTCGTTACAAGCAAACTTCTGTAGCAATAAGACCACACTTTCTCAACGATTGTGGGCGAAACAGTAGAGTTGTGTGGTTTTTAATTAAATACGTATGGATATTGGATAATTACGTTGACCTCTTAACTCCGGGTTTATCCATCAGGAGGCCTCGTTATTGATGTCAAACAACAATAGAGACGGATTCTCGGCCTCCTTTGTTGGGCCACTTACAAACATAAACAAGAGTTTAAATTATCACCCAGCAACGGTGTAACTTGTGATCCCATACCATTTGCATCAGAAATGTAGAATGACTTATCAAAAATGATAGTACTGTGGTCCATACTCAATGAAATTCCCCACAATAACCAACCCTAGTGCACCCTGCACAATCGCAACATAGAAATGTGGACAAGTATTTAATTGGCATTCCTAAATGTCATGTTTATACCCAGAATCCCTTTGCTGTCAGTTTATCCGCAGTAATTTGGGCTTAATTTTTGTTAAGCTCAGTCAATTTAAGGCAAGTAGTGGGTGGTGGTACTTCAGTTACCCGTTCAGTACAGGGTGCGGTCGAACCGAACGGAGGCGATAGAACTGAACGCAACACTATAATTTTAATCTAAATACAATATGATATCTACTTGATGGTGACACCACATACATTTTAAGTTCTATTTACAGCTCCGAAATCTCAACTTCGGGCAAGCGTAGAGTATGTCCGTTATATAACACGATTATCGATAGGCAAAGCATGAATCCGTCGTAGTGTAATTTAGTAAAAGTTCTATGTGACGCTATTAAACTATAGAATTTTCATTAATGTGTTGAAAAATCAAAACAATACTATTTTGTGTAACACAGGACGCTGCAACGAAAAGATACACTACAATTATGTACTTACCAGATATTAAATGAAACATTGATGGCATTTTAATTATGGTACTTGATTTAAAATAGAAGAATGTCGACTATTATGTATATAATCAAACTGTGGAAGATGTAAGTACTCAAAAGATTCACTAAGCGTCCCATATATCTTTGAAGGCTACGTTGGTGAGGACAAACAACGGAAAGTACGTTGTTATATTATACACTGTAACTTAGTATCTTCAACAAATTACGAACGTGGCGTTGCGTAAAATTGGATTCTAGTGTTTCATTTGAATAAAATCGCGAAATTGCTTATTTCACATATCTATTGGCAATTTGTTTCAGCAAAAACTCAGCCACATTAGGCAAATTTATTTAATACATGAACATTAATTTAGATATGGGTTTTCCGTTTTTCTGTTTCACGTAGTTTAATACGCTACTTGGGGGCTTTCCATTCTGTTGACGGTGATGGGAGTATTGGGCTTGCTGATAACGAAGGGGGAAGTGAGACGGTGTCTGTCTGAAATATCCCGTCACTTTTTGTTAAAATTGTATTAATGAAAAACATTACCGTTATTAAATATTTGAGGCATGTATCGTAGACGCTTATCAACGTTAAGCGACTTTTGCAGGACACAAGAGTAATTTATAAGAGGTTCGAAATCGTGTTTAAAGCTTACACATATCCCGAGTAGAACCAGTGGTTAATCATTCACTAAATATTCGTGGTCGTCTTCAATCATGAGGGACGCTTTCTTTGTTCGGTGGAGGAGTCTAACCATTTTATTTTCTGCAGAATGCATGACATCGAGAGACATTAACAACCCACATCTCGAACAATTCAGAATCTAATTGTGAAAATCCGTTAGTAAGATGTTCGCAAACCTCATGTGTTTTTTTATTGTCCCGGATATTAACGCGTGCAACAAAAGCACTTCGCGAATAGGTCCGAAGATTCGGTGGTACAAATAAACGCCGGAAGTGTCGGCTTGCTACTTTGTAGTTCGACCGTGACTAAATCTGCATGTGCAATTCCTGAGCAGTACTGGGATTCAACGTTTTCCGCACCCAAACCCGCACAGCCATTGAGGACAATGGCTTTCAAAAAGAGGGGGCTATTTAATGCACGACATGACCCAATAGGAGGCGGCCATCTTGCATTGCTATCTTTCAATGGTACGGAGTTAGATCTGATCTCTTTCGTAAGTGCACTAACACGATACGTGTACCTTCTACCAATCTTCCTTCCTAAGTAAAGGTCACTCGTCCATTTAAGTCGCTGGTGTTGACTGGCGTTTGGAGACATCCTCTGGCGGAATAAAGGTTAATATTAATTAATCCCATTTTCCTAGATCTCATACCCACTGGGACATTACACAGTGTTTTTATCGGACACTGATTGCGAGTCTTTTGTTCCTACGTATTATAACGCGTTCATACATGTGAAGAAAAAATATATGGGCAGTTGCTGTGTTTTAGTTTAATTTTACGTCACCGGATTAGAATCTCCCAAAACAGGGGTAGCCGTTACAATGCATTTGTGGTTCGTGGTTTGTTCAACGCGCTCATTGACAGTCTGTGACTTCGTCTACATTTATTTATCGACCCTTTATCTACATACCTACTGTTAACGGTAACATTTTTCTACGTGTTTCCCTATATTTACACATTTTCTCGTTTCGTGTATTTTTTTCTTCAAGAGAACACTCTTCGTTCATGACCATTCATTACATGAGCAATACTCATGTTTGGATCGCAAATTTCACTGCCCTTAAATGTTAATTGATTAATTCGACTTAAACAGAGAATTCCAGGACACACTCCAACGTTTATTCTCAGAGAACTCTCTGCGACAAGAACAGGCGTCTAGCCTATGCGCCATGTCCCGTGTTTACGGCCATGGTCGGGGTCTTCGAATAATATACCCCGTTATTCGCCCGAACTTCGTCTTTGAACATCGTGCCATTTTGATATTAAACAGCGGCTAATTTAACAAGCTATCAGTGAATTAAATGTTCAAACAGTATCTTATTTAACAACCTCGTAGGTCATTTTGTGAAAAAATCGGTTTTGCAGTGGATTGGTATGCAAGATGGTTTGTTTAAAACGATAGATGTAACCGAATGAAAAACACGTGTTACTTTATAGTGTAGGTCTTCAATTGAAAACTTCCATTTTTTTTCATTTGGTATTTAAAGTTTCAGCTCGAACTCGCAAGAACGAGAATTGGGGTTGTCTAAAGTGTCATAAAAACATTACAAAGAATGCGTTGCTAAAAACCGAATTGTAAGCACAAGCAAACAAAACTTAAGGTTATTGAATGAACATACTGAAAACGAGAATAAAAAACGTTCAGAAGGAAAATGTGTAGCGACCTTAAACGCCCCCTTTGTTTTAACACACACGAACCGACTTTTTGCGACGAGACGCTCCACGTGTGTCCAGAAAGGACTCGCCTGCATTGGGCGCCAAGCATCGCGCCTTGTTGGCGTTTTCGGCCCAGGTCGGGCCCTCACTACTGTTTGAATAATGAATAATATTATTCATTCCCGACCTTCTTCTTTGGCTATCGTACCATTCTGATTTTTGTATAATCAAGATTGTTTTCTTGATTTAATAATACAAACGCAGAGCGTAAAAAGTCGGTTCGTGTGTGTTAAAACAAAAGGGGGTGTTTAGGGTCAATACAAATGCACGATGACAATGTTAATGAGCTAATCAATACGACCCTGTATTATGGATTTGAAAATATTTTGTAGAAAACATTGTCCCGGGGTATATTCTGAATTAAAAGTTCTTCCATGCTTTAAAGATGATATTATATGACGATGCAGAGATTATATGCATATAATTAAAAATGCTGCAGTGGCACTGTTAATACCTACACAAAGTCAAGGTCCAATAATTTTGTTTTGGCATGCAACTTATAATAAAAAGGTTATGTTTTGTATTATTAAATCATTTTTATTACACAAGAAAGGTTATAAGGACTTATACAATTATAACGAATCGAAAACATGTGAATATGGAATAGCGAAATTTTCATACCTTAATTGCGTTGGATTCCCCATTTAAAACAATTGGACTTCCAAGGATGCAATCAGTCTCTAAAATTCGTGGCGCAGCCATTTTTAAAAGCGTGCACAATTAACCCGTTCTTGATAATATTAGTCAATTTATCATTGATTTGATCAGCAAACGATTATTGGTTCTCGTCCAGTGTAGGCCTTGACAGGTGTTTTGTGTGCCGTTGGACCTCAAGGATGTTGGCTTCCTTTTTAATGCTATTTGTTTTGCCATTTGCCCATGCCACAAGTAAGCAAAACCTTTTTTGTATTTTCGTCGATGATATTTCTTATTTTATTATAACTGTTGTTTATAGCTTATTGCGACTCAGAAGTAACTCTAAAAGAAGAATTCCAAACGAGGGGTGGTGTTCGTTTTTCCAAACTGGTTGTTGATGGCTCTAAGCCTATCGAAGTCTCATTTACCATACCCAATAAAGTTACAATCAAAAAAATCAAGTGGAAGTTAAACGGGGGACCAATAGATGTTGACGAAGACGAAACGAAATCTCCAGTTTATTGGATAAACCAGCAATTCCGTGTCAGGCTCGTTATAAAACATCCAAGTACGTCTTGTACGATTTTATGATATATGTTTTTATCCGTGTGCTGTATTTTTGTTGCGCGAATGTGTTGCATGGTAACTCGGGTAACATTTATATTACTTGCCCGGTTACCACGAGCATGTATTCCTGGTATATTCTGTTACGTAGATGTGCTTCGCTAGGGCAATTTTGTCTGCTGTCGTGAAACCTCTTATTATTTTTAGAACAACATTACATAGGCGACTGGGAGATGACCTTAATCCCCGAAAGTGGGGGTTCTGATATAGTCGAAGAATGCCAGCTCAAGTGTGAGTTCTTGTTTTGTCCACCGAAAATGGTTAGTTAGTTCCACTCCTGTTTAACAAAGACGGTTTTTTTAGCATCCCAACCGATGATTCACCTTTTCACGGAGACCTTCCGTGCCACCGAAGGATATCTCCTCGCCGCAGTTTGCAAGAGCGCCAGTGTACCTGTACCCAGTGCTGTTCAGTGGTATAGAGCCGAGCATTCTAGAGACAAAGTGGACCTGATTTTAGTCACAGTGAGTTTGCCTTTCAAAGACCACTTTCTCTCCCAAAATATAAAGAATTTCCTGCGGTTTCCCATAAAGATTCTCGGGAATGCTTTAACAGGTGGACGTTTCCCCAGTGGCACCTCTGATTACATGACTAGGGAATCGAACTGAGCGAGGAGACTTATCGCTCCACCATCGGGCCCCATTCTCGCTAATGTACAACCAGAAGTATTCTCAACATCTTCTTATGTGGGGCTATCTTCTGCGAGTGGATCAGTCTGATTCAGTATTAGTTTACACACCGTTTTTCAACATCGGAAATGTGTTTTCTATCTCCGTGTTGTTGAGCTCTGGTAATGTTTATCCCCGTCGGATTCTTCCTTTCTAGAATACCAATACCACGACGATCCCGGGAGATACCCTTATCTTTGAGGCAATCAAAAAAACCGATAGCGGTGTCTACATCTGCAACACTACGGGTAGTCAGACCTTCGACTCAGCCGTCGCAGAGGTCAAGGTCAAGAGTAAGAACCTTCGTTCCCGTTATTTTTCACGCCCTTTTGTTAGATGGAAGGGGATCTTGTGCTCGAATTGTCTTAAATCCACGGCATTGTACTACAATGCCGTGGATTTAAGGTGGTTAGTATCTTGTCCGCCCTTGCGTCCCTACTGTTGGGTAAAAGGCAGCCCTATTTAATACTGTAATGGTTTTGCGTTTTGTTTAGTAAGAAATTGATGCATTGATTGGGAGTGGTTGCACAATAACCGATAAGGTTTTGGAGGGCCCCAACATGTTCCACTATGTCAACTAACACTACAATGTATCGGAACAGGGGTCTCCCCATGAAATTCCCACACGTTGCGTTTCATATAGAGTCATACTTGTCCGTTTGTCATAATTTTGCATGCTATATCAAGGACTTGGTGATCAATTATAATATTTTTACTTGTTTTATTAATGTTACAATGACCTAAACCATCAGCGTTAAAATTTAGAACAAACAAAAATGATACAAGAAGTGTCGATTATACATAGAAGAGTTAAGTTGAAAGAGTATAAGTTAAAAAGAAATAACGAGTTGGCAAGCGCGTAATTACTACAATTGGAAATTTCTATCCATAATGCACGCCAAATAAACACAACCAATAATAGAAACTCTTTAGTAATTATATGCTGTTGTCATCGCCTGTTTGGGTTCTCGGGGTATTTCGCGAAGTTGGCATTGCGTGAGAAAACGGAGATTTCCTATTGGCTGCAGTCGCACACTCTGGGAGTACTTAGTTGACCCGAAGTAACCTGCACACACACACACATACGCAATCTTACACAGTGAGCCCGTAGATTTACGTTTCGACAGGCGACTCTGTAATCCTGTGTTTGTGTTAAATTTGCACGCAAAACCAATTTTGATTAAGCGCTCTACTCTTTGTCTATCTCGGTAGGCATGAGGGCGAGTGGAAGGTGTATATGGGAAGAAAGTATTAGGGTTTTAATCGATCACCCAGCGTTTTTTTTCAATTGCCTACTACATTGTGACGCGTTCGCAAGGTTTCCTGCATGCATCCAACAATTGATAGATCATGTTATCTCCTCCTCTACTCGCCAGGAGTAGGTTGCCTTATCGGCGGCTACCTTCACCTGGTTTAGTTCGACCAGCTGTGTTCTACTTGAGTTTGGGTGCCAGGTGGAGGCCATGATGACAGGCCACTTCTCTTCTCTCCGTTTCCCCATCCATCACTCCGTCGTCCTCTCACCTGAACTACTCTCTCTCTCTACTGGGTTGGGGGGTGGGACATGATTGCCGTCGTTCTAATAGTAAACTGTGTTGTAATTGGCACTTGCCATAAATAATAACTATCGGGTGTCCGTGTTGTGGTTAGGAAGGAGAGTTGGGGGCTCCAATTTAACCCACCACACTTCAACGATCGAATTATAGGGCTTAATAAACTGCACTATTTTGTTTGTGCTGGCTTGCGAGTGGAAGAATTTGTGTAGTACGTGGGTTTCTATGCAGCGGTTGGTGCACGTCCCATCACATTCCTGTGAAATAGCGACGAAGATCGAGCCTCCAAGTATTGGATTGTACAATCGAGAAAATGTGCAATTTAATGCAAAAATTCCTTCCGGTAAGGGAGAATTAGCTAACGTTTACCCAATTCTCCGGGGCCTACTTGCTACTACTGCTCAGAAAATTGACGTTTTTTCTGGTGTCGGAGGCGCGCGCGCGCACTAATCCTCTAATCGTTCGAGGGGAGTTTTTGTTTGTCACCACTTGGTTTTGTTCCCATGCCCGTTTTGGAACGGAAACTTGCGTTTCGGTGTTCAGTCAACGACTCTAATTGGGTTTGACCCCATGCGTTATTGATTGCTCCTCTCGTGGGATCGTCTGCGGAAAACGAAGACCAGCATCCTTGAGTTCATCGAATGGGGCTGGTGGCGTTGAGATGGGGTTCATCAGAATGCGCGGCCGCCGTGACGCCTTCTTGTGCAGCGCAAAGCCGGGAACAACTCTCGGGCATCCTGTACTCGACCCGATGGGTTAGTGGTCAGCATCTTCGCTCTATTGGTTAGCGACCTTGGTTCCCTTCCCAGGTCAGGCGACCACCTGTAAACATATTCTCGATTATCTTCATGGCGCCAGTTTATCATCTACTAGGAGAGTATCCGCACGGATTTGAACAAAAACATCTTGTGATCTGATCACCCATATCCTCACTTTAAAGTACGGGGGGTGGGGGTCCTGGTGTTTTTATCTCTTTTTTCCTCTCATATACTTGACCGCGAATGGCTGAGTCGATGATCCTTTTTTATCTCGAATCGGAGGAGGAGGAGGAGGAGGGTGAGGAATGTGGTGGATCAAGGACTGAGTGACCCTGGGATGTTGCGTGACACATTAAGTCCGATATTTCTGCCCTATAGTGGTTCTCACAAAATCGTGGTTCCCACACTGAAACACCCCATTTTTCATCAATTTCAAATTCAGCGCAAAATGTACTCATTTATAACAGGAGAGACTGAATGGTCCGATGAATCGTTTTATCGCTTGCAAATAAATCCCCCCTTCACAGATGCTACGTCTGGAACCTCCACCGCCCTTCTTCCGGTTTCTGTAAACCTGGCAAGATTTGAGATTTGAGCAGGAAAATTTACCAGAGTATGCACCTTTAGATACTTCTATCGTAGTTGTTTCCCACCAGTCATGGCAAAAAAAGTGGCAATTTCTAACCTCAAACGTTGATCGTTTGCCTTTATGATGGGAGGTCCTCCAGGGGATGGGGTTTTTTAATTTCTCAAAGAAAATCCAAAATGGTACACAAGTAAATGTTGTTTTCCCTCCTTTAGAGGTCTCATTTATCCATGTTTTCTATTTTCATCCATTTAAAATTACGTATCTTTTAAGGGTCCTGTGGTTATACCTTTGGTTATTATTGGCCAATTCAATTTAAGCGGTTGAACCGGTTTCGCGAGGATGCTGACCGCTACACCACGTGGGTCACCCGATAGAGGTCATATGCGATGTACCGATCGAAAAGGGTTTGCAGTTCGACACCGTCGTCGAGAATCGACATCAAAGCTGATCAAATTTGGATATAAACGCGTTTCTGTGACACTAGTACACCCGCCGCTCCTATTATTGATGTAAAGCTATTAAAAAACAACCAAGTCAATCCCCGCTAAGGAGGACGAGAATGGCAGAGGCGCTGACACATCTATCTCCTATTAGAGGAGGTTTGCATGAAGAATCTTGGGTAATTTTATCTCGAATCGACACCACGTCCATTCCACCATGGCCGCCTTTGCGCGTTTGCCAAACTGTGTACACTTCGAGGGTTTTAATTTGCCTTTCTTGCTAATTTACCTCGTCTTTAATTTCGTTCATTACTGTTAAATTATTTTACACCTGCTATGTACAATCGCCACTCCTTATATCATTTTTGTTTGTTGTAAAATTTAATGCTGAAAGTTCCGGTCCTCGAGACCTTAATAAAGCGAATAACATTATTAATATTATCATCACCACCACGCAGATGTACTAACCCGCCCCAACGTAGCTTAAACCTTCGCTGATGGGAGGCGAACCGCTGTTAAGTCCGCCACTTGGCATGGTCTTTCTAAGTCCGCCACTTGTTTATTATTTCCTTCCCAATCCAAATAGGTCGTTTCGCTGCCCTCTGGCCATTCATCGGCATTCTGGCCGAACTCATCATCCTCCTGATCACCATCATCATCTACGAGCGTCACAAGTCGGCCAAGAAAAGACGGGCTGCCGAGTCGGACCCCCTTCTCTCCGTGGGAATCAATCCCGGCGGCGACCTCAAATCATCCTCCAGTGGGAAGAGGTGAGTATTATGGTGAAAACCGGATGACGGCTGTTGTCCATTCACAAAGAGGGCTACTCGATGACCTCAAGCAGTTGGGAATTCTCGCCAGACGATCGGCGCATTTTATAAGGGGAATGATGTTTAAGGATAACAATTACACGTTTCCAGTTACGCGAGAAGCTGCTGATTTACTATCCCCCTCGCAGCTTTACTGTGCAGAAGAGAAACCTGCTCACCTTGTTGTGACTCCTGCCTCTTCCAGGCATCCTTCCAGGATCAACTTTCGTGCTGCGAGTCCACTAATGGAGACTCCCATAGACTCCGAAACAACCAACCAGCACCCTTTAACTCTTTTTCCAATCAGCAACAACGTCGCACAACTACTATACTTCAGCAAAATCGCCGCTAATCAGCTGTGATTGGGGTGGGGGCGATGGAAGGAGAGCATCCGAGATGGCCTTCACGATAAAGATAATTTAATCCGTCGTGCTAAACAGCCAAACCAACAGTTGCCATATGGAAGTCGGCTTTTGTAGAGGCCAGAAATCGCCAGTCCTGTTCGGCAACGGGGAACTCGAAATTATGTTTGTAATAACTTTTCGCCAAGGTATACCAAGGACTAGGTGTTCTCTATGTACGTTTTTAACTTCCCGCTAACTTGCCACATCATCTGCGCCCCCTCCGTTAACTTCTTTTTTTATTATTTTGCATCGATTGTTCTTGAAAATGGCCCGTCTAATTTCCCGGCCTTATCATTTGCGTAAATTTGACTCAGACGAGTTAAGAGCTATTCGATTAGTCCATGCAAATCAGACCCCATAACCAATCATGCAGTGGCTGTCCCCGGCAGTAACCTATCAAAATAGCGCAAATCAAAATTTCCCCCAAATTTACTGTCGTCGAATGATGCATCAAATTTGTTTAATGTCTATTACTTTTGGTTTTTAGTGCGAACGTAGGAGTTTAGAGCTTTAGAGCTCATAAAGAAATCGACAACGATAACTGCAAATTCTTCCAACCCGAATCCAACTACGAATCACTGCTGATGCGAAATGTGATCATGTGTTTATTCTTATCCACCTTCTATGATGAAACCCCTTCTCACTTAGTAGAGCCCACCTCACTTCGTCCTATATACAGCGTTATCTCTCTCTCTCTTTATATCCCATGTTGTATTCTCTCAAAATTTTAACAAATAAACTGCAACGGCACCTCAAATACTCACTCTAGTTTGTTTATGTCTTTCTGTGTGTCAAAAAGCTGGCTTTTGCGTGCGTCTGTTGTTGTCTGGTGAAAAATTACTGGGTTGGGTTTCGCGACCATTACTGAATGATTAACGAAGGAGTTCTACAACGGCTTTCTAGGGTTACTTTTCTCTCTCTCGTAAACCAAAATCGGCCGTTTCACTGTTACCTGAAAACGGAGTGGAATCGCAGTGGTTGAATATAGGTAAAAGACCTTAAGGTTATTACAAAATGCCAAGGAGTTTTGCAGTTTTGTAAGATCGGGGTAAGCGTGGAAACATTTCCGCCTTCGTGAATCGGACGCTGTGTTGCAACACGCACATTTGGCAGTTCCGTGCGCGGTGATCGATTTTACGATTTTCAAGGTCAAATAAGCGCGTGCGCCAAAACCCCACTCTGGTATGTGTGTGAACAGCATCGCTTTTGAAAGACGGCAATTAAACTTCGGGCAGATTATTATTTTTATGTTGGCTTATTTGTCATCTTCGGTGGTAAAAGAGTTTCACCAGATTTGCACGCAGCGCGTCATTCTGCGACGGTTTATATGTTTGCACCACATGTCGATAATCTATTTAAATCCTCGGAGTTCTCGTGACCTTAATGAAGCGATTATTATTGGATGGTATGGTTTGGTTTTTCAACAAAAAAGCCACCACTTTTTCGTGAAAAGGAATCTTGCCTTGGCAAGCCAATAGAGACTAATTTTCGGCTTTTTCGGCAACCAGCATGAGTCAATTTCCAAAGATTGGATTGAATACATCCATGATAATAGCGTCGGTATGTCGTATATGTTTCACCGTAACAATGTAACAAAAGGAGCCTTTAAGGGCACTCTGGTAGAATGTTATTGAAATTTCCTGGAATTTGACAATGTATTGCTAAATCGTTGATCATTTGGATAATTCGAATTGAGTTTCTGTAAAGCAGGAGGGAGACTTGGGTTATTCGTCTACCGAAATCATCAATGATCATGCAGAATACGTTTAGGGGGACTTATATGGTCTCAAAGGCGTCGAGTGAACTAATCTGGGAATAGTCTGCATTCAAATAATAGTTAAAGGTTTTTCTAAGAAATTCTGGAAAACGACGAATTGATTTGGAGTAACATTACCAAAAGACAACTAAACATATTTCAGCTGCCCTCAAAACGCACCATTTTCCAACCACATTTCACTACTTGTTTCATCCTTGCTTCACTTAGATTAAGCGATCCATACCATCTTTTGCAGTCTGTCTCGGTGTACATCTCTTCAGCGTATGCCAAGGCAACAGCGTTTAATTGCCACAAGAACGGCTGCTGCATATCGCAATTCGGGGATTTTAATTATTCACGAATTTTAGTTTTACCCTAACCAATGAAGCAGGAATTCAAGGCTGCTTTTCATATACAGTATTAATACTTATTATGGTGGACGTTTTGGCTTTTCGTCCGTTTATTCAACTTCGTTTAAATCGCATACGTGTTTTTCCTTTTCAGGTTCGAGATCACCTGAATTTGTGAGTTGTAACTCGATTTTAATCTTAAATTATCTTATTTTGTATTTTAATTTGTTTCTCACCATAACATCGTCTGTAGCACTCTCCGTCCTGTTTTTCTTTGACCCACTCCAGTTGTTTTTTTTCGAAAATCCACCCTCCCCCACCCCCCCCTTCATCCCGCCCCAAAACGTTGCTCATTCGGTGACCTGAAGTGGTTTCTTTGTTTTAGCAATCCGTGGTAGGCGAACATTCGGAAAAAGGAAAATAACATGATAGGCGTCTAGTAAACCGTGTGTTGTCCACAGTGGCGCCACTTCGTTAATATTTAAACATACAACCTAGCGGGAGGGTTTATAGCACCGGGCTCATATTTAGGTGTGCAGAGAGGAGCTTCTGCCGCCGAATGGCTTGTGCCACCGTATTTTTTAATTGAATTCGAGCGGAGCAGGAATATCGCTTTGAGGTCAACGCAAGGCATATGACGCCATGTGATTGGCGACAACGTCTTCAGGTCACTGTAAAAGCATGCGAAATTCTCGTAAGTGTTAAGTGACGCTTATCGGATGTGTAATTTTGTCTACACCTATTAAAGCGGATGTTTGCGTGTAAGTTTGCTTTTCATCAGTGCGAATTAGAAAAAAGGCGAAATGAATTTTCCTCTCACATGATTGCTGATTGGGCCATATATCAACGGAATTCGGGATTTTTATTGGCGGTTTAGGTGTACCTAGGGTACCTGGCTTCCTGGAACCATTAACCACCCTTCGATTCAAGGGACTGGAGATTTTGGGCTCAGTAACTCCAGAGACCGATTGGTGGTTGCTGCCGCATCATCCGGAATTTAAGAGCCAGTCTTAGTTCAACGTGTGTGGCCCCTGGGCATTCGTTGTTGCGTGTTTGCGGCTTGATTATACAGCCACGGTGACCACTTCCACCCCTCCACGGGTGTGGACGACGCCACCTGTGCACTACTACTACTACTACTATTCCAAGGAGTAGTCTTCATGGACATGCCACCCATTAAGAGATGTGCGGCTCCATTAAAGTGTTACCCACAAAGCAGCAACCGGTTGCTCGTCCTCTAGTAGGAGATGACCGCGCGAAGGAAAATATAGTGATTTCAGCATGGCTCATTTATGCACTGGGCCATATTCGAAACGTTACACGAATGCCTTACAGAGCCAACCCGATTCCCCGCATATTTCGGCGCGCGCTGGACACCCGAGTGCATTTTATCTCTCATTCCCTGCCTGCCTGCCTTACACACACACACACACACACCATGCAGACATCATTCTAACCAGTGCTCTTGTCTGTGTGCGTAGTGGTGGTTGGAGTAAGAGGAGGAGGGGCGGGAGATAAATGGTATTGCAAACGGGCGTGGTCCACCACACGAAGCGGGCATGCATCGAACCTTTTTATACCCATTGGTCGAGCCACTTAGTTGACAATTCCGGCGTTGTTTTTCGATATTTCATCGCCAACGTCAAGGTGTACATTTTTTCATGCGGTTATCTCGTTCTGCTGTAGAATGAACCGGCTTCGTACATGTTTCTATGAAGACGTTTGTACATGTGTCGGAGTCCCCAATTATCCCCGCTCCTGCGTTATTCTTCTGCTAGGGTATAAACCGGAGTCATTGATTGAATTTCTACGACAACTACTCTTGGGAATACTAGTAGTGGTGCGCAGGTGGCGGCGTCCCCGACGAGGCGGTGGAATTGGTCGCCGCATCATCACCATCATCCAACACTTAAACACGAACACAAGGGCTGCCAAAGGTGGAACTCAGGCTGACTTTTAAATTCCGGATGACGTAGCAGTCGGTTGGTTAAGGAGAGGCTTCTTGAGGTCGCTGAGGTCGCTGTGTCGATGTGGCTCATGCCGCTTTCATAGACTCGTTTCGGGAGGCTGGGCCGAGAGACACCCAAGCTGCTGTTGCAGATGCACAAGTACTGCCTTAAAATTAAATGGACTTTTCGTCTCGGGGTGCAGTATAGAGTCTTGGACTACGGATGAGTTTAACCAGCGGTTTTTTGTTGTCTCGTGCACAATTGGCTTTTGAAGCAGAAAATGGAATTTCTTATTGTTGGGTCCTTTTTTGAGGTCGCGAGGATCACAGAAAAATCAGCTCAAATTGTACAACAAATGAAACCGATCATAGAGTGAATAGAAAGCAGCCAACTTCTTTACCCCGATGGTCGTGTGACAAAAAAGTGCGGTATGTCGTGCGGTCTGGTTAAGAACTAGACCTAATGTGGCGGGAAAATGTTGACATCTGCGATATTGGCAAGAGCGCGAGATTTGATGACGTCACCCACTCTCGGTTCGTCGCTTTCGTGGCCGAAGGTTTCAAAATAAAACCATTTCCTCGACACATACAGAGTCAGTTAACAATAATCTGCCCTCCCTTTGAGTCAATGCGTAAAATTCGAAAGACATTGGTAGCCGATCCATGTTCGCCGCCATTTTCTGCATTTTTTTTCAAAACCCCCTATTGTTTTTATTTGCCCTTCTGGCAATTCGGTCTTCCCTATTTGCTTAGTCTCATCCTCCCTGAACACGAATGACGTGCTAGCAGAATTTCTCTGGATTTGTTTGATCAACCATCCCCCGATTTTAGCATTAAGAAATGGCCAGAGTCTCATATTGTTTATGTATTTTTCAGTCTCAACTAGAAGCCGTTTCATTTGTTAGCCGTTTTTTAAGGCTAATAAGCCAATCTCAATGCGGTGTTAATTGTGAATGCAGAACATATTTTTGGAATCCCCGAATAGTGTTGTACAGACGGATGTTTGTAAGGCAACTGTCTTTACATTTTACGAGTCAGCGCAAATCACTTCGCGTGAATTGGGACATTTTGCTCTCCCATTTGATTCCCCTAAATAATAAATTACACACATACACCAGTAATTAATTACTGCAACCACGCCCAGCCAAGAGGTGATAATTAGAGTTGCATACTAGATGGGTACTCTCAAAAAACAATTGGCTTTGCTCTGCAGATGCAGTCTCGTGCGCTCGGACCTCCGTTCAGTCGATTTTTATTGGACGCAAGTGGTTTAAAAAGGCAGTTTCGGTAATTATCCGGAATTATCGATTTATTCTTCGCCAACACGCAACGAATTATCGCGCGACTCGTGATTTGCATCAGCAATTATGCCAACAGTAGCGGCGATTTCATTTTTCAGTGTGACTTTTACATTATGCTAGACTTCAGTCGCCGTAAGCTGCCTTATTGGTTTGCTACCAGTTTTATGACGGTTCAAACGGAAACCTCATTTGTCATACACTCGGACCTAGACACGTACTAACGGTTGAGTGTAACTGAGCTACTGCAATAAAAGGTTAACTGACTGATTTGAATGGGCGTTTGTTCACATAGAGAATGCACGCAGTTATTAAAACCCTATGCGCCGTGCTCCCATTTTGATTGGCTCCGGGATGTCATTTCCATTTTATTGAGGCGGTCTGGAATACCGGTTGCCATAGGTGACATCGGTCTCCTGTGATTGTTCTCCTACTGCTGCGTCTGCGCTTTTTGTGGTCTGCAATTTTTCATGCATTCGCTGTCAATTGAAATTTCGATAGTTGCTATGGTGACAAGCAAACCTACCTTTCTTTCTCTTCCACCTTTGTTTCTCAATATTGAAATTCCACCAAAAATAATACATTTACAATGCCGGTAATTTAAGGCATGTTCTGTGGTGTACTATCACGCAGTGGCCCTCATTGTTAGCCATGCTTGGTTTTTTGGGCTTCCGTTCTGTTGTCAACGCCGTCTCTTGTCTCGATATCCTATACCAACTGGATGAAGATGGGATTGAGTGTAGTTCTAGTGTTTGTTCACTTGTGTTAGAAACGTAACCTATTCATCCAAGCCCGATAACTGTGGTGTCCTATAAGGTGCAGTGCTTTCTCCCTTTCTGTTCAATCATTGTAAGTATAAACGGTGGTTCCCCAATAGCATTAGGGTAATCAAATAGGCTGACGACCAGCCTGTTTGGCTGCCCCACAATTGCATTCAGTCTCCATTTAAATGTGTTTATCAAATGCGAAGGCTGTGCCATTTAATTCCCGGAAGAACGGCTGCTATCATATCGCAATCCTCGGCCATTGTCTATTTTCCCCAATTTCTGTTTCATCAGAGGCCGTTTTCAGATGCAGTAATAAAACTTTATTTTGGTGCAATTGTCTTCTACGAAATTAAAACATTTACTATTCTTAATTGTTTAATTCACCCAATAAAGTACGTGTAATGTTTGTGGCGAAAGTACGTTTTTCGAACGAACATTTTGTTGAGGGGTGTAAACTACTTAAAATATGTCGTGTTTTTCGGCTTCGAAGCCTGCTTAAGCTGTTTCCATTGGCGAAGAGTAATGTTTGATTTGCATTCAAAACATGTTACCCCAGTCAACAGCAGTTCGTTTAATGTTCAGGCTGTTTTCTTTAGTAATATAATGGCATTCAGAACAATACTAACGCGTGTTCTTCTGTGCCACTCTCATCTGGTCATTAATGCAGACGCGATGTTTAATTTATGCAGGCATTGTATAGTGGGGCGGTAGATGTCGCGATTTGTTTAAACATGCTAAATCTAGTTTTACTCACGCCCACTAAGTAGTAATTTTTAACACAGGCGCCATGTCGTTTTTCTACACAAGATTCTTCATCTTTTTTTTTACAGATATGGACCCCACAAAAGGACAAACCACATCTACCTCCTCGTACGCGGACTCTTTCGTGCGTGAGCGAATACTCCCTCGAATGCGAAAAAATGCAATCATCAATCTGAATGACCCTGGTGCATCGAATTACGTCAGTCTAACACCATTTACCCAGTCCACCAACAAGAAGGCGACGACGACGACGACGAAGAAGAAGAGGAAGAAAAGGACGCGCCTGATGCTCCAGTTTCGCGGTCAAACGGCCAAGCATCTACGGGCGCTTATGCGTAAACAGCAAACGGCGGATGTATGCGAAACAATGCGCTGCCCGGATCAGTTGACCGAACGGCTACACACACTCTGGGATGGATACTCGGAGACGCTTATCGATTGGGGGTCATTTGGGGAGACAGGGGGTCAGCACCTCAGCCGCCGTTACCTCGCGACTGGAGAGCATCCTGCGCATGGACCTGATTGGTGCCAGACTGCGGATCGTGCGGTCAATAACCACAAAACAGGTGCGGTCACCATCCCTGTCGCCAATAATATACAAGCTAATGTATCCACGTTGAGGCGACGACAGCGGCGGATAATATACAATAAGTAAACTAGCGGCGTTAGTGAAGAAATCCCCCTCTCGAGCCTGATCTTCGTCGATGTCGGGGCGGATGATGAGTCTTGGGAATACGTCCCCAGCGGCTCTTGGACGCGGGGACACCCGCGTGCTTCAATGAAAACAGCTTTATGGATTCGGGGGTTTATAAAAAAACGCTCTTCTGGGTGTTGAGTCTTGGAGTAGTATGTCTCCACATCAAGAGCTTTTGTAGCCGAATAGGTGTGATGCCGTGCTTATAGAGGAGTCAATCATTTTGATAACGTGATGAAAGGTAAAACACCGTACGCATATGTGTTCCATTTTTTGGTGTCTTCAACAGGTTGATGTTGAGGGTATTGTCGTCATGGAAACAAAAAACATATTCTACTTGGCAGTCTCAAGGGGTGGAGAGGTGGTGATGGGAGACGGTGAGGCTGTGGGTGAGGCGAGTCTGCACATTGTTCCGAAACGAGGATCCATCTTCCTGTTGCTGATGCGGAGGGCGGAGGTCATTTTGGACGGCAACGCCCTGGCGCACCGACCGATCGATCGGGCACTAAAGAAGTGGCGTCTCAACCCGGCGCGTTTTTGCGGGTCAAAGCAAAAACGCCGCCCCCTTTACACCGACCTCTTCAGAGAGTTTCTCTTTACCGCTACTACTACTACTACTGATAGTGACGAAAAATAAAATGTTTTTTTTGTACCACTACTTCATTGCTTCCCTTGCCTCTGCCCGCTAGCACGGCTTCTGCCCCTTCGGAAAGTCGGTAAAAAGCCGCCCCGACAAGAGCCCACGAGCGATGGAATCCCACATCTTCTCGGATCTGGGAATCCGAGACATGGAGGCATCAGATCAGAATAGGAATATTATTATTATTATATCGACGAAAGATTGTGTACACTTGTTGGTGAGTCTAGTCGTAGGTTGTCTTAAAAGAGCTCTCCGGGGGGTCCATGCAGCGTCGGTAGGTCTCCTCACAGACCCCATCGAGTATGAGGTGCGGCAGGATGGCTAGCGCATCATCCTCATCATCACTTTCACCACCATCGGGATTGATGCGACCCCTGACTGTTAACAAATTGTCGTAAATTCTTACCACCTGCACGATGGCCCCCACCGTGTCGTCAAAATTGAAACCTTCCATTTGAGAGTAGCGCTCGATGAAAGATATCTTGGTCTAGATTGGGGGTTAGTAGAAGAAGAAGAAGACACAAACCGGTTGATCTGCCAAACGCGATAGGCCCCGCAGGTAGTTGGACGAGTCCCTCTTTGACCTGACACCACGCGTCAACGTGAGTGCAGCAAGTTTCGCTTCCTTGGCGTAGTAGAGAGCGTTGTTCAAGTGGTCTAGGATGCACGGACACCGAAGGCACTGTGCAATCAGGCGAAGGTTGCTACGGGCGGTTAAGTCTAGCGGCGTACCGAGCGCCAACAGGCAATATATAGCACAGTGAATAAGTAGGAGGATTGCGGTGAAAAGACACATTGTTATATGCTGTTGGGCCTCGTTGGTGCCGCTTTCGTTGAAGACCTTTGCGTCAGTGGACAGAAATGCTACGCAAGCCTTTATAATTCTCTGCGAGAACAGCACAACCGGAGTAATTGGTGGTGATATGAGGTTATCGGTTTGGACGAATCCGTCGTCCAAACTGCCTTCGAGGGTGTTTTTAAATAGGAGCATCAAAGAAAGGCCGGCGTGAGCTCGAACCTACAAACGAAGGTAAGAGCCATTTGCAAGATATCCACCCAACCTTATAATAATCATCGTCTTCTAATGTGGAACAGAGTGCCGATACCAGGGGCGATATTAGGTAATCCTCGAAGGAGGTTCCGTCGGTATCAGGAAGCAGGGTTGATGTGAGCTCTTCGAGTTTCATCAGTCGTGTTGATGCCAGGGCAGTGTTCCATCGAATTTTTTCAGCCCCACTGATTGAAGTCACGTGAAGTGAGGTGGAGAACACCTAAATAGGCGATTGTGAGGAAGGTATTGTTCTTACCTTCATAACCTCGATAAAGGTATCCAGGGGAGTAAAGGGACTAACGCTCCGGCCCAAGAGTTCAACGGTATTCGCCACAGCGTGGACGGCATGTTCACAGCGACGTCCATAAAGGCCTCTCCAACCTTCATCCGGAGTATCATTTAGTATTATGGGCGTTGGTGTGGTACTTCCCGGAAGCTTAGTGACACAAAGTGTCCTAGATTATCGGCAACGATGAGTTTAATAAGTTGACTTACAATGCAGCTGCGAGCAATTTTAACGCATCCAAAGAATCTGGATAAATGTTTTCATGTTTTATCAATTTCAAGGTGCAAATTTCCATGCAATAAGCCATTTCCCAAGCAATATTTGACGTTGCAACCGCGTTCATTTCAAGCAATAGATCAATCGTTGACAAAAGGAGGTTTGGGTCGATAAGTGAACAGCTATGGATAAACAATCAGCGCGGATAAATCCAATTCCTACTCGAGAATAGAGATGTTGCATAATTTTCGAAGAGCCTTTGCTTCAACACCATCATGTCGTTCTGTACATAGAGAACGAAAAAAGGAAACGGCCCTGTCGAATAAGGCATGGTAGGTCTGGTCGGAATCGAGAAATGCTTGTAACTCGATAAATGACCCGATAACTTGACAGGACCACCAGCACTCAGAACTATCCATAGTTACCTAAAACAAAAATACAAAGGTAATATTATATTTTATAAAACTGAATAATTCAAACATTTTTCTGTATTTTAACTGTTTTTATAATATTGTAAATTCAAAATTTAAGCCCGGTATTATTTGTTTAGATACAGTAAATAAGTTGTCTCTGATACAAAGCCAGCTACCCCGCGGCCTACAATTGCGTTGCCATTTGTAAAATAAAAGGCATATCCAATTATAGTGATTACAAAAGAAATTTAAGCTAATCAATGAATCTTGCAGGAGAAAAAATGAAAATAAACTCAAGCCATAAGCAACCCAATAATGAGTATTTATCAAGAGACCTCCCACTCCATATTCACACAGACCACAATGATAAAACCAAACCAGTGGGTCAAAATAATCCGGCCCGATTTTATCGCACAAGTGTCCCTTGGGTACCACCGCCTGCAAAAACGACCCGTAAGTGCAGTTCCAACCTATCAATACTCTAACCTTTTTTATAGGAGCATGCCGCCCAACCCGTTTCGTTGATAATGCAAACCGCAGATCGCGGAGTTTTAGCCAGGAAAGCGAACGACACTCAAGAATGCCTCTAGTGCCACGAAGAAAAGTGCGACAGCGAAATGTTTCTAGCTCGTGTAGTTGTGAGTCAGATATTGAGGTCGAAGCCGTGCAATCAAGACCACGAAGACGACAGTCTTTTCCCGAAGAAGAAGAAAGAAATGGCCAATGCAAATGGACCACAATGCGACATTGGGTCGGCGACATTGACCGTTCCGTGGATTTGCTCTCAGAATCGGTCAGAGAGTTGCTTCTGTCAAATAAGGTATGTGCCTTGCGCCAGAAATACTACTACAACCTTGTACATATTACCTAGGAGAAACCAGACGGAGGCGACCTCTTAGACCGCGCTGAGATCAACAAAAGGCTACCCCAGACCTGCCAATCAACTGATCTACGCGATTGTACCGGTGCTCAAATCGCCCCTTACAGATACAATAAGGAAAAAATGCTAAAGGATGCGGAGAAAAGAGTTGAGGAAGAGTTGATGCGGGGAGAATTCAGCAAGATAAGTAAGTTGTAATGAATGTTGAAAACTTCTGTTCTTGTAGGGGTGGAGCTACGAGATGCTCGAGCAGAACTATCTAGTTACGAAGCAGAAGTGCGACGAATGTCCACGATACACAACTCGCAGGAAGCTCTCAAAGCCCATCTACAGCTTCAGCTAAGACAGAAGTCGGCCGAATGTGAAAGGTACAGAGGCACCTCTGGTAATCCATTGCATAGCGTAGTTCAGTGGAGTTAACTGGATGACTTTTTTGATTAGACGTACGGCACAACTGCGTAAAATCGAAGGACACCGATCCACTGAGCTGGAAAAGGTGTCATCGCAGCTTAGAGATGTCAACTCGACTGTGGCCAGTTTGCGGAAAGACCGAGAACTACTAAAACGTGCCGGGCGTGGGCAAAAACGACGAGCAGAGAGAGCCGAGGCTAGAGTTCGAGAACTGGAAATCGAAATCGCATGTATGCACGTAAGAAGAAGCGACAGTGTTGCCTCATATTTCCGCCTACTTGAATGAAGTGATTATATTTTTGATTTCCTTTCGAGAATCGATTGGAGCCGACACGGCTCGATGTGAACAACGAGCAAGAGGAGAGGGGCCCGTCGTCAGACGAAGAGGTGCGACGGTACAGCGAAGACGTTGGCGAAGGCGGCGAGGATTGGTGTGGCGGCGGCGGTGCTGTAGGTGGCGATGTACACGAAAGAGATGTTTCTGTTGAATGTCTACGAGAGGTGTGTTGCTTTTATTTAATATTCGGTTCGCCTGAAGATGCCCATCTCCTCGATTGTTTTCCGTCGGGGTAAACACATCTTCGGCGCTCTCACTGTGAGTCAGCAAGCATATTGGCTGCGATGGGCGTTTCCCGGCATGGGACCATTTTTGAGGTTTAGGCAGATGTGCAGCTGTCGGGGTTTCGGGTCTCACCCCGATCATTATTTATTATTTTGTTTTTCCCCCAGGAGAATAGGCGACTTCGGGAGAGGAACTCGGGGTACGAAGAGCGAATGGGAACCACTGAGCGCGAAGTCGAGAGTCTGCGTGTGCAGCTTTCAACCACAGAGGCCTCTCTGGTCGACTATCGCCAGCGCTCTGAACAACAGTGGGAGCACATCCAGCGTCTGTCGGCACAACTAAACGTGCGTGGTGCATTTTAGTAGTGGTGCCGTTGGGTGGCCGTGGTTGCTCGTGTTGCCGTCTCTGGGTGTTGGCTCCTTTTGCGGACTCCTTCCGTGACACCTGAGTCCAAGATAACCAGTACCTCGATGAAGAGGTAGGAGCTAGAACGATGCTGGGTTACTTTTGTTGCAGTGTTGTCTGCGGTGGATCGTTTCGTCCAATGCGCATCAGAGAGATGGGAGCGATTCGGGGGGGCTTTCCGGGGTGTTGAATGAGTGATTGACGCGTCAAGTAAGAGCAGTGTTCAAATGCGCCCCAACTCCGTGTAGTAGAGTTCAGCCACGAGAACATAATGTGTTCTTTGGTGTCCGTCGCACACAGAGGCATTGGTACACTCGCAAGCATTATGTCCAAATCACCCGATGAGGTCAACCTGATCAATAAGAGCACGGCATTTCGAGGGAACCAGATGCGGCAGATGCCGGCGACACGTCTATGTGATAAGGGTATGGTACAGACAAAACACAGACCGTTGTGGTTTTAGACTCTCGAAGGCGGACCAGCGTGCCACTCAACCGACAAGCAGAAGGTTGCCCCGAGAACCGCATTTTTACATGTTTAGAAAAGCACACGTTTTACAAGATGCCTTCTCTTAGGAGGCGGTGCCGAAAGGACCCAGCGACACAAACACAAGCAACGCAAAGGCACCTACAACAGCTGATGATGCGAGCACCGACGCGGTTGAGGATCTGAGGCGTCAGCTGTCTCAACAGCGATCGGCTAACGAGGAGGCAGAAAGGAATGCCGCTACGCGATTGGCCGAATTGCGTGCACAACTGATCCAATCTGATGCGGCAAATAGGAGTCTACAAGCCTACCTAACATTCCTGAAGCGATCCTACACGAGCATTTTCGATGGGGAACTGCCGGTGGCAGAGAGTGGACAAATTCTGCAGAGTATTGATAGCATACAGCCCCCACAACCACCAACACTGACAGTAGCGACAGGTGTCGTGGAGTCTTAGGGAACTTAATTTGAAACGAAATCCAATCCTCAATTACACCCAGACGATCAGTAATATTAGTAAAATTTATGTCACTTTGTTCAAATCCGTTTTACATTTTGGTGGAGGGGACAGTGATTGAATAACGTGGATACTAATATACACATAAGTCGATATTAATTTGTAATCTATAGAGAAGATCATGGTAAGCACTAGCAAAGGGAAAAAAATAACATACTGGCGTGTCAGTCACCCAATTTTAAGAGAGTGGAGAGACAGAAAAGCAATGCAATATGGAGAGATGATTCGGTGAATTACCTTGGCATTGTCAAGAACAATCGAAATGGTCACGGCCCACCAACCGAGAGTACTTCGAATACCGCCATCCTTATCACCAAGGCCAGAATGAGACGGTTGTGATTGGCTATTGATTGTTGTCTCGAAGTGGTGAATGAGAACAGTATCGCAAAATCGAAGCACGTTTGACCGAAGAGCCCTGTCTTCCTCTGTATCGATCTACAGATAATGAAGGGAACGAAAACAGGTGTGCCACTTATTATTCGTCAGTAGGCGTGCCTGTATTGGGGAACACGCTAGAAGGTCTGCGCAATTAGTCATGCAGCCGAATCATCATCTTATGGGCCCACGTAGTCCTACTCATTCGCACATCTAATTTGTTTGGTCCTGCGTCTTCACTTTTGACATTTTTATGCGGCGGCGAGTCGAGGGCTTACCTGCAGACAGAGACGAATGGTTTCGCGAACAAGGAGCCAGCTGGGCTCAAGATAGTCGTAATAGTTGGTAACACAAGTTGCCAGAGTTGATAGAGCCTGTAGTCTCAGGACCTTGGGCATCGGTTCACCAGGGGATGATGCGGCGACATCTCGTGTTTCAGCAATTCCAGATACTCTGGGGTGTACAAGGCGCAGACACAACTGAAATACCAAAGGACCTCGAATAAAGTACTATTTAAGCGCTACCTATTAATTTAAGTAGACGTTTATTTTGATAGTTTTTACTGTTCGACGACCCCGACGAAAACGAATTTTCGTCATTCCATACTTATTGCTACTGTATTGTAACCTATTTCGTCAAATAATAGAAAATTTCGATGGATTCTATGTAAGGGAATGCGCTTGTGTTTTTGTAATAGCATTTTACAGTTAATCCTAACATATAACAGCCTTCGTTCGTGAAACCTGTTTGGTGACTGTCCGGAATCTTATTCAATCCAGTGGAATATATCCTTATCATACTAATTTTCAAATTTACATCATTGAAATTGTCGCCTTGATGTCTCTCAGAGAAACGCCACTTAAATAACATTCTTTAAAACGTTGTTGGCATGTTCAACCTGCTACAACGGTCTCCGAAAGGTCCCCGTACGTTTTGTGCTGCCTGCTCGAGTTCTTCCCTTTTTGAATTCAACAACCATCTGCAAAAACCGGCTTGAGTCCGGGGCGCCCCTTGTCAAAACGGCAGGACATTTCTTTATTATAAATTAAACGAAATTTCTATTTATATGTCTGTCAGAACTGTCTTTACCATAACAAGGGGGCCCCGAAAATGATATTATCAACAATAGGGCGAGGTTTACCTCGACCAGCCAGCTAATGGATTGATTGTGTGCGACCTTCTGTGAGATGAGATTGTTCAGGGGATTTGATTCGCAATTGGTAGAAGAGAAGTTTTCGGGAACTACCGGAGGAGCCGAAATCGACGGTTTTTTAGTGAGAAGTTCACAGACCTTAAAGGATTGAGGAGGGAAAGAAGGATTGTTCAACCCGGGCGCTACTTTCTTCAAATACTCGTTTTTATTTATTGGGTCTCCATATTCGATTTGTGATTTTTTCCCCAGTGTTTGAATATTGTCTGGTTTCGATACAGCGCGGCCATATAGCGTTCCATTCGGGAGATCGAATATAATCTTACTCTGATCAATCTTGCAGGTACGTTTATATAATGCTTGCTAAGATTGCACAGCTATCGACAAATAAGAGATACCATAATTGCGGTGTATAGCACACACATTAAGGCACACACCTCTAGGCTCTTCGGTTTCGACAATACTGAACACCAAATTGCGAGCACAATTCCTTGGAACTGCGAAGTCTTTATCGCTTCTTTGGCGGGCAGAGATCGGATCAGAAAATTATTGAGAGTAGGCAGAACACTCGTTAGTAGGCCGGGTCGAAGTCGATGATAGGGTGTGATTGTCACAAGGGAGTTGATCGCTTTGAGAAGAGCCATCTAAGAGGGGTAAAGTGTCAGACACATTTCACACGATGAAAGCAGGAATTAACCGAGCATTAACAGCCCACATATAAGCGCTCAGGTTTGTCTACTTTGATAAAAAAAAATAGATATGTGCTTCAAACTACCTTCGTCGTCGTCGTCGTCGTTTGAGCGGCTATCTCCTACTATTAAACCACCCACACACCCAATCAATCAACGTACGAGTCCATTAAATAATGAATACCTAAGTACGCTAAGTAGGAACAAAATGACTTCCTGCAATTCCATAACCTCAACACCAACGGAGCACGCGGTGCCCTTAAATCCAATAATGACATTTGTCACTCCATGCAACCTTGCAACTTAATTCAGAATTATGAATAAGAGGCCAAAGGCTTGCATTAATGCTGCAATAGACGCTGATAAGAACAGTTATATACGTTTTTTTGTGCATTCAGCTGTGAAGATGCAGCAGCCGATTTGCGTCGCCAATAGTCAGCCTCCAACTGGTCGCTGAATACCAAGGGAACACGCCGCTACGCCCGAACAACTTCGAGTTCTAGGAAGACTGTTGAGACACGGCAGACACCGAGTAGGACTGTGAGGCAACAAGCTGATTGGCTCAGACATGAGAAGAGACGGCGTTTCTAGCACCCATCGGTCTCCAAATCGCTGGATTACAGGAGCGCACACCTGGGAGTCGGATCACCATCGACTCACATACGAATGGGCTCCCACGAGGAAAATCACGCGGAGAGTCCATCAGCCGATATACCCAATGAAATGCTCACCTGGTGGTAGGCCGATTTCTCCGAGAGCAGCGCCCACAAAACCCTCCGATGGAGGGTTCGCACCTCAGCGGCAAGACGAACCGAATAGGGGATGAAGGATGAAGAGTTGAAACTGGAGAGCTCCTCGGCAATTGAGAACCTCTGTTTGGTGTTTATGAGGAGGCCGGCGAATATTTTGATGAAAATCTGAACGCACGCAAACAAGTATTGTAATATCAATGGTAATAGCGCGATTAAGGAGCTCTAGGATCAAAACGTTGCGCATTTAAAATGGGGTTCCAGCTTCACATCTTCTGCAAATTACACGGTAAAGCCTTCTCGGATTTTCGGTCGAATAAATTGACATTGAGAAATACGGAGGATGCGCGGGGGTCACATAATGTAGGAGAAGCGAGAATCAAACAACTAGTGAAATGGCGATGAATAAGATGTCGACGCTAGTGGTCAGGGAAATCAATAGTGCAACGGTATAACATGATGGGAATGGTGGAGGCATACATGGAGGCCTTGAGCTCACCCAAAGTTGCCTAAAGAGGCAAACTGTGAAACAGAGAAAACGGCGTTTCCACTAGACTACATCATCCTGGGAGTAGACCACGAAAGGAGCTACCCGGAGATTCTGTAACAACGGATAACCTCCAAATATCTAATACCCAGCCAACGCCAATGGAATGTCGTCGTGATAATTACCCACTCTCGTTTTAGTCGAGATTGGCATTAGTTGCCATAGGAGTGAGGCCCCGCACTCTCTCACGTCATCAACACTGGAAGTCTCACACAGCTGAGCTATCTTCTTCTCCAGTCGACACGACTCCCTTCCCAGCAACAAATGGATCAGCATGGCTGTTTATCCGTCATAAGGAAAGACCCCATTTTAATTCGGTGCCTCTTTCCAATCCCCATTCATTTACTTTCCATTATTTTATATGACTCGGCGTCTCACTCGGCGACCACGGGTGGCACTGGAGACCTTTGAGTCATCCCACAGCGCCAGTTCTACTTACCAAAAATGGCCAACTTGGCACTCGCACATTCAACGCCCGACTCCTATTATGCGAGAGCCGGGCATCTCACCCATTTAAAGTTTAAGAATAGACTCCAACCCAGCACCTCTAATGATTCGCTTTGGCGGATAAAAATGATGACGTCAAAAAAGGCTACCTGTCTGAGGCGAAAGTCGTGCTCCTTGAATATGATGGTAATGAGGTCGAGTTGAGGGGGGGGTCCGGAGTGGGCAGTGGGTTCGGGCATCAGGGTGGACCAGACGTCTTGACAGAGTCGCGTGGATGTTGAGAGGAGGCGGCGCAGACAAAAGGTGGCCAGAAGACGAGATTTCCTCTTTTTAGGATACAAAGGGGTTAGGGTGTCGTCCTTCATAAATCGATTTAAAATATTGTACACTCGATAATGTTTCACCTGATTTTAATCCAAAATTTGGCGACAGTGGGTACAAAATTACGAACGGCGATGTAATAAAAATGCAGATAATTAGATTAAGGTGTTTTAAAATAAATAATAATGAAAGGGACTAAAATAACCGGCAGCATGGAATGTTCCATAACGAAAGAGACTATGTTGCTATTATCACCGGTACTTTTAAGTAGCACGTTTATTGTTATTTAGGAAATCCGGTTGATGCAGCTGCCGGTTTCCGCCACCCAGCCTCCAAGTCGTTTGATAACAAGAGTGCACGTAGCTATGTCCGGTGGAAGTAATTATTAACCTATGGTATGACTCGTCCAGGGAAATTCGATACCAATCGCAACAACCAGTTCCAGTAAGGGTAACATCGGCGGGAAGGGGGGGGGGTCGATTGGGTTTTAATTAAGTCGGACCTCACCGGATTCTGCGGCAGACTCCCAAGTTCCTCCGCCTCACGGTGGTGGCCCAGTTTACCATCGAATGGATCACAGTCGCTGAATTCCCCACCTGAAATTCCCGACCAGCCGGAACTGTCTCCCGACTGGAGACGACCGCCTTTACGGACCCCACCGAAAGTCTGCTTTCTCTGGAAAGCACAGATTGAGGCCCAGAGGGCGGTCACAGCGCCGATGGCCCGGCTACGATCCAGGATGGGTTGGTCGTGATTGCTGGCTGATAAACTGGAGGAGTAGACGGGAGACTGCGCGTTGAGGGGGGGAAACTTGCGATGGCACAGAAGCTGCATCAACGCGTGGAGACAAGAGAGTTCGGTTGTGGTGTCTTCCTGCTACAAAAGGAACACGGGGGCGCAACAAAGTTAGGATTGCATAGAAAGACAATGACCCGAGTGCCGCCTCCACCTCCACAGTAAGACTGAAGATCCTCGAGCCTCACCCCCAGGCGACCGAGGTAACACACCAGTAAGCTGACAATATGCCATGACCTAGCCTCTTATCGCCGCGCATATGCGGCCCCGGGTCGCGACATTCATTAATCAGCAGCGGGTTCATCCTCTCGTAGGAGTAGAAAGGCGCGAGTCGGCTTAATGCGCATGTCACAGTAAATCTGTCGGGATCAGCTGAGGAGGGGAAGTGGCAACGGAGCAGCAACAGAAACCTTGATATCGCGGCTACTACCGGCACTGTGGCATGGGCGCTGCCATATGCATGCAGGTAACCGGAGCACCAGAGACCGCGACCAAATATTGCAACTGAAATGCCCTAAAACAAGTATACGCGTGACACGTATCTTTACCGCGGTCGAGGATTCGAGAAGCTTGATGACGCAGTCGAGAGTGGTTTCGGTGATTTTGCTTCCGCAGGTAAGCAGGTGGTCGGGATGTTTGGGGGGGTACGTGGTGGTGCGCTGACGAGTCCCTAGGGCCGTTTTGTAGTCCACTGTATGGAGGTACAAAAGAGCCGCCATGGCTGCGGAGGAGGCCTGTCGCAATTCAGTGGAGGAAGAGTTGGCCGTAGCCGATTTTACAACGACCACAAGGAGGGTCTGATAGGTTGGAGCGTCGAAAAGGTTCATGTTGCCTAGAATACGGGCAGGCATATGAATGAATAGCTAATGTGGCTGTAATATTCACAACTAGTCGGAGCGAACCGCAAGTAGAAAAATGGTTGTGAATGCCATCGGCGAGAAAGCATATTAAAAGATTGCTAGACGTTGCGTATTTTGGGCGAACTTACCGGTGCACATGCTGTGAACGAGGCGACATAACTGTGCAGCTGATAGGTTGATCGAAGAATTGCCGAAGGCAGATATGACGCAGTCTACGAGTCGATTGAAAATTTTCCTAGTTTCGGCGATTTCCTCTTCAGAAAGTGGGCCTAGCGATAGAGGCGGAGGTTGAGAGAGCACCGGGAATAGCCCACGTTGGATGGCAGTTTCATATAGCTGATCAATGGTCAAATGACCGTTCTGGAGGAGATGGGATCCAGCTACGCGCCACGATATGCCCTCTTTGGCAGATAACCGGCGATTTTCATGTTGCATCTCACTACATATGCATAAAAACATGGCGTATGGTCTGAAAATTTAACTGTGAAACTGCGTAAGGTGTTGACAAATAACTACCCTTTCGGATTAATAATTCACACGAAAGTTGTCTCACTTACCACAGAAATTAAAGATTAGGCATTTTTTGTTTTAATGCAAAACAAATGAAAGGGATACTGCGGAAACATTGAACTACAGCAGCTAAATTCGCGTATTCACCTTTCTGTGTGGAAGATTTTGTATCGGTGAGCTAAGAACGAATGTGGGGCATTCATTAACACCAGGCATTATAAAGCTAGACAAACGATATATATCGGAACTGAAAAACTGGCGCAATTATCCCCATAGCTTCGACACGTGCCAAATTTAAATCTTACCATACCTTGTTATATGTAAAAAGACGGCAAGTAATTACTAAATTCTACAGTAATGACAGCGTCTGGTGAACCTTGTACATTACATAAAGACTTTTATGCAACACGACCCTTAATGTGTATTCTTTCTAAGTTTTATCGCTTCCCCGGATTTAAATCCATTAATTTCGTTTAATGTTCGGATAACCTGCTTTAATAAAAATCGTGGTTGAAAGAAGAGGGTAAGGAGGAAACAAGCAAACGCGACTTCCTACAATGTATTAACAAGCGATAAAAACAATAATTAGCTAGAAATTAGTTAAGCATGAATCAACACACCTAATTATTAATACGGCAATTGAAACCCTCTAACTATATTGTTTTATATAAAATAAATTTGAGCTATATCAAATGTTTTTTTAGAAATCCATAACAAATAAGTAGGCCAAGAACACGGACAGTGCTATTGCAGAAAGAGAACATCGTTTCGGGATACCATCGATACAACAATGTGCAATCATTCCATTTTGCACACAATACTGAGCGAAGCCACTTAGAGTTAAAATGATGTTTACTTTGTTTAAACGCCGATTAGCAGTTAGACATATATTTCTCAAAAGAGATAATTGTAGATAAATTCGTTAAACATAATGATAAACCATTTTTTTTATTTGACTCAATTTGTGAAACAAAACAATGTTATTTTATTATAAATATCGTTTTTATTAAACTTCCAAATAAATTTATGATATCGTTTGTAGTTTTGTTTAAGTCTCGATAATACGTTATTTTAACGGGACTAGCCCGGTTTGAAACCGTGTAAGCTAACGCGAGCTTTCTTTTACCTTCTTCTTTTTTAAACTGAGAAATGCCGAAGCCATGGACGCCCAATATTAAAAGGTTCATGCCTTAAAAGGCAGTTACACCGGGTACGTCGACGGACGGACGTCGACAGACTTCTTAGAGTACCGACGCTAGAGAAACCGAAGAAAATTCAATTGCTGCGCAACTCCGCGGATCGACCGTGGTGGCTTTAGTCGCCCACCGCAAGAACCCGATTACTGACAGGGAGGAATCACTGATTATCCCAGCCCCTTCTCTTGAACAAGTGCACATATCTCATATCTTCGTACTTCGCACACAACCGTGCCCTACCAACCCCGTAACTATCCGTCTCTCCACCACGCCCGTTACTTCTCTCATGGATATGGTTCTGTTCACTGAGTCAAAGCAATGCGTAGCCGGGTTCTTAATTTCCAATTACAAAAACCTGTTTGCCAGCATTGCTGGGATTTCAGCACGGGCCAACTGAGCCATAGCAACAGGTGAATATATTCTATGTTCGACTGAAAAGACTCGGTCTCATCTATCCCTACGTTTACGATAAATATTCGATTTTAAGTGCCTATTTATAGTTATTTTAAGGAAATGTACATGGACCTTTTTTACTATCTGAAATTTCAATGAAAGCGAATACTTAAGGACGCTTTATTTTTGGAACATAAATTAATATTGAAATATTTTTCCAGATGATCTCTTGACCACTTGTTTAAAGTGTACATGATGTATAAACTAAAGACGGCGAGAACAAGGCATCTGGAACGTTCGAACCGCCCATTAACAGAGAACCACAAATTATATTAAATTAGACCAACAACATATAGAAATCGAAATTGATTTCGGCTGCTACATTTTATGATGGCCGTAATTGTATTGAAAAGTACAATCGTGTTCAGACGAAAAATAGAAAACAAGCTACTTTTGAAATTTTGCTTTCATTCATGCGCAGCTTTGTACCTATTACTCATGACTTATCCCAAAAATTTTATTAAATGGCCATTAGTTGCGCAAGAAACGAGTTTCGTTTAATTTTAGTGGTTGTTCTTTGAACCCGACTCGAAATCACTTGAAAGCACAGCCTTCGAATAAGCTCAGCACACTTATTTTGTGGGGAACACATTGCGGTTGATCGGATACCTATTCGCTACGCGTTTGACGATTAACGAACAGACAAACAAAGACAGCGTGTTTGTGATCCGTCCGACTTATAACCTCAAGAATATCTTCGACACACGAAGCCTACTTGTAGTCGCGTGGTGCGTGAATAGGGAACGCATTTGGTAGGCCGGTGACTTGGACACTGCGTGGGTACCTGGCGTAAACGGGCAAGGGAAGTTTATAAGAAACCGCGGGCATAACCTGAATATCACTTTAAAACTGGGGGCGTTAAACCAAAATGTTTATTCCACGATCTAGTAAAATCTATCGAAATAATTTAATTGTTGAAATAGAGTCGAAACCATTGATTGAATAAATATTGCAACAGTTCTAGTGGCCTGCCCATGCTCTTTATTCATGAAATCATCGGTCAACACCACTTCAATAGTTGTTTACAAATCGCTGCCCATCACCTCTTTTCAAGTTTATCTAAGTTTAAATCTCTTCGACCAATGCTATACCGTTCAATACCATTAAGAACGGCGGCATATAAAAATTTAGTCATTCCTTACCATTTTTATATCTAGACATTATTATACTGTCTTGTTTTATGCTGAAAGTTTGGTCCTTATGACCTCAATAAAACCACTACAATTATTATTTCGCAGTTCGTAACACATGTTGCCATAATCAGTCCAAAATAGGAATTTAATGTAACATTTAATTTTCATATGTCGGATAATATTTCACTTATAGTTAACATTGTGTCTATAACATAAAGGTGACATTTTGTTTTACGTTATCAATTTAATCGGGATATAACATCCTTCTTTTGCACATTTAAAAAACCAAAATCGAGTAGCTTTTTGATATATTATTATAAATAGTTGTCTTTTTCAATATATCGGTTTCAATGAGTGAAAGTACGACTGCCCCGATTGAGAAACATGATTTTAACGAAACTATCGAAACGGGTACGTTAGGGATTTATATACCATAAGTAATATGGACTATTTGCCTTCATAGATGACGGTCTTTATCTGCACTTTTTAATTAATAGTTATTTCACTGTATTCACTCTCGTTATCTATTCGCTGAGTCATTAAAATGCACATGATTTTTGGGAAACGTGTTTATGTGACTAACCTGATATCCCCATTTTAAATAGAACCTGGAGTGTTATTCGCCGATCCAAAAATCGGGGACGAACATAAATCCTGCAAGCGCAACAAAAAGGATCACCAAGGTTCTGCATCCGCTCTACGTAAGTTTGTCATTCGTTTTATATGTATCTGCGGTTATATCACTGCTGTTTCGGGGTTTATTTTGGACGTGTTTATGTTGTTTTGTCACTTCAGTGAACAGAGCACGAAAGTTTCAATTCTTAAACGATTCTTCTCCGGTTCCTACAAGTAAGGCAGTAGTCGTTGAC
Source organism: Proteocephalus fallax (assembly GCA_028672205.1). Classification (NCBI taxonomy): domain Eukaryota; kingdom Metazoa; phylum Platyhelminthes; class Cestoda; order Proteocephalidea; family Proteocephalidae; genus Proteocephalus; species Proteocephalus fallax. The sequence goes on from JAPUBX010000660.1 coordinate 467,507, forward strand.
GGTTGGTTTGCACCAACCAATGTAACTATTACCGCGTGGCCGCCTAATGATTACAATCAAATACCTCACTCTCACCGAACAGTCGCTTATTTACCCAACTTTTTTTTAATTATTCGGAAGACACAGAGACAGTTGACCAACAGCATGTCATGTTTGTCGTGGGAGAACACGCCGAGGGTGACGGAGAAACCCGCCAACCACCCGCCTTTGTCGAATTGGACGAGCTCTATGCCAACCCCTCCCAAGAAGGTCCCCCTGAATGGCGTGAAGTAGCTAGGTGAGTTATTTTGTGTTGTTTTGTTTTGGGTCTCGTCCATCTTACCGATTCTATCTATGTTCCAACTGGTTTTTCGGTCCTCTTTTAAGATTCGGCCGTTTTGTATGTTTGTTGTGTAACATGGCCTCGGCCTATCTGTGATGTTTATCTAGTCGGTCTGATCTTGCTCCATTTATACTCTGTGGTCTGTCCGTGTATGAGTTAAAACACAGCCCTTTGTTTTTGCGCTGCTGTAAGGTATGTTAATTTCAACAACAGCAATCTCATATCTGTATTAGGATCACGAGGACCAATACATAAATCAACGTCTTGTATTTGTGCATGATGTTTGTCTTACTCTCTTGGAATTCACGTTTAACTGCTGCATTGCGGCTCGTTTTCAGGTTATGCGCCTCCTACTTAGAATAGTTGTTTTAGGTGAAAAGGGTCAAACAGGGACAGTATTACATGTGTAAAGTGCTTAACCGCGTGTTTAGGTTTGGATGTGGATTACTTGTTTGCGTTCTTTTTATTTAGCGCTAGTTTGTCGAATAGACGCAGATTGTTTATACGTAAACTCTATTACGGATGCCTTGATGGTGAGACGTGTCGTTTTTCGGCGAGTCACACTCATGTACTACTTCGTAGTAAAGTCCGTTCATTCGGCTACGTCGTTCTATCACGCCGTAATTTTCCTAATTGGCAAGCGAGTCGTCTGATCGATTTTCGTTGGCTTTTTTTTTGTTTGTCGACAAATGCGTGGGTGATCTTGGTATTGGTGTAAATAGTAGTACGTGCGTGTGTATTCCGAGTTTGGTCAGCGGTTGTATCGCTGTAGTAAATAGTAGGTACATTGGAGCTGCGACTTCCTTGCGTTCACACACAACCACGCGCCCAGCACTCTAGGGTCGCACATTTTTTGAACTCATCCTGCCAACCTTTAATCCCGCATTCCCAGTGGCTTCCTATATAACAACTTGATTAGTTGAAAGATGGGCATTGGTCGATGCGAGGATGTTGAGGGTGTGTGTGGGGAGGATTCGGTTATCCCGTGCTAGTCCCGGGCACATAATCATCGTGTATTTTGTTTTTTTGCAAATTTGTATCCAATCGCACCGCACCCTCTCGGTTTATAGGGTTTTCTATGATCTTCTGAGTTTACGTTTACCAAAAAACGAGACATTTGAAAACATGTTTGCGAAGATGTGAAAGTGTGCCTCTTACCTCGGCGCCTCGCGTGTGTCTGTGCTGGCGCGTCGTAGTACGGAGAGATGGCCACTCCGCACGCACCCGCACCCGCCCCCCCCCCCGTGGGTTTGTCAGAGTGCGTCCTTTCGAGGGGCTTTTAACTGCCCTTTCACTGTCCATGTTTACATCCTGTGCTGTTCTTCGTCCATATTTGTGGCGACGTCTCACGAATTTAAGAGTCTAGAGAATGTGAAAACAAAAGTTGGAATCCTAACACAGACACGCACAAACCCATTGACTTCCCGAGAAGAACCAGGTCACGCCAAAGTATATTTCAGTCAATCAACTGTGTGTTTGGTTCTAAACAAATTGTATCATGTCCGACCCGATAGTGATACCCAAAAAATAGCGCAAACGCACCACCAGGACACCCCTATGACGCCTTTGACATCTGTCGCTAGTATCAAACCCCCCACTACCAAAACCGTCCATCAGTTCCTATTTCGCATTTTCTGGTGTGCAACTCATAATTTGGAACTTACTAATCAAATTATTCAATCTACCGTCGCAATTAAGCGGTATAGCCTTCTCTTATTGGCCGTCGAAGTGGCCTATTAAATTGAGACGGTCTAGATCTGAGGGGAATGGGAGGTGGGCACAACTTGTGAAATGTGTCGCGGTAATTAAATTCACCATGCAAACACCTTTGACGATACCTATGCGAGGACTGCGATACTTTTACTAACCACAACAACGCTGGCATATTGCAATTCGATTCATTGCTCATCTTTGAATCGTATTATTTTTTCCTTGTCTTCCCCGCTCAAGGTGGATCAAGTTCGAGGAGGAGGTTGAGGAGAGCGCGGATCGATGGTCAAAGCCTCACGTCGCCATCCAATCGCTGATGTCCGTCTTCGAGGTTCGCAGCTGCCTTTCCAAGGCCGTTATGCTGCTTGACCTCGAGGTTACCTCCCTGGAAGTCGTAGCCTGTAAGTCGCTTCTTCTCTCCCACTAGAGGCTGGGTGTCTGCGCGCGCACCCCTCAGCGTGAGTCTTGGCGGATACGGTCCGGTATATGTCAGACTTCAGTTCCCGGCTTTGGGTTGGGCGAAGGGCAAGTGGGAAAACCTCTAGACTTTAGACTATCGAGTGTAACACGTTTGGGTATATCCTTATCAATTTGGCACTGGATAAGGAGTCGACCAGACCGCTGAAATCGCTTTCAAGTCTACAGTTATGTTTGACGGGAGATATAATGGGTGGGTTGAAGTTCGTCGTGTTTTACGTCGTGGTACACGGTCCACCACAGGGACTGTGTGTGTGCTGTTCAGTCGATCATAATGGCTCCAAATTTCATCACAACTAAGGAGGCGAATTGATGTACTGTCCTTATTGTTTACCCCTTCCCCTAAAACCAAAAAAACGTGAATACCCGTTTTGCATGACCGCCGTTTCACCTGGGCCCTCTCCGGTTGTTTACATCGCAACTGTTTTGGTTAATTTCAGGCTTCGTTTTGGTAAAAGTTGCAAACGTCTACGTAAGAGGAATCTCTTTGACACCCACACCCACCACCTCACCAGGGCTCTGTGATCGTCTATATGACCAATTTTGTTGTTTTTGTTATTGCTGTTGTCTCTGAGTGGCTCCTGTCGTGTGCCCCTCCAGCGACGATTAGAGGTTCAGATTTCCGGCTGTTCAATCGCGGGGTGTTTATGGGGCGCCGTGATGTGGTTGGGCTGCGCGTATCCTCATTGGTCTCGTTTATTGCACGGAATCTGCGCCGTCAGGATCGCTCTTTAGTCTGTATTTCGCGGAATAATTATGCAAACGCTCTCCCTACCACCTATGTCCCGAAACACTCGAGTTCTCTGAAGCAATGGGGTGTAGGGGTTGGCTGCCGTGCGCAATCGCCATTAGATTTGCTTTTTGTCCGAAATGTGGCTCGAACTATATTGATTTGTGTGCAAGCGTCCAGGTAAGCTGTCCCATTGTCTGGTTGTTAGGCGCGACATTCGTTGTGTACCAGCCATGCAGAACCCACCCCCACCGATTCTAGCTATTGGATGCCCAGACTACACAAACCACCGTTGTTATATATGAGCATACGAATGCGGGGTTTTATGCAAGACTATCGGGAAATTTCAAACGGACAATTTTTATCAGGGTTAAGAGACCAAGACAAAATAGCAACCAGATCCAGCGACTTCGAGGCTTCCGGGTGACGGAAACCGGTTGCTACTATTAACCAGTCCGAGTTCCGCCGCCTAATTATCTGGTAGGCGGAGGAGGTGTGATTTTTGTGGGTCTACTGGTCGAGATGCGAGGACCTTTCAAAACCCTCCCACACTCCCAAATCGGTTCATTCTAGTAGCAAGTTGTGTCATTGTAAATCTCTAACTTGTTTTATGACTTTTTTCTCTCCAGACGAGGTCGTGAACCGCCTGGTCAAGAAGAAGATGCTGGCGAGTGGACTTAAAGATCAGGTACGCGAACTCCTCCTCCTCCACCACAGCACCCTCTACACGCGCCAGAAACGTCGCGCCAAAACCGGCCAACAGCTCCACATCATCCGCTCCCTCGCCGACATCGGCAAACGGCACTCCGGTCTCAAGAGTGAGTGGAGTTTTTGTTTTTTCGTCATCAGCTGCTCCCTCTAATGACTATAATCATCGGCGAGGGATCGGCTGTTGGGCGAGGACGAACGGCCAACTTTTTAGGGCGTTGGTGGCAGTCGGGTCTCAGGAGTGAGGAGGGTTGATGTTGTTCTTTCGTCATCAGCTGACCCCTTGATTATCATTATTATCGAACATGTGCGCGTGATCAGCTGTTCGGCTGGGTCGAACGGTCGCCATGTTAGGGTCTGGTGGCCAAACTGCATTTTATCGGCAGTATAGTTTGATAGTGTCCGTCGTCTTAAAAACGACTTTTTCACACCGTCTTGGTGCCATCTGGCATTCTGATGCTGCTACTGCTTGTCTCCCAGACCAAGTTTTTACCAACTGGTCCTGTCTATTTTAGGCCGCTCTCTTGTGCTTTCTTGTCGTTGTGCAAATGTTTTTTTTTCCAATTGTCTTTAGTTTTCCGAAACTATGATGTCGTTACTGTGATTGAATGAACCGGAAACAATGTGACAGGGGCAGCAAAAAAACGTACCTGGTGTGTGTTCTTAGTGGAGAGGGCCCTGTCGGAGGTCGGATGTGCCAAAGATGGTTTACCGAATTCTGTTTGACTGTTCATCGAAATATGAGTACCACTTGGTGATGTAAACGACGATGGGAGTACGATAGGGGCAAATATTTCACTTGTAGCTTGCAAGTTTGAGACAACTGTTTTGGATCACGGAGAAAGGCTTGGCGTGAATCAGAAGTTGAAAAAAAACACGGATTGCGACTGACTGCTAAAGGCGAAATAATCTGAAATTGGCGTTTTAAAAGTCTTCATTTAATCATCGACACGCCCAAACGGTTAGAAGCGTGCAAAAAGCGACCACGTGATACCAAAACCGGGGGGAATTAAAATGTTTCTGCAACTAAGGGGGGTATTTTTTATTATTTCCTTTTCCTTGCCCAGGCTTGCTGCGGTGCCGAGCGGTGTTCGAGCAATTGGTACTTCGGCGACCAATTGGGGGCTGGTCGTAGCGGTTTGCCCGCCTGTAATCCAGTGATCGGTGGTGGTTGGGGGTTGGTGGTAGCCGACTGTTGCTGCTGCATCATCCGGAATTTTACCAGAAATATAATCGCCCTTGTTATTGTTCACGCGATCGGAAAGGCCAGTTTCTTGGGGGAAATCGACAGCCAGTGTGGCGGTGTTTTAGCAGCCGCAAAAATACGCGTGTTTGTTGCCGAATGGTTGTGGTCGACCTTTCACACCAATCTATATTAATTGAATGAGAAGCGCGCCGCTTTTATCTCTCGCTCCCTAAACGAATGAAATTTTATGTTCGGCTAGAGTACGTGTAGGTTTTTCCGAAATTGGGCATTTGAAGGATACGTCTGTGAGTCCATTTGCTGGGAATTCAAGGAATTCAACCTTTAGTTCAATCCTTCCACTACAGGATTCTGACACCCAGCGGCTCTGCCGCAAGACCCCGCCCTCCCGGAATGAGAAATGACTACTGAAATGACTTAGCAAAGACATATCCGTTTTATTTTATTTGTCTACTCGAATGAACCTGAAAAAAGTTGAGCCTTTAGACGGACCTCCTAGCGCTGTATTTCGTTTGTTGTTATAGTTTCACACATCCCTTCTCGATCGATAATCAAATCGGCTACCAATGTTGGGGTGGATAAGTTGGACCCACTTGGGACTCCGACACCAGACGCGCTCGTCCCCGCAGGCACCGAGGGATCAAACCAATCGCCAGACAACGAAAGTGCTACACAACTGCCGGTGAGAAATTAGTCGGCTTATAAAATCTGCAAAAGTTATCCAGGGGTGTTGACTATCCCTCGTTCGAGCTCAGTGGTTGTTTTTTGTTTGAAATATTCTGGCCGCCACAAAGACGCAAAAACAGTTGGCAGACGGCGAGAGAGTGGGGTGATGGGGGGGGGGCAAGAAGGGGTACTGCTGGATGTAGAATTTGGGAACTTTCCTCTGCAGTCTACGCCAGCCAATCAGCAACGGCCGTCGTCCAACGATCGCGAGCCCGCGGCACACGAACCAGCCAATCAATGGTCACATGTGAGAGGGTCAATGAACCAATACCGTGGCGACAAGGTGATAACATCCGTGTTCTCGGTGAAATAGCCATCGGGAATTGTTTTTTGGATGCAATGACTGAAAGTTTAAGATTTTTTTTGTTTATCTTTCAGGATAAAGACGATGTTGGTTTTCCTTATCTTAAATTTATTCTCCTGATTAGCAATTCTCATTCAGCGTCCTTGGTTTTTTAAATTGTTTTTATTCCGGCAATCCCACACTCCTTGTTTTGCTCTATCGTTGCCGAGCTAATCTCCCCAACTGCTCAAAAAATCCCAACATTTTTTGTTCTCTAACAAAATCACTGTAGCCCTCTGTCTTCCTTGCAGTTTAAAAAGGACTCACCATATGCCAAAAAGGTTTGTGCCTGAATGTTTAAGCATCTGTAGTATCTCCCAAGTTGGGGATTTGGAATGCTCCATTGGCAATTCCGCCTTGTGTGTGTGTGTTGGTTTTGCACAGCTGCATTGGAGACACCAGGAATCATCAGTGCGGGTCCACCTAGCCAAACAACTACCTCCTTATTAATGATACTAGTATTATGTGCTTGTAAATAGGATACCCTTCCTCTATAATTGCATCCATTGAATAACTTAACGTTCCTTTCAGAGCCACCGCCACCTACTTAATATTGCCAAAAGTAGTACTGTGCGTGTGATATTGCGCCAACTGTCGATGTTTATGTCTTGCGCTGTGCAGACACCAAGGATCCTCCGTGTGTGTCCCCCTAGCAAACCGACTCCCTCTTTATTAATACCAATAGTAGTATGTGATTATAAATAGGGTATCCTTACTCTATAATTGCATCGTAAGTAGCGCCCCATTCTACCAATTTTCGTTTCATTTCAGAGCCACCCCACTTTACTTATTATACTCCAAAGTAGTACTGTGCGAGTGGTATTGCGTTACGTATCGATTATTATGCCTGTCTATTTGCAGTATGACCACCACTTCTTCAAGAAGGTGCCTCAAGGCGCCGAGGCCGTCAACATTCTCGTCGGCGAAACGCACTTCTTGAAGCACCCAATCGTCGCATTTGTTCGCCTGAAAGAGGCCGCCCAACTTGGCGAAGTCACTGAGGTGCCCGTCCCAACACGCTTCATGTTCGTGCTCCTCGGAACTCAGGGCAATGGACCCAAGTACCAGCAGATCGGTCGCGCCATGGGCACTCTCTTCTCGGACGAGGTAAGGGGAATTTAGCAACTGCTTAGCCTCCATCTCCTGGTGGACGATGAGCCGGATCCTTGGGAATATTGTACAGGTGACACCGTCCCAAGTGCCCAATGGTGAACCACACGAGCTCGACTCCTAGGTCAGGCCAAACAGTACTATCGATTGTGAGCATTGATTGATCTGTTGCCTGATCTGGTGCCCGCCGCTGCTGCTGCATCATCATCATCAACCAACACTTGGAATGCATGCTCTTCATTTAATTTCCCATGATGATCCAGTCGGTTTCCGCAATCCAGCTGGAGTACATGCGCGCACGCCGCAACGCGTAGCCTGAATGGGTCTGTTCGTAGACGATGTTAACCTCGATGTTAATGACGGCCACGCCCACATCGCCACCGTGATTTTGATTAGGGGGTAGTGGGCGCCTCTATCCGTTCCAGCAGCCGGGATTTGTGCCGTAGTGTAACAGAATCGCCTTTTCCGACCGTTTGACCTTGGAGTAGTCGATCTCCAACGGCCGCTATTTACCAAAGACAGGCGGGACAGGCGGTCCTCAACGGATTGGTTGATCTGTACTACCATATGAACTCTTTTCTCCAATGAGGTAGGGCGGACTTTCTACTGCCGAAGTATGGATGTCAGCTATTAGGCTGTGAGCGAAGAATTAGCCCAAGTCTTCATTAATTTCCGACCTGTCAATTAATGCCTGTCGTTAATGCACTGCCAAACTCCCCCACATCCACCTTCACGCACTTATCTACTGGCTTACCCAAAGCCGGTTTTACACGGTTCGCAATGCAACCAAATTTTCGTCGTTATGCGGCAAAATTGGGTCCTAGTTTCACCAGAAATGCTCTTTTTATTATTTTCCGACGAAGCAATACAAAACTCTGCATTCTCTCGTCCTTGGTAGTTCTTGGAAGTTCTTAGAAGTTCTTCTGTCAGCCCCAACATTTGTTTGGGAGGGGCGGGCGGGCGGGGAATTGTACAAGAAGAAAGGAATGATGGGCGTAATTTTTCAGTTTTGCCTTGGCGTAGGTTTGGGCAATTTAGATTGGCACGTGGGGGAGGTGGGGTTGGTCTCAGGTGACAGGTAGCAACGAGGACGAATGAGACTACTTAAAACGGAAGACCATCAGACGGTGTTTCGTTGGGCCAAAAACGTATGAACCCGCGTTGGTGACCTCGCTTGATGTCCACTCGATAAAACTGTCTACTACACGCCCACACCGCTCTCGCTAAGCAATTCGATCTGTCTGGAAAGGGCGCCAAACGTAACGGGGGGCTCCTGTAGTCGAAAGCAGCCGCTGCAGCAACCAGTTTTCGTTTCAGGGGTGTTGGTTGTTTATGTGGCAGGAGCGGACACTTCCTCCTACCCTTCGCGTGATGGCCACCTGTACAATATTTCTAGGTGTCTTCGTGAATTTTCCACGAAGAGCCGGCCGTTACTGTAACAGGGCATACAATAATCGGTTCAAGACGACACCGGCAGTTAACATTACCAACTCTTTCGCTACCTCCAAAACCCCTTTGCTTGTGTTGTAGGTATTCCTAGACTTCGCGATCAGAAGCACTTCGCGAAACGACCTCCTAGCAGGAATCGATGAATTCCTCAGTGCCTCGTCTCTTCTACCACCCACGCAGTGGGACTCAACGTCCCGAATCGATCCACCCCTCAAACTCCCGTCACAGGTTAGAATTTCGAGTTTTTACTGCTCCTACGCGATCTTGACGAGGTGTGCGAGGGGGCATCCTGAAATCTTCCCGCTCACGATGAGACCAGGAAGGAAGCAACCAAGAACGTCATATAGGGCGATTCAGCAATGCAACGGTGTATGGTGTATTCGTGTGGATGTACACTTTCGAAAGAAATCAGTCAGAAAATTTATCGTCTCGTCCTAAGTCTTATTGTCAGTTGGACACCACCTTAGGGGGGCAGATGAGATTGCCAGCTACCACGAAGAGCTTATGAAGAGCTGCCATGGGTTTGCAGGTCGCTTTATCCTTCACCACCACGGCCACACAATCTGACACAGAAACTGAGAATTGAAAACAGTTTTGGGTGGTCAGTTGAACATTGGATGATTGAATCATTGGCACTTCAGGAGAACCGAAAATTGTTGTCAACTGCCCCAGCGTCGCAACCACAGGCCAGCGCAACCACCGCCACCGATGGTCACCAACAACGCCAGCACAACAAGCACGCTCGCCCGCACGCCTCGACCACACCAACCCCGGATACGCGACACAGGGACCTCTCGTCCGTGGAATCCGGCGACTTCGCCACCCCGGCGGGCTCTCCTGCAGGCGGAGGAGGAGGAGGAGGAGCAGGCGGAGGAGGAGGAGGAGGAGGGGGTGACGAGGAGCTCGATAGGAACAATGACCCCGCCCTCATGAGGACTGGACGGTGAGTCCGTTGGTAGGCTTGAATTGTTGTGTTTTCTCCGGAGTGGTGGTCGAAGATGGTCCATGCGAATAATTACAACTAACCCTCGCCGCTTTTCACCTGGTTGGTTCGTAACACGAACCTATGCGATATTGCCTGATAGGTTCGTTTCGGGTGTCCTGCTATCAATCACCGGTGACAGATGATCTGCGCTGCTCCCTTTCTCTGACTCGTGTCCGGGTCAAGATTTCGGAGCAATGACGATGAGTTATTTTCTGGAAACCAGTTATGACTCTGCGTGCACTGTTAACACACATGCCACACACACACCACTGACACCGCAGTGTTGCCTTATAGACTGTTCGGTGGCCTGTTGGCCGATATCAAGCGACGAACACCCTTCTACCTGTCGGACATCACGGATGCCCTCCACGTGCAGTGCTTTGCCAGCTTCTTCTTCCTCTACTTCGCCTGCCTCACACCAATAATCACCTTCGGTGGTTTGCTATCTCACGCCACGGGAGGATACCTCGTGAGTGTGGCTACTCCCTTCTCCAACCATGCCTCCTCAACCGCCATCCCAAATTTCCCCACTCTTCCATCCTCACGCTTATTTTTTACAGGAAGACGTTCTATGCCCATACGGACTATGCTCGCCACGTTTGAACAATAACGGGGCCTGTTCAATTATTTGGCTGTTTTCTGTGTGTTGGTAAATCGTGGTATGATGCAGCTCTGCGGCCCGCCACGCCTAGACTACTATTATTCACGGAAATGCCGGTTTGTCGCCCTGTTAACAGTAGTAGATAGATAAGCTCTAAAAAACGCGTTAATGTTCTTATCTGTGTTTGTCATATCTTCGAGACGACCATGGCTTGATTCGCGACCTCACTGCCGCCGCCGCTATTGCTGTTGCTACACGCTGGCCCGTCACGCCACCATATACATAATTGTCCGATTTTATCATGATCTGTCGTTTAATCGTCATTAGGGGCGGGTTCAATTGTTCATTTTATGTATTTGCAAGCAGCGTCGGGCTCAGGACTCACTTCGTTCGTTTGTTTGTGTATGTGTGTGTGATCTAATTGCGATGCAGGCGATCGGGATCAAATTAAATCAAATATAATTTGTGCGGCCCAATATGGGATGTTTCCCTTTCGAATGTTTGTAATCATAGTGTCCGCAGCGCCGCCCGAAATGCCAACCAAAGCACAGTTAATCCCCACCGATCGATTTATGGTGTCCTACAGATGCCCCGGGCTCGACTGGTATAACCCGTTGGGCCTCCATTGTTCCGCAGGAGCTGAGGTTTTGGCACTTGAAAGGCACTCAAGCGAAAACGACAATCGTCATCGATTGTGCGGCATGATTTGCGGTGAAGAGTCTTATGAACGAGGTGGACCAACGACAACCCAGCTTTTGGCCGCTGTAGGAGGCACTCGGGCATCAGCGGGTATCCAGGCGGTTTTAGTGGAACCGAAACGCCTCCTCCACCCAGTCTGTCTGGATCCCAGTAGCCGCGGTTGGGATGGATGAGCGTAGGCGACCTGGTTTTGGTGTCTCGACTTACTTGGAAGTTGACGCATTTTTCATTTAGCCATCAGAGGCGCTCGAGTTACTCACACCCAAAGCAGTTTTCTGTAGCAATTGTTTTGAATAGCATATTGCTTTCTTTCTTCCTCCAATGTAGGGCACCATGGAATCGATTTTATCGGGCGCAGTGGTGGGCATCCTCTACGCCCTGTTCGCCGGCCAGCCCCTCACCATCATGGGTAGCACAGGCCCCGTCTTGGTCTTTGAGGGCATCATCTATCGTCTCTGTGTGTAAGTTCTCCTTCCTATTCGTTTGTGATGGTGGTGGTGGTGGTGTTGCAGGCCCTCTCTGGATCGATGGTGTAGCGGTTAGCATCCGCACTCTGTTGCTGATGGACAATCTGGGTGCAATTATCGGGTCAGGTCACCGCGGGTGGCATCTGGGACGTGAAAACCGATTAAAATATTCCCGAGAATCGTCACCCCAATACGAATCCGGTTTATCTTCGAATAAGAAATTGTCGCACAAATTTGAAAATTGGAATTTTCTCAGGTTTATACTCCTAACGTGGACTATTCGTGTATTGGATCCCAATTATCTCGAAGGTGTAGGCGGCACAGAGGGGTCCGAAGGTTGGTAATGTTGTTGATTTGGGGTGCTCTTGTCGTGGAGCGCTTGACTTTGTATTCTGTTCGGCTGAGACGTTATCCATCTAAAGTCCGGCCAATTGTTTTCATTTGTTGGTCTTAGGATATAAAGGAAATTACTGTCAACATTTTCAGCCGTTCACAAATCTACCATTCCGTTTTGGCGATAATGACTGTGCATGCGTAAATGAGAGAGAGAGAGAGAAATAATAGAATTTTCCATTTTGGAAATTTAAGCAGACTCGTACCATTCATTTGTGAGTCAATGGGGGGAGGGGGGTTGAAGAGGATAAAGTTACGCCCAAATGCAGCAGCATGCTCCAGTTAAGTGAACAACTCGCCTTCGCGTTTCGTGCCAGAAATTCCATCTCTCGTGATGTCATGGTGTCACTTCACTCCAATTGGCACACAACCTCGGGTCTCTCTCCTTCCTGCTTGAGACTGTTTCGTATTGGTCGTCTGTGTGGTTTTTAATCCCCCCGAATGGTCATTCATTTCCACCACTTGGAGAAACATCGTTACACCTGTGCACCCTATTCCCAAGACTCTCTTCATATTGCCAATGCCATTAACTTCGCTACGTCCTCATCCACGAAGACCCTTTATCCACCTCATGCAGCAGTGGTGTCATGGGGAGATTATTTCCCATTTATCGTTTTGTTGAAACCTCAAATCGTCAATTTTCAGAACACCAACAATAGGTGAAACAAACTTTATTGAAATTTCACGATATCGCAATCCTTTTACGGTAAATGCATTTCGGGCTGCATTTTCGAAGAAAAATAACCCAATGATATCACGTTGGGCATTCCCAATGCGGTTTCCCAAATACGGCACTCCTGTTTGTTTACCTACCCATTTTCCAATGGAAGCGAGTTTCATCTGAGAAGATGATTTTTTCAGCAAGACATCCGGCTGCTATCATCAAAGTACGAAGTCTGTAAGGGTGCACGCGGCATTTGTAAATTGTAGACCCTCTACCGTATAGATATATCAATAAACAAATTATGATTTTCTATGAACGTTTTATTTAAATTAGCAAAACAATCTAACTTGAAAGACTCTGTGTTTTGACATGTCAGGTTTATCGATGATAACCACGACTAGCCAGACCGCCTTTCGGCCACACAAACGCACACCGATAAATTGTTGTCGAATCCCATGACGGCTTAGTGACGCATCAGTGTTTTGAATGGGGCAGGGCTTGTTCTGGTCGATGTTGGAGAGACTTAGCCAATCTGCATCCACCGCTGTTTTCGAAATGAAAGGTGGTCGCTTGGGGCTATAATTATGAAAAATTGCCTCCTAAATATTTTCAGGACTTATCGATGGGCGTATCTGTCCTTCCGTTTCTGGATTGGAATGTGGATATCCCTTTTCCTGTTCATCATGGTGGCCTTCGACCTATCGGCTCTCGTGCGCTTCATTACTCGTTTCACGGAAGAGTCGTTTGCGTTGCTAATCGCCTTGATTTTCATTATCGAGGCCTTCAAAAAGACTTACTACATCTCCAAGACTTACCCAGTCAATTAGTGAGTACATTAAATAATGCCTACTTAAGTACGCTAAGTACAAATAGAAATACTAACATGCGATTTCAGCGACTGGGCCCCATTCCACGCCCCTCCGATGGACTGTCGCTGCATCATGCCGACCAACTACACAAACGCCGAACTGCTTGCCGATGCCAAAAGTCGTCATCCAATCCTCGATCTACCATTCATTGGAACCAATGACACCGATGCTCACCATCACCCCAATGCCAATGCAGTAGGTCGTCCATATTCTCCTGGATTCTGACGATTTTATTGACCAAGGCAGAATCCCCCAATTTGGGAGGCGGTTTGCTTGAATGTCGTAATAGATGGCGCCAATTCCATCGGACTATTGATGATTGTGGGGGTTTTCTTCTGTGTCACGAATAGTAGCTGCACACGCCTGGCCAGGTTAGAACAGATTGTTATACAATTCTGTTTCCAGCCACGCACCCCGGGATATTGTGTAGTTCCGTGCGCTCTAAATCCGCTTTGACTGTGCCAACCTACGTTTTCAGCTGTCTATCGGTCCGGCAGCGCCAACCTGTGAAAGACAGTTTTATAAGCTTTGTATCTGAACGTGTAGTAGTAGAACGTGGCCGAAACACGACAGTCGACGGCGTCGTAAAAGGATTGACAGCTTCTCCGTGTCTGCTGCACAGCGACGTCTCGCCAGTTCGCTTTTAGAGCTTCGTCGTAAACATCAGTTATCAAATATTCCCAATCTCCTTCTGTCTTCGACGTGCAGTGGCCAGGTTTCGCAACCTTCGATTATGATTGGATGTATTGCAACGCGGTAGAGGCGAACCGTTGCTAGGAGGGTTATCTCTGTGCGGCCCCACAGCTTTTGGAATGCCCTTCTGGCGCTGTCGACATATATTTCTACTTCCTCCTTCGCTTAATCGTTTGGTAGCATAGTGGATGCACGTGAAGATTGGCGTATAAAACGTACTCAAACGGACAAACTCCACCCACTAAAGGCATTCCATTTGGCTTCAACTGCCCCCCTCCCAACCTCAAACCTATTAATGTCCGCCTTCGAACAGACCATTGACTGGGACACCTTGAACAAGAACTACTACAGTTGGGAATCGATGGATGCACAGGCACAATGCGGTATTCTCCGCGGCGTTTGGAATAACGAGGCTTGTAAGGGATTCCATGCACCCGACGTCTTCTTCTTCTGCGTTATCCTGGCAACCCTCTGCTTCGCGATGTCCTACGGCCTGCGGAGCCTGCGCAATTCAAGTTTCTTCCCCGCAAGAGCAAGTCATCAATTTCATTGCTACTTTTGTAGTAATAGCATGAGGTGGTTGTTTTATTATAGTATGTGTGTATTCGCATCAGGTCCGCTCTTTGATTTCTGATTTCGCCGTGATGATCTCCATCGTTGTCTGCACCCTCATTGATTACTTCAGTGGACTCAAAACGCCCAAGCTGCTAGTACCTCTCTCCTTTGAACCCACACTTGGATTCAACGTAAGCAAGTTCATCAACCGAACAGCTGATCTGTAAATCGGTCAATTAAATAGTTTAGTTCTTTTTTTCTGTCTTCTCCAGAAACGTGGTTGGATAGTGCCGCCCTTCAATGGTAATCCCTGGTGGTCGTCTCTGTTGGCCGTTATTCCGGCTGTTCTAGCCGTTATCCTGATTTTCATGGATCAGCAGATCACTGCAGTCATTGTCAATCGACGTGATAACAAACTTAAGGTACGTGTTCTTGCTTGCCTTTCGATTTGATGAGTTGTGCGAATTTTACCGCAAATAATTGTGTGTGTGTGTGTGTGTTGTAAGAAAGGAGCGGGCTACCACTTGGATCTGCTCATCGTCACCATCACAATCGCCTCGAATTCGATCCTCGGGATCCCCTGGTTCGTCGCGGCCACCGTGCTCTCGATAAATCACGTCATTTCGCTCAAAAAGGAATCAGAATCCGCTGCTCCCGGCGAGAGACCAACATTCCTTGGCTGTCGCGAGCAACGAGTTACCGGGTTCCTTATTTTCCTCTTCATCGGTCTCTCTGTGTTTATGGCGAAGGTCCTGCGTGTAAGTTGCCTGCTTCGTCAAACTTACTACTACAACAACAACTTTGACAACCACTACCAGTATTAAAAGAACTGCTGCTATTTTAACATACATAGGTGACATAGAACTAAAAGCTCTCAGAGGATATGTTTGGATTCAAATTTACTGCGTGTTAGATCTTTGTCGTTTCTGGAAGTGGACATTATTTATTACGACGTACTTGCAACATATCCCTGGATCATAGGGGTATATAGTCAATGATATAACTTGTGGAATTACTATCACATTGGCTAATCATAAAGTTATTGTCGAGCGGTTGTCAACTTTCCAGTTGGCGGAGACGCAATAGCCGCCAATCGCAGGCCTGTTTCTAACCGATTCGAGTCTTATGGTTCGTATACATGAAATGTTTACTCTAGACCTAGAGTCTCACACATTTGCATATTTGATGATCTACTAACAGCCTCTTTCCCTCCCCCCCCTTCCTCAGTGTATCCCGATGGCGGTGCTTTATGGAGTATTCCTGCTCATGGGGATAACATCTCTCAATGGTCTTCAACTCATTCAACGATTCACGATCTTCTTTATGCCCGCGAAATATCAACCGGACTACCCCTACTTGCGGTAAGTCAGCTTACCCCTTTCCACTCGAGGATGCGTGCCCCGATCAGCCTCACATTTGATCGACCACATATACTACAACAGAGAGATCCGTACTGTGTGGTTTAACTCAGTGGTCGCTATCTAAAGATACAGGACCAATTCCCGAACTCAATAATTTCTGCATTTTTGTGCTCTAGCCCTTTTATCACAAATCTTGCCTCATTTCTCCTCAGCCACCTTCGCCGTTCCTTATTCCGCTCCTTCTCCCATTCCCCCCCTCCCCCCGCTCTCAGGCAGATACCCTGCAATAGCAACAACACACCCAACCGTTCAATGGGCAAGCCATTTACAATCTCGCTTTACGTGTCGTTATAGTCACGTTCGCCTTGGTCGAATACACCTCTTCACTCTCATCCAAATCGTGTGTCTGGGACTCCTCTACACCATCAAGTCAATCAATCAGATTTCTATTCTCTTCCCTCTAATGGTACGTAACACACCCACCGCGTAACACTTTATCCGACTGCTTGTGTTGACGAGTCTGTGTTCTTTTGTTTTCCTAAATAGGTGCTCGCAATGTGTTTTGTTAGAAAGGCCCTGGACTATCTGTTCACACAGGACGAGCTCTTCTGGTTGGATGATATCCTGCCCGAGTGTTCCTGTTGCGCGTGCTGTTCTTGTGTGACGAAAGGCGAGGCTCGCACAAACCAATCTTCTCACGACATGAGCAGCAGGGTTACTCTGGTGCGCATTGGTTTTTTTTCTAAATATACAACCTTCAATTGTAATTACACTATATTCGAATCGATTTCATCCTCATTGTTTCCATTCCACTGTTTTCAGGACTCTCTTCCGATATCTGAACCCCTTCTTGGTAGAGCCGGCGAAAAGGTAAGCGCAGCCAGTTAAATTACTCAATGATCTATAAGTAGGGCATTTTTATAGTTAATATATCACCTTTATTTGTGGCTAGTTGTACCAGGTAAGACGCTTGCGTTTCCCCATACGATTTGCATTTTTGTTGGTGTTTTTTTCGAGGAAAACCTACTTGGCGTTGTTTCTGTGTAAATGTTGCCTACTCCGTCTTTTTATTTCGTCTCCCACAGCCCTTCAGTGTCAGCGAGGAGGTATCAAAGACCCTAATTTGGAGACAGTTGTCTGGCATCGGGTTGGTGGGTGGTGATAACGAGGACAAAAAAACGTGAGTTTCAATCCAATCACAGCTAGGCCATCAAATCTCTTGGATACTACTTCTGATGATAATATTTCCCACCCTCTTCTCCATAGTCGGCATCGACGCAAAAAGGGGAAACGCACCGATGATGCGACCGGAAGCGAATCTGAAAAGAGCGGCCCTGAGCGACGTCGATTCCGGAAGATCCGCCTGTTTTCAAACGACTTCGATGGCAAAGACATTGGTCGGGATATCGCTGGTCTATTCCGCCACAACGAAAATAACAGCACCGTCAAGGAACCGCGTTCTACTGACGATGATATCGCGGTTGCCTCCTCATCCTCAGCTCATCGAAAGCAGCAACGCCTCAAGACGCCCGCGATAAAAATCAATCCACCGAGTCAACAGGGCTCCCCGACGTCTAGCAGAAAAAACTCAAAGCATTCGTAGATTATTTTGTCATCACGGTCTTCGTCGTCGTATCTAGTTGAGAGTTCATATCTCCACCCAACATGTCCCAAACAATGCTCAATAACACAAACACTCAATGCCCGCGCACACAAGCACAATACTGTTTAGAGGAAAATTTCTACGATTTAGTAGTAAGATAGCTTCCCTCCATGTTATCCCCAACCCTAGCGTCCATATGCCCAGTTATGCCAACACCTCTTCCCTTTCCAGCAGCGCCGCACCAACCTCCGCCCTAAAAGACGGCTTCTTGGTGTGTGCAGGCCGTTTTTGTTGTAGATTACCCATTTCCCCTGTTCGAATCTTTAATTATACGTGTAACACTAATTCGCGCGAACATATCGCTTGATACAATAATTATAGAAGCAGTTGTGCATGGCAACTTTTGGTTGTACTGGGATGGACTAAAGAAACATTTAGCGCCATTATTATTAGACATTCAGCGGATAACGTTCAAGGGGACTAAATCCTTTGCATTTAAATGAAAAACAAGAAGACGCGATTTATTTTGAAAATTAACAATTTGTTAACACCAAATATCTTAAGTACATAAAGCTCAACACACGATGTAAACAATTTTAGTTTTATTATTAATATCGTGTTGAACTATAATATAACGCAATTCGTGAATATTTAAATAGGGTACCACAGTTTGTTTAAGCGTATAGCGTGATTATGCGAACAACCTCAGGACAACATTCAGATTTTTAAAATCAAGGACTGCTTATGGACCTGCTTATCTTCCTTGTTTTACGTGCTAGAATTAATTCTGCAATAATTGTTGAAAGTAGTTTAAAACACGCTAATGTAAGTTATTTATACATATATATGTTGGGGGTAGTAGGGGTTACATCGGGGGAGAGGGGGTAGCTCAGTGCATAGTGGGGGTTAGGGGCAACTGTACTTGGGGAACGGGGTCGAGGGTTTTTAACATGGGAATCACGAGTCTGCTCATGTTCGTTAACGGGGATATTCGGAGAACGTTGGTTGTTCGGCGTCATAGCTTGCATTGCTCTGAGAATCTTTTCCATCCCGCGCTTCCACTCGTTGGTGTCCGTTTTACCGTCTTCTTCCGCGTCCTCGTTCGAAGATACCGGCCGACGGTTCGTCGTCGACGTCTTCGTATACGCAGCCGTTGTTTCGTCATCTTCTTCGACGTCCTCGTGCGAAGATACCGGTCGATCGTTCGTTGTCGACGTCTTCGTAGGCACGGCCGTGGGTTCTCCACATTCCTCGATGTCTCCGAGCGAAGATACCAATAGACCTCTCATCGTCGACGTACTCGTTAGTTGCATTTTATGGGCGATCTCGAAAATAGAACAAAAATGGCCAACGAAGAGACTAACCGTTAGCTGCACGTCGATATTAGAAGTCCGTGAGTTTAGCCCAGCTTGAGTCCGTTAAAACAAAACCCCTTTATCCGTATTAAAAACGACCATTTATAAAAAGTGATTGGGATTCATGTAAAAGTTTATTAGAACATTTATTTTGACTTAATTAGAGTGTTTTCGCCTCACCACCTTTCCCTCAGGCAGCTTGTTCGGCCTCCTCCCCGGAGTGGAGTTCCAGGTCTCCGACGGCTTCGAACTTGACGGCGTTCACCGGTCATGTAGTAGAGAGTGTACGGTATACATAAACAATAAAAATATTTTTGTTTGGCTGCTACTTATTTTATTATTATCATTGATGGTGTTATTTTTGTGTCTCGGACCCCACCTCCCCCCTCAATCTATCTCCCTCCTTCTTCGCTCTCGACGTCGCTCTCGTCTCCAGAGGACGACATCTCCGCGTTATCAGCGAATCGAAGGGGTTTGGTGGTCTTTCGCTTTCTCCGTTCCGGGCGTCCGTTGAACACCATTACATCGTTGCGGTGTAGCGTTTGGTGTCTTCCAGATTTCCGTTCCACAACTACGGTATCGAGTCGCGGGGTCCCGATCACGTCGAAGGGGCTAATCCACGGGTCTTCGAGCTTTGTTTTTCGTGCCTGGTTTTTGACCAGGACCCACTGGCCTTGATGTAGGTCCTTCCCCTGCCGGGTTTGTTCGCCCCTCTCGCGGAGTTTTTGAGATCGTCTGCGGATATGCTTCTCTGCATTGGCGCGGGCTTCCGGGACTTCTCTCGCCCTACGCAAGCCGTACCCGAGCGACCTCTCTTCGGCCCTTTGGATCCCTCGGTCAATTCCAAGCCAAGGCCGCCGTCCAATTTTCACCTCAAAGGGGCAGTAGCGGGTCGTGCTGTGTTTGGTCGTTAGATAGGCCCAAAATGCCTCGGCCAGTATCTGCCGCCAGTCTTCCGTGCTCCCCTCGCAGATATTCCGGATGCGGTCCTTGATTGTGCAGTGGAATCTTTCGACCCCGCCGTTTCCCTCCGGGGGTATGGGGTCGTTCTCGTGTGGTGGACGCTGAACCTGTCGCAGAGTTCTTGAACTTGTGGTGCGTTCACGTTGGCCCGTTGGTCGTTGTGCAGCTGTTTTGGGGCTCCGTATCGGAAGAACCATTCGTCTTGCAGTATCTGGAGGATCTGTTTGAGATGTGTTATGTGTTCCTCACGTGTTCTCGAGAACACGATGATGTCGTCCATGTAGTCCGATACGAATTAAAGCCCTTTAAACAGGGAGTCCATAGCGCCTTTGAATATAGCAGGGGCGTTCGTGAGTCCAAATGGCATTACGTTAAACTCATACAGTCCCCATGGGGTCACAAAAGCCGTCTTAGGGCGATCCTTCGGATTGACCCCGATCTGCCAGTATCCGCTAGCTAGGTCCAACGTAGTGAAGACGGCAGAACCTCCCAGCCTTGCCATTATGTCCCTAGGCTTGAAGAGCGGGGTTGCGACCTTCACGGTTTGCCTATTCAGTTTTCGGAAGTCGACACAAAGACGCCACGTACCGTCGCCCTTCCGTTGGAAGAGCACTTGGCTCGCGTAAGGGCTCACACTGGGTTGTATTACCCCTGCGAGCAGCATTTCGTTGACCTGGCGCTTGAATTCGTCGTGGAGGTCGAACGATATCGATCGGTTCGTGTGACGAAACGGTTCCCCCGTTGTGGGGATGTCGCACCGGAATTCGAGTGCTCTGCCCAGTTCCGCGGTCGAGAAGGCGAACATGTCTGGGTATTGGTTTACCAAGTCCTGGACCTCCTTAGGGGCTCCGGGAATCTCGATGGGCTCGGCGTTTATTTGGTTCCTAGGTTCCCTAATTGCTTTGTCAAACGTTACCTTCTTTGTCTTGAAGTTCAACGTGGAAGCCTCCCTCTTGAGGTAGTCCAGACCCAGGATTATGTCGGCGTTAAGGCCGGGTGCCACCACGAAGTCCCACTTGTACAGCCTGCCCTCGTGCGCGAAACTGATCGTGGCTACTTCGGATTGGGATTCATGTAAAAGTTTATTAGAACATTTATTTTGAATTAATTAGAGTGTTTTCGCCTACATAGAGAGAAAAATCTGGCACAAATATGTGGTCAAGATTATTCCCTTCGCGCGCTTAGAAGTTGACTATTATATTGAGACAATGTATAGGAAGTTGACTTATAGGCGCAGAATGGAAATTACGGAAAAAACAAAAGAATCACCCATTATTGAAGAAATAAAACAAATAGCGACTGAAATGTTTGCCATCTTCACATAAATTTAATTTATGCGTTCAATTAGAGCATAGACACCAAGGCCCAGTTCTCTGATTAACATGTTTGCGGATATCTGGGTTTTGATTTCCTCAAGGCGTGGCGCGTACTTCAAATTTAATTTGTTGGGTGTGCACATTGTCAGATTTGTCGATTTTGTTATCAAGCATCGACGACCATTCGATACAAAATATATGTTTCTTTCAACGCGATAGTGGTTTACAATCTATTAGATTTATGGCTCTTTGTGTTGATCGTTTCCCTTTTAAATACTATGTCGCGACAAAGAAAATTTGTTCAACATCTTCCCCAAACCGTACGTAACACCTCTCAGACAGTCGAAACTGTTGTTCCACCTGAAGATATATTTTCTAATTTTGTGAGCATAATTTCTTATAATAGTGTGAAAACTACGAGAATTGTTTCATTTATATTTCGCTTTCACAATATTTCAGAAAATATCCGGCGTTTGTGAACCTATTGACTACGAAGAATATGTTGTGCGGAATAAAGCCTCAATTATGTGTGATCCCCATCGCGACTTGGTTTTGTTTCCTTTGGATGAAGTCAAGGTGTGTCATTTTAATTCTTTCTTCGTAAAACCGTATTGTCCTCGGGAAGTCTACCTTGTATCGTACATCAATGTGAATGCGTGCTCATGTAACTTCTGTCAATATGCTTTATCACAGTCTGTCCCACCAAACCTAGCTATCTGGATTCATTTTTATTTTTTGATTATGAAAAGCCACTTCCAAGTCGAGTAAGGAACCAGCGCTGCAAATCCTCATCAAGCGCCCGTGCATGGCATTTGCGGATTTATTTTCTGTATTTTCTAGCACCATAAACCTGATCGAATCTCGCTTATGACCGCTTGTGGTGTTTGGGTGCTACAACCACCCGACGTCACGGAGCTGACAAAATCCAATGCACTGGCGCGTCACGTTGAAGCCACGTCCATGCCGTCTCATTGGTGCATGATTCAGGAACCATTGGCGATGTTTCGAGGCAGTTTTTGTGACCTTCCTTGTGATAAGTAAGCGCCTTCCACTGTCTATTATTCGCCACAGAATCTGTGCTGTTTATTTTGACTTTTATAGTCTGTGTTACACATCTTAACCACGTGACTGTTGTTATAATTGTTATGCTCGATAGTATAGTGGTTAGCATCGTCGCTCTGATGGCGAGGGACCCGAGTTTTTCATGAATGTCATAAAAACGCTCCTAAGATATGTTAGCCGCGCGGCGTGAGGTTTGAAGGTTTATTGGGTATGCAAATTTGGAGCGATGCCATCCTGAGTTGCTATTTACTTCGAAACAAGGTCGTCCAGGATATTGTCCCGGCGCATATTGACTTCTTTTTGTTGAGTACGGGGGTAAGGTGGGTCCCATAATACTTCTCATTAACATTAACAACGTCATTTGTTTGTTTCAATCTCCATAATCGCGGTATGTCGTTGGCTGACACTTGCCAAATGCTAAAAATAGGAGGGACGAGTTTCCCACGCAACCAACTGATTGGTTTGTGGATTGAGTTTTATCCCCTTCTCAGCTTGTGCCCCTCAACATCTTGTGCCTACATTAGATCGTGGAAACAGCTGTGATTATGTGGTCCAATTTCCAGATACAAAAAACCGTTAAATGTCACTGCGTCTGGCCCGCGTGTCGGTGCGCGCGACGCGCACGATTTGGCATGGCTCTATGGGCTGGTATTGTGGCGCTGCCACAATTGTGGCGTGGACGTAGTATTCTCCCCCATCCATATAGTCTTGTGTAAAATAATGGGCATTTGACGATTCAGAATGCTCTCTTACATTTTCATTTTGCAGAACAAGCCTACCCTTTTTCTACCGGGTTCCACGTGACGATAATTTCTGCATGAGTCTGAAAAAGTCATTCATTCATCTTATGCTGCATGTTTTTCATTCCCATACCAACCTCCCTCTCACTTCACAGGAAGGTCAATGACCTCTTGGGTGCACCTAAACCCCAATGGTACGCCATCGATCACGCCATGGATCGAATTTCTCCGGCGACGGCGGCAGCACCATTGCCGACGAAATCTTCGGCGAATAGCGACGGCAACAACTCCACCGGCGGTGCCGCATCTAGACTGTGGACCAGCGCAAGGCGTTGTGCGGCGTTGGCTTCATCCTCTGCATCCACTGCTGCCTTGTCTGGGTGTGCAGGTGACGAAAATCTCCTTACGAAGGATATGCCCGGTGTAAGTCTTTTTCCTCGGCGAATCTATCTCCTGCTAAATTACCAGCCGGATTCGTGGAGAACATGTTTCACGAAAAACCTTTGGAATTCGATCTAAAGGCTACAGGTTCACAGGATCCACTTTTTTCGGCGATAATCGAAGGAGGTGTCCCGATGGTGTTGCGGTCTACCTCGGGTGGCACTGGTGACGCCCTCTGAAAACATATTCCCTAGAAACGTCGTGTGAATACTACATTAAGCCGGCTTATCTCTAGTAAAAGAAAACCGCCACATTTGGATTTGGTCTTCCTCCTCCTTTTCCTCTTGCTAGTTATCCAAGGTTAAGACGCGACAATATCAGTGAAAGTAATTAAATTGGGTATGTGAATATCCAGTGGCCACTTACAAATGACGGAACCTTAAAAAGACACGGAAGACTGGCGGCAACGTATGAAAAGTGCCTGTTGAAGCACGTGGATCAATGGATCAATATTGAATGGTAGGGGTTGGCGGAAAAAAACATTTCTTTTTTGTGTTGCTATTTCAATTTTTGGGTTGGTCTGGATGGGACCAGGAGCCGCGTTGAAGTATTGGCAGCAAGAGCCGTAGCGAGTTAATATGGGTGTCCTCTCTCGTCGCGTTTCTGATATTCTGTTCGTCAACTTTTGTCCTAATGGCGCAACGCAGCAATTTTAAAACCACATCTGATCGTCACAGTTGGTCCCACAGGTGTGTATTTGCCAATGCGTCATCTACACTTGTTTGCCTCATCATTACGATTTCGCTGACTTTTAACTGTTGTAATTGCTTTATTTTGGTCACATGACGCCAATTGCGCCTAAATAACGTTCTTTACTTACAAATGAGACTAGATCCACAAAGATGATGCTTACTATCGCAGTGGGGAGCGGTCAAAATAGATGATCAGTACACGAGGAGCAAGGAAACCTTATGTAACAACACATATGTGTTGTATTGAACGCAGTACGTTCTCCGAGACCCATGAGCAATTTTACCAGGGCCCAATGCGGAGGCTGTTACACAGGGCTACAGCGGTCGCAGTCGTTTCTGTCCCCTTAAGGGCAGAGGCGTGATGCGCATGGCGCGTTAAATGCGTTTTGCACTTTTACGTGGTATTTTATTTCTGATTTTTTTTGTAAAACTGCAGTCCTTTAGGGGGCCAGTCTGTTGGGTATCAAAATGGTTTCACATTTGGCTCCTACTGTGGTTGTTGAGTGGTGGGGGGTCAATTAGCCGGATGAGCTACGGTTTTCAGCACGGCATCTGGCTTCACGAAGACAAAAAGAAATTCAACACCGCCCACAAATGCTTCTACGCGGCGTTCGTCGTTTGAGCGGCTATATCTTCTCCTACTACAGGATGAGCCGACACTTCGCGACATCAGCAGGATACATCTTGGTTATAGGGGCCACCGCGGTTGCTTCACGCTGCCTTGGTGTAGTCCTTTCGGCAGTTTCACCTCTGCCTTAAGGATCACCACATCAACCCAACATCCGCCTTGTACTGTAGGATTATATATCTATATCAATCTTCCTGTTTATTGCGACCTTCAAAATTAAACGCTTTGTTTTTTCATCGGCTGAAATGTAAACACACTATCCACGCCCAGTGCTTTGTTCGCCGTCGGAGAGTTCCCCACACGAGAATGGTTGACGCATAATCTCCGCGATTAATGGCGATTTCCATCCACATATAAATTTTCGCGACGGTATTCTCCTAAATGATCAACCGGCTTCATTGTGGTTTTTCTATGAAGATTCTCGGGAATCGTTTAGCAGATAGCGGCGTCCCCAGTGCCACCCGTGGTGGTCTGACCTGGGGGGTCGATTCCATGTCCCTCACCAACAGAGCTAGCATACTAACCGCCACACCACGGGGCCTCCCATGAATAATGGCGGTGTGGCAATAATAATAATCGTTTTAAGACTTGTAATATTACTTTATTATGTTTGCGAGTACCGGAACAACCAGCATGAAGGTGACAGGCTTCCAAAGTTGATACGCCTTTTTTTTAAAATGAAATAGAAGAATTAGAGGGGTGGGTTGGTTCGAAAATTCCGATCAACTGCTGAACTACTAGGCGGGATCACTAGATGACCCTTAGTCGACGAGTCTTCCTTAATTTGCGGCCATCCACCAAGTGGGTCAAAATTGTCATCGCAATACAAAAGTTAAAAAAATTTCTTAGGGGGGTAGAAGTGGCATCCCACCCGAGGTGTATAGGACCTGCTTCCACTCCCTGTTCAGCTCGATCTGGGTAAACAAAGAATTCTCAACCGTCTGGAGTGCCCCCAAGTGCGATAAGACGGTGTGCTCATTTTATAGAGGCATCAATCTTATCGTCAAAACCGCGAAAACATTCTCCGCACTCCTGCTAATCCGCTTCACCTCGACGAGAGAAGCTCGCACCCGCCTTAATCAAGAAGGCTTCCGGTGCGGCCGAGAATGTGTGGACTTGAACTTTACCCTACGCAGAATACTGTAACATCGCCACAAGTACCAGCAGCCAGCCATAGCGGTTTCATTGATTTCCTGGAGGCCTTCGAATCGGTAAACAGGGTCTCGGTTTGGGCAGTAAGGCAATCGGACGGCATTCCCGGAAAACGTGTGAACAGATGCTGCTCAACTACATACCGGACTGGTGGGGTAGGATTGTATGGAGGGTTGAATTAACCCTTAATATAGCATAGACTAATTGTCTGTATTACCGGTATAAGTCAAATAGCCAACCGAGACCTTTACAGAATGAGAACACGTGCAGCCACGTCGAATAGAATATTCTTACAAGTGCGGTACAATACTCAGCATGGTAAAACACAATTAGAAGTTAAAGTTAGCAACCACCACAACTGGGTAATGCAATCCAGCGTTTATTACAACATCGTACAAGTTACCCCGAACTTTTCTATCGTCGATCTGTAGTTCGCTGAAGATATCGTTGTCCAGCGAAACATCCCGACTGCCCTGCAACCGGGATAAGCCGATTAAATGATTTAGGAAATGCAGTCGGGCTCTTAATAAACACGTCGAAAACTAAAGTCTTTTCGACATGCTCTTACCAGCACACCCAACCAATTTACCTCAACGATTCGCCGGTCGACTGTCCCAGCCTTCAAATACCTGGGCTCAACAATACTCCCGAATTAGACAAGCGAATGAGGAGGCCAGGAATGAGTTCCAGCAGCTGCGTACTACGCCGAGCGGGGTTAAGTCTTCGGGCTAAGTTTCATATAAATCGCACTGCTATCCGACCAATCCTAGCCTAAGGCTTTGAACCTTGGCAACTGTGTATCCAAGAAACCAATAGATAGAAAAATATTGGATCACTGGTTTTCTCTACGACGAATACTGATAGCGGACTGGCGTGACAAGCTCTCCAACAACGAAAAAATAAGACGGTGATATTCGGACGCGAAGAAGCTGTCAACGCCGCCCAGCGACATGAATGATTGTGTGCATAGCTATTCAATTAGAAAACGAGATTATTTTCAAATGCCTACTTAGGATTAAAAAACGGTCTGTTGATCGAAGGCCAGGGAAAATAATGGGACATTATCTTTCATTAAGAACCACTGTGAAGGCATCCATGGAGACCTTGATCCGATTTGGCCGATCCACCGGGAACCTATATCAAATATCAGTTGGATATAACTTGCCAGCACGAAGACATACGCCCATGCCGCTTCTATTATCTCTTTCACTTCTTTCCTCTTTCACTTCTTTCCTCTTTCACTTCTTACCTCCCTCTTCTTCTTCTTCTCTGTGGCTGCGCGCCCAACAGGCCAAGAGCACGACACCGATCTATGCATAAATCTATGCAACCACCCGCATTCCTTTCAGGCGTCCTCCGGAGTCCTTCTCGAGGCAGACATCGCGCTTTGCAGTCGCGCCGAGTACCAGGCCCATCAGCGGTCGCGGGAGGCTGCATTGGCGTCCGCACCCTCCAACGCCACCAGGAACTCCTCCTCTCCGCTTGTGGATGTCCCTGCCCGACGTAAAATGACTCTTCGGCAACTAAATAGCGACGACCTTCCCCGTCTGCGGAGTCGTGAACCGGGTACTGGGGCGTTGGAACTTCTTCCTCTGGGCATGTATTTGGTGGCCCCGCGTGATTGGTGTCTGTTTCCGTCCAAGCCACAGCCATCCTCAGTCTCCAGCGACAGCAAAGATCTCATTTTCCTAGGTATGATTTCGATTTGTTCTAGCGAAGTTTCTCTGTTTTAACTAAGATAACTTTATCAAGAGAAGGGCCTTGATGGTGTTGCTTAGCAACTTCCCCGCGGTAGCGCTATCATCGCCTTGGGAGGGGGAGGATTCTGTTGATGGACGAGATGGCACAGGCGGTCTAGGCTCATCCCCGACAAACACGACTCCCTAAAGAAATTAAGAGGTGTTTACTGTTGCAAAATGCAGTGTAGCCCAGAATCGTCGGTAATGGGAGGTAGGGGAGGAGGGAGCATTGGGGAAAACGACGTGGAATGGGAGGGAAGGATAGATGCCAAAGCGGAGTGGGGAAGAGATGGGGGAAGCGATTGTATGGACGAGTTCAAATTTAGAACCACGGCCGGAAAGTCACAGCAACCTACCCTCGATATATTGGCTTTCCCTGAAACCAATGCATTGTAGGACTTGGCATAGGCAGCGAGTTTGGCCGTGCATGAGGCGAAAAACCGTGCCAGTTGGGTATCCACAGTGTAGATAGTGGAGGCCACTTCGAATTGCGCCGAAAAGATGGGTCGTTTGTTGTCCACCCAACTTGGTTCCGATTGGGCCGAACCCGCAGTTTCGGCGCGTAGACGTCGCTGAATTAAGATCAGTATTAGCACTCAAGGATCTTTGGTGAAAAATGTCAATTTGGTATGGTAGTAGTATTTTGCCTCCTGCGTTGGAAAAAATACCAATCAATAGTTTCACAGTTTGGCAACACACAGAATAACTGCTTAAAGGTCGCTTACGGGTTGTGACGATATCCTTTATAACCAAGTGTTGTAGGTTTGAAATTCAGTTGAAACTTGAACTGCTTCATGACGGTCAAACCAATAATAGCTGGACCCGTCGCCGACACCAAGAATTTGCATAGGAATTTGGTGCCGTCTCGTATAATATTAATCATACAGAAGCCAAGGATTTTCAGGATATGACCAGTGATACCAATAATCAACTGGTTTGTCTTCTGTATACATAGACTTGGACAGAACTTCTTTAATGCCTGGATAGGAATGAGTGATTCCACACTCCCAGTATCAACAATAAAGGACATCTTTTTTCCATGTGAATTCGTTAGTTCCTTAGAAATATGACCAGCGCTCTGATTGCTAGAACTCATCAGAGCCATATCAGATATATTGTCCTCGAAATCGTTTGTAATCGCACAAACCTTGGATTTGCAGACCGACTTGATGTGGCCTATTTTGCCACAATTATAGCATTTCGCATCACGGAATTTACATTGCTCCCGTGAATGCAATTTGCCACACGAATGACAAGTATGCAATGAATTATCAGTCTTCTTTTTGCGATTTTTGAATATCGGCGTGTTTGGTAGGTAAACAAAACCATCTATTCTGACCGCTCCCCACTGCGATTCGGCAAATGGCCCCCATTTATTTATTAGCATTCATTAAAATTCAATCTGCGTGGATGATCAAAAACAAATACGATAATTTATTTCTTTGCTCAATTTAAGCGACTTGATTTTTTTCGGTGGCTCAATTGCCATTTTGAAATACTATTGATTGGTGCATTTAAAAGAAACTTGATTGGTAAGCGACTTCGGTTACTGTTTGTAGCGTTTTATTCGGAGAGGTTCTATAACTGGCTTCTCCGCCAAGACATTTTGTCCTTAATCCCATCTACTCGTAGAATACAGAATATAGGAGGATGCTTATAGGCTGAAATTACCCTTATCAGATGCAATTGAATCGGTCAACGCCATCGGGCGTCGTTGGCTCCGCTTGGACCACCGAATACCTCTCCCAAGCAACCGCCACATCGTCAGTGACCGCCTCGAATCATTTTTCTCACTCTCTGGAGGCTGTGACGAGGTTTACGTCTGTTTCGAAGACGCCGACCTGCGGTCTGCCTGGATGAGCGCCATCAAGTCGGCCCTGGAAGCAGAGCAGACCAGGCAGCATCTCGGCTACTCGACCGACCGCTGGTTCACGCTAGCCGACGTCGTATCCTCGAAGTGGGCTCTTGACGGGAAGCTACCCGATGTCGACTCCTTGAGGAGTGCTCTTCAAAGAGTGAGCCATTTTTTCTGCATTCCCGCGCTCCAAATGTGGCTTTTTCTTCGGCCTCAAACCCTCTCTCGCTCATTAGTCATCATCTGATTTCAAACTACCCTTCATCTTCTAACATTCCTTTCACTCCCCTCCCCAATCCGTTCGTTCCGCAATCACCATTCTTAGGCGCCTTCTCATTGTGCCCCAAGAACCTTTAGAGGAGGACAGGCTCATCTGGGTTGTTGGTTTAATATTTCAATTGATCAAATCTGTCGTTTTTTTGGTAATTTACCAAATTTATTGATTTCTGGAGCTAGCTCGCTTGCTACTACCTTCATAATGGGATGGCTGCACTAGCGAATGACTGACTGTTGTTGAAATTAGTTTCTCTCGCTCTTTGATGTTTTATTCATTTCATTGTCTAGTTTTCCCAAGAAAACGATCTCTTTGTTAGCCATCAAAGGCAAAATGATCGCCTAAGTCTACTGTCCTGCTACCCGGAAATCAAGGTGAGTATATCTCCTTCTTCTACTACTACTACTACTACTACTAATTCTTATTATTCTTATTCGTGCGAACGGAATCTGTACTTCTTAAAGATTTGCCCATTAGAGAGTCGTCTTGTTACTGGTTTTATTGTTTCAGATTCTCTGTGTTGATCCGGGTGGTTCTTAGACGTCCGTAGACCAATACCCGGGAATTTGTTGTCGTTGTGGTTGTTGCAGAGTCTCGGTTTGGATCCTTTCGTTGAATAACCTCTCGATCCACCGATGTTTTTTGCGCGGCTCTCCTGCCAGAGGATAAACCGGTGTCATGGGGTCTGCCATGCGGATTCTTGGGAATATATTTTACGGGCCATCGCGTCCCCATGTCTGATCTGGGGGTCGACCCCATGTCCCTCGTCACTAAAGTTAAGAGGTTGAGAAGAGGAGACGGTTTCTGTTACGTTCCTTTCGTGAGTCATGCCCATGGTGGAAGTGCAAAACCTCCACGAGGTTTTATTTTGGGTCATAAATTAGATATCAATAACCATAGAAGAGGAGACGATAAAGATGCTGTTTGTTTTGGCGTTGAGTTACTCAGCAATGTTTTTATCGAAATCTCATTGGGTCAGATGCCTTATAAAATCTCGCGTGATGTACTTAACAGCAGACCGCTTCCACCCCTGTGTTTTTGTCCAGATTCCCCTCCTCGTATGTCAAATAACATCCTCGGACAAAACACCGACATCATCGTCATCATCATCATACAGAAAATGCGCTGAGGAGCTTTTCGCTCTCTGCAACTCACTGCCCGCCTCCTCCTCCCCCTCCAGTTCGGCTGGTCTCCGGTGTCTGCCGGACCGGCACCGTGAGGGGGAGAAACGACGCTTCCTTGTCACATGTCTCTCCCTCAAAACCGGAATTAGAGCGGCCATTGAGGATTCCACTGGGTCGCCGGAAATTGTCAACGTGAGTCCTCTACAACGACCACGCGTTCAAAAAACCCTGTCAAGGCTTGTTACCGCCCATTCGATCACACTGCTAAATCTCCTGCATTCGTTTTTGTTGGTGTTGTTGTTTGAAGAGTGAGTGTGTCGAAGAGCTAGGAGCAAAGTCGGGATTTTAGCTGTCGTTTGAGCCAATTCCATGGACCCGTTAATTAAATTTGCGCTAAGAATGTTCTCATTGAGAGGTGTACAGGTGAAGGAGGGAATATCGGGAACCAATAAAATACGTCCTACAAATCGCTACTAAAGTAGCGTGACTTACTCCTCGACCAGAGACACTGCCCTCCTCCATGGTACCGCAAATACGCAAAGCCACAAGAGAATATGGTTTTGGTAAACCGTTCTCAGAGGACACACTGGACCAAGTCTGTGGGCCAGTAGTTGACTGATTTCTTTATTCCTTTGTGTGTGTGTGTGTGTGTGTGTGTGTCTAGCCGGAGCCGTTCTTCGTGACCTTTTTCCTCGCCAGCACCGCCGACGGAGGAACGCGTCTCTCCGAGGACTTTCACTGGGACCCAAACGAACCCTTGGTTGACGCGATGCTCTCTCCCGAAGTCTTTCGCCAACTTCCCTGGTACACCGCAACCGCTGCTTCGACGACGACGACTTCGGTCATGGTTGCCAGGGGGCCCCGCTCTGCCGCACCCCCACCGCCAGTGCCTCTTAATCCTCAAGGATCGGTCATCGCGATGCCGTCAAAGTTGGCCAAGTGCCGAACCGTGAGTTTCATTGTAAATCGAACCGTTTTATGCTACTATTCCGCCTTCCTTCTCGTTTATTCGAGGACCTCTCCCGAATGACCATTGACCTCATTTCTCCTTAATACCCCCTACCAACTCTCGATATCCACATGTTTTTTCTTCGAATACTCCTCTCTACGCCGCCTCCGAGATTATTCTCTTACCCCTTGGAGGTATTGGAGATCTTGGACTAGCCCTTCATCCGCATTCGCCCTTCTGCTCAACCCACAACCTGTTTTTACTCGTTTATTCTTTGGCATATTTCTCCCATCTCTTTGAGATATTGGAGTTTATCGGCTAGCCATTCGCCAATAGTCGTACTCTCATCTGCTTTCTTCTCCTCCGCTTCTTGCGTTTCATCCCTTCTACTCCATTCTTCTTCGCATCCCCCGCACCCTTCTCCATCTTCTTTCTTCCTTGTATTAGTCTTATCCCCTTTAGGTACTTGATGCCGCTTGCTGCCGCTGGAAAGTTGTAACCAGGGGTGACTCGGGGTTAACTATGTTGCTATTCTCCCCCTTCTTCTCCTACAGGCTCTTCTCTCAATCGACGATGGAATTCGCGCCAACTCACTCTTCCTTGTATTTCGGGTTGAAAAGGTGCTTGTTGGAAGTATAAATCAGTCAGCCGAAAAATACTTGAAGGCCTCGGGCTCCGCGAATGCACCCTCCTCCAACGACCTCAAGGTTGGCGGATCCCTTCAAAAATCGATGCAATCAGTCTGCAAAGTCCTTGGGCGCTATCGCATGCCGTTTGCCTGGGGTGCAAGGTGTGTGCCATCATGTTTCCTAATTGTAGTTTTATACGGCCTCAATCGCCGTCTTTGATTGGTAGATTGGTTGCATTCCTTCTCTTCATCCTGCCTATTTGCGGACATGCCCCATCGCAAATCCTATTCACAGTGCTTTGTGAATCTCTGCAATAATGGGACACCCGGTTGCGATGTCCTTCACGGCTCATCCTCTAATGGCAGATGGCCGCAGACACTACTCATTAAATACTAAGCAACCACTAATTTTGTTTTACTTTTTCTCGCAGGTTTCTTTTCTCCAAGGATACCCATATTCCTCTCTTTAAGTTTGAATCCTCGAAGGTCTCTGAAGCTTCTCTCCTCCAATCAGTTTGCCATCTGGTTCGCCTTCTGACTCCTTACACGACCTCATCCGCTGATCTGGCCGTCTCCGAACTGGTGCCACTGCGACCGGCTGTCTTGGAGACCATCGAAAAATCCACCAAAACCGAGGTATTTGAAACCGAAATTGGTCAACTTAATACACAAAGTAGTTTGGTTATTTTGCGTGAAACAATAAATTTGAACCTTACAATAACTGTGAAATATTAAAATTTTGCCCGTCCTACAGTGTTCTTCAGGTCTATTTAAAAACAAACGTTCTACTTAAAATAATACGTAGGCAATTTATAATAATAATAATAATACTAGTGACCGCTTTATATCTATCTTTCTTGCAGATACTGCCAATCCAGCTGCATGTCGCTGTGAACGAGTTATCGCGGGAGGCCCCTACGGTGCTTGCCGATGCCGGCTGCCTAGTGGTGACCTCACAACTTGTGCCTAAAGCGACTCCTCACCAGAGTGGCCCCAGGTCTCCACTCAGTCTCCGCGGTGTCAACGACTTTTCTCCTACCGAGGAGGTCGTTCGTGAGATGGAGTGTTTCGAGTCGAGGCCGATCCGGGCACTAACTGCACATCGGACGGCGGGGGCATTCGATCCAGGTGGCTTGTGTTATCACCTCCCCCCTCAATCCCCCCCCCCCAGTTCAGACTGCATTTGACGTTATTAACCTGTCAGTAGTTGCATTTGGTTGATGCCACACAAAGAGGTGGCGGAAGTCTTTTTTCTTATTTTTAGTGGCTACCAACTGTTGGAAGATGAACTGACTGCTTCATGACTGTCGCAAACCATGGCAGCTAATTCTCGGCGATTAGAGGAGGCCAGTTCAGAGCAGATGGTTTTCCAGTTCTGGCTTCATTTGCGCACTTCGTAAATAGCTGCAAGCCCAGGCTTTGGGTCGTACTGGCTCACGTTTTTAGTTGCCCGCTACTCCAGCAGCACCAACCTGGGCGCCAAGCTGACGACGTGAGGCACGGTTTCGAAAGGTCCGTTTCGATCCGACGTAGAACGTGACAGACCGCTGCAGGCGACGCGATGGAGAAGTGTCGAGAGCTTGTCAGGCCAGTCCGCTTTAGGGATTCATGGTAGACACCAGTGATCCAATACTTCAAATCTATTGGTGTCTTCGGTGTGCAGTGGTCAATTTGCGCAATAGACATTTCACAGGTGGCAGTATCCAACACTCAACAATCATAGAGACCCAGGCTGGCTAAATTGTTGATGATGCAGCAAACGTTTTCCGCCATCCAGCAGCTTCCAAGTAGAGGGATTTCAGGCACACGCATACGGCCAATCAAATATCTCGCGAACTTGGCCTTTTCATTCGTCCAAAATTTAGAAAAAATGACGGCCCGGGGCAACTACTGACGACAATGTCTTCCAATTGGTGATACGTGACCTCGTGGTCGACGTTTTTAAAGTATTTAAAGAAGCATCGATTGTGCTCTAACAAGGCCTATAAACGTGTTATTCACCGCCACGATGCACACGTTTGTGCTGCCGGGTCGATGGACAAAGAAAAACGTGGATTGGTACCATCAAAGGGGACGTAGAGCGCAGACTTTCTACGGGTTACGCCGCTTGAAACAGAATCGGACCACCATCTGTTCCGACCTGGCCTCTTCCGATCGCCGTGACTGGGCGGCTAAAATTCGTGATATGCATGAAGTCGGTTCATCATTTGACATTATTATTATTATTATTATTATCATTTGACATGAGATGGCAGCGTCAAAAAAAGAAGAGAAGCCAATCTATCGGAATATTTTAGCGGCGACCATGACGATAGAGATACTGCGGTATCGCCTCGAGATGTGCGTACACCCCACTGATTTGCTAATACAAAGTAATTGGTCTCCACTCACCCGTGTAGTTCTCTTCGACACCAGCGGGTGTATTCGGACATCGGCGGCTCTGTTTGCCTCCGGGGTTGGAGACGACGCAGCCTCGTCTTCGTCTACCTCTGGACGTTCCAGTGCTATGAGCGTCGCCTACGACAGCGGTGATTCCCTCAACGGTTCCAGTGGTCGCTTCCTCCGTTTCTCCGCCTCCTTGACTAATTCCACCACGGCGACATCAGGAGTCAATACAGCTTCATTGGACCGCGTCTCCAGGACTCATGTTGAGCCGACGGAACTACACGACTCGGAGGAGTCCTCCCAGCTCTTCACCAAACCTCCGCTCTCCCTCGTCGATCCCTTCAGAAGCTTTATCCACACGCTCTACGTTTACCCACGGTCTCTTAATCTCGCTGTGAAGCATACGTTCGGGCGTGTAAGTTTGCGTCATGTAGTTTTAGTAAAACCACCTTACACGTACCCAATTATACCCAACGCTTTCTATTTTTAGGCTCGCAATATATGTTGCTTCATTGAGATGAGAGACTCTGATCGATCGGACGCCAAACCACTTAAGGTCAGTGGTTGCAATTTATCTTTGATGCTGGCTTCTTTTGCTTTATATGGTATAATCAGGGTTCTGCTGATAGGTGTTTTACACGCGTCCCTCACCACGACAACCTGCCTTTGATACCTGGTTCAACACGAGCGTTCTCCATCACGACTGCAATCCAACTTTTATCGACGAGGTCAGTTGTCTTTTCCTTCATCGAACACTCCTTGCATTTTTAAACTCGCCGCTTTGTAATGGACTACCCTGATCGACAAGTCCCCGGAAACTGAATGAGTTACCGAATGCCTTCCCGATTAAGCGTTTGTTGCTCTCAGAGCGTGACTTCAATTGGAGCAACATACCAATTTTAGCTTGCTAGTTTAGCGCAGTGGCGGCCATCTCTCACCAGAGGATGAGCCGGCTTTATAAATGCCTCGAATCGTTTTCCGCCACGCACGGCGATCAGAGTCCAGGTCGGAGCAGATAGGTATCCACTTCAGGTTCCAGCGACCTAGTGATTTGCTATCCTTATCGACGCAATCAGAGAAGGCTCGCCAAAGATGAAGACGGTCCTAATATTTGGGAGCGAAACCCTAACTGGTCTAAAATTTCGCACCGACCAACATTTGCATGTGTACCCTCCGCGTTATGTACCAGTGTTATCTGTTACCTATCTAGGCCAAGATCTGCCTTCCCGTTGTGATATCCAGCCGGCTTCACGTCCTATTCCGGTTCTATCACGTGCGCTGCGACTTCGTGGCGAATCCGCACGAAAAGACCGCCACCAGGAAGGCGCTTGAAACTGCCACGGGTTTCGCGTGGTTGCCCCTACTGCAGGATGATGGAAGGTGGGGTCTCTAGAAGACATTTTTTTTCTAAAACTAACCTTTTTTTATTAAGTTTATTCACGGGCCCGGTGTCCCTCCCAATATCCTACGACCTGCCCGACGGGTACCTCGGAACCTATGGTCCCTCAGCTGTAAGTTCCATCAAGACCCCTGCCGTTATTTTGACCTTTGACCGTGTCCAGGGGAGGGGTAGAACATCCGGTCGTCGCGGCGTCTCTCATGCCTCAGGGAAACTTACCTCTCTTTGGGCTCCACCTTAAACTCAACACGAAAAGGAAAACCCGGCGAACTGGGCAACGGAGGAGATCCATAGCAGGATCCAACGTTCAGTAAGGGGCGGATCCTATTCAATCGCGAGATCCTTGCTCCAGACTTACAGGTCGAACTAGTTTGTGCAGAGGCTATAGATACCCCTTGATCAAGACTGGGTTGTTGCACTCGAGGTGTTCCTGTACCGAATCCGCGAGAAAACCATGCATATGTCTACAATCTCACATTGGTGTATGCCATTTGTGTGCAGTTTATCGTGCCATATCAGTGGCAATTTTCCCAGCTTCCTCCTTCCATTCGGATATCAACCAATCAATGTTTTTCCTATGCCTATCTCCAACTAGAGGATAAATCGGTTTGGCATGGGAGTTGATACCGTGAAGTTAACCGGGACTATTTTTACATGGGACGGCTTTCGCAGTGCCACCCGTGCCGATGTTGGTCTCATCTGTTCAGTCTTTAGGCATTCCAACTTGACGAACCCTTCGTCCATTAAGAGAGAGAGAGAGAGCATCGTTCTGCATACCAAATTGACATTTTTCACCAAAGATCCTTGCGTGCTAATACTGATCTTAATTCAGCGACGTCTACGCGCCGAAACTGCGGGTTCGGCCCAATCGGAACCAAGTTGGGTGGACAACAAACGACCCATCTTTTCGGCGCAATTCGAAGTGGCCTCCACTATCTACACTGTGGATACCCAACTGGCACGGTTTTTCGCCTCATGCACGGCCAAACTCGCTGCCTATGCCAAGTCCTACAATGCATTGGTTTCAGGCAAAGCCAATATATCGAGGGTAGGTTGCTGTGACTTTCCGGCCGTGGTTCTAAATTTGAACTCGTCCATACAATCGCTTCCCCCACATCTCTTCCCCCCACTCCGCTTTGGCATCTATCCTTCCCTCCCATTCCACGTCGTTTTCCCAATGCTCCCTCCTCCCCTACCTCCTATTACCGACTATTCTGGGCTACACTGAATTTTGCAACAGTAAACACCTCTTAATTTCTTTAGGGAGTCGTGTTTGTCGGGGATGAGCCTAGACCGCCTGTGCCATCTCGTCCATCAACAGAATCCTCCCCCTCCCAAGGCGATGATAGCGCCACCGCGGGGAAGTTGCTCAGCAACACCCTCAAGGCCCTCCTCTTGATCGAGAGCCATGCGCTTGTGCAGTTCTTCCCTGCCCTCACTAATCAACTCTTGGAGGTCGTCCTCGTGAGTTGTGTTTTGGGTCAACGAGGAATAGCCGCAGCGTCGTCGTCGTCCCCCATCGGCGGTGGTTCGGAGAGCGATTGGTTGGGTCTCTGTCGCAGCACGTCTCTTGGGGGCCCCTGTGATGTGTCAAAAACGGTCATTGGGTAAGTGAACCGACATTCCATCTCTGCTCCACCTTTACACTCCAACTTGCTCACATTCCTTTAGTTCTTACCCCGCTTCATTCATATTCCACCATTCTACTTGTCGCCCCACCCTGGTTTCCCTTTTTCCACCTCTAGCTTCCACACTGATTCTTAATCTAGTTTTCCATCTTTAACCCCTCTAACTCTCACGCTCGTGCTACTTTCATGTCTTTCGAACCTTCCCTACCTACCTCCAACCAATTTCCTCCCTTGCTCTTTCGCTAAGTTTAATTCTTTGTCTACATCCTCTACGTTCCCTCCCATCCTCACCTTCAGTTGCACCTCAAGATCTGCAGATAGCGTATCTATCCTTTCTAGAACATTCTCCGTTCTTGTCTCCTCAATGAAGGGAGCAGTTTCCTGCACAGGCTCTCGTGGGTCCAACAATGTGTACACCGAAAGACCGGACATACTGAAGGATTTCCTCCAGGTAAGACCAGCACGTGCGAGTCGGAAACAAAATCTCTTCACCGTTTTCCAATGGCTGTGGTTTACTACAAGGCGCAGTGCTTTTCCCCTTTCTGTTGAATTATCAAACTCAAAACTCCCTTGCTCGCCAATTACGCGACGACCTGAGGATTCGTAACAGCTTGAACAGACTTGTCGAATGGGCTTCAACACACGTCTCTTTTGCGTTTTCCCTGAGAGCATATTTGGACACTCTCGATTGCTTCGCTCCGCAGTTTCGCCATCAGTTCAACATCAAACTTACTGGGCCGTTGTTTCTGTTAATGTCGTCGGTTGCGAAGACTGCATATCGCTGCTGGTTTTTCATTCATTTTTGTCCTAATTTTTCGTTTCACCCGAACTGGTAGTGAAGTTGGAACTCAAAGTCGGTTCCCATATTTAGTATTGTTATACTTTTATGCTGACAGAGTTTGTTGTCCTCGTTACCGTTATTATTAGTATTATTCCGTGGTCAAGCTGGCTGTTTCTTTGGCATACAGTTTTCGCTGGATCCGGGCAGGCTCTGTGCTACCGCTGCCGGCATTTACGCTCTGCCGATCGATGGCGGTAGACTTGAGACCATCACGACTGCCTGTACGCTTCACCACGCCGTAGTGCGGGCTCTGATCGCTCTCCTCTCAGACCCCTGCAGCCCTTACGAGATTGGCCATCGGTGTCTGGTGAATGTTTGGTTCTTCTTCGAGGTCATTGTCAAATCGCTGGCTCAGCAGTTCTGCGATTCTTATCAAATAAAGGTGAGCCTTTTACTCATTGAATGTGAGTAGCACTCCGTCCTATTATTTATTTAAGATGCTATTTTAGACCTAAGGTTCTGCTTGGAATTTTTTGTTGTATTCTTATAAAATCATGATAACCCATTGGATATTAGTAGCAAGTATTTAAGGGGTGTTGGTTTTATTTCAGATGACGCGAAGAGACCGGGCCCACGCATCGGGTCTTCCTCTCTTCACCGCCGACCTAACCGTCCTCATTAGGCTGATCGGAAAGTGGTTGAAGGATATTTGTGTTCAGAACAATGGTCCTTCGTCTCCACCCCCCACACTCCAGGACAGCTCTTCGACGCGCAGTGGCCAATCTCTGCATTCTGCGATGTCAGGAGGCGATTGTGGTGGTGCCACTCATACCAAGCATCATACCACCAGGGCGGCCCAGGTGCGATTCATTTCGCAGATGGTCGAAACACTCGGAACCGAGATAGCTGATAGCATAGCGGTCTTTCTGCAACAACTGTTGCTGCTTATCGATCGGGGATATGTCCTACACAGGCTGAGGGATCTACTGGTTATGCTGGAGATTCGGCACAACATGGTTAGTCGCTTTTTGTAAAATAATGACTACTGATGTCTACTTAGGTAGCAAGGCACCAGCATACGTCCGGGTTGTTTTTCGGAATTCTTACCTATTTTTTATCTGTTCAAGTCTGCTCTCGTGGTTGATCGCTTCAATTGCATTCGATACCGTTTGGTACAGCGGTTTTCAGAAACACAGTTCTTCGTTCAGATCAACTTGCCTTCTCTCAGCCCCTACATTTCAGGTAAAACTGCGAAGTTATTTTCACGCCGAACGTGTCTACCACGCTGTGAATCGTGCGTCCGACAGTTCTATTTAGCCTGTGCCCCATGGTACAAGCATTGTTAGCAATCTCATTGACTGAGTCTTTTGCCTCGTTTTCGGGACTTACTTCAGAAGAATAATCGTAATTTCGTTGTCATCGGAGAATTTGGGGTTTTTTCAATCGTCACCAGTTTCATTTCAATCGAATCAGGTTCATGCATTCTACAACTGCGGTTTTAGTTGTTCTGGGGGCGAATTGGAAGCAACTTGTTTTTTTTGTGATTGGTGTGTTGTACACTCCGGCATTCGACTTTCAACCTGACGCTCTTCGTAACGCCCTTCTTCTTCAGATATCTGTTATAGTGTTTCATCCTATAAAGTCGGGGAAATCGAGCATTTCTTTTTATGAAGGAGGTAAGCACACAAATCTATCTTACATTTGGGGTCTCCTCCAGTTGGAGTTTCTGGCGTTTGCTTGGAGTTTGGGTTTACGGTAAACTTGCACGGTAAATGGGCACTTCTGGGCCAGCCACAATGAAGAAGAAAAAGACGCGTTTAATGGAGGGAATGTGTCACAGAGGCGTAAATTGGGATACGAATGAGGCCATATACGAAAATTGTTAGGTAGTTACTGTTTAACCACTTCTGGTGAAACTAAAAATCGTGACAAATAAGGAAGGACCGAATTGCGATATGCCATCGTTCTTCCAGCTATTGAACGGAATTGTCTAGACGTTGGTCGAAGAGATTTACATTTAGATTCACTTGAATAGAAGGGATGGGGAAGATCATCTAATATACGAGAAACGAAGAATTTGTAACTAGTGAATTTGCGTTTGACGATAATCTCTTTGATTGAGATCATTGACAGACCGCTAGAAAACGAGTCTCCTGAACCGGCGAACTAAGAAGCATAAGCGACGACATTTACCGAACACGCCATCCACCTGGTCACTCCAAGATGACCCACCGTTTAAAATAAAGCCGAGGAATTTTGATTTAGAACTTATTATGGAATGAAGCAATTGTTGAATGCAATTGTGCTTGGTATTGTGCCCACTTGATGACCCCGTTGATACCTCGCGTTACAGTAAGGCGTTATAATAGCAGTTGACAAATGATGTGGACATTCTCGGTGTTTTTCCTAGATCGCCGCAACGAATTTACGATCAACGGGAATTTCTGCGAGGAGCACTTCCTGGTTGGCCTCTGCCTTCAACAGGTCGCCTGCCTTCTGGCGGGCTGTGCCGACGCTGGGGATGCCTCTTCGTCGTCGTCGTCGTCATCCGCGCGTATCCACCGCCAGCCCCTCGCCCTGTTGCGCTCCCAGCTGGCAAAGCTGGCTTTTGACCCGCGCTACGTCGTGGGCGGTGGCACTGGGGCCAGGCGACAAACACAGTCGCGCATCTGTATGCTCTACCTGCCGCTGGTGAAGATCGCTCTGGAAAACATCACCGCCCTCGGGCCGCCAGGTGAGACATCGACCTGGCCAAACGACCTGGCACCGCGTGGGGTTCCTTGCTTCTCTGTTTGGGGTATTATAGATCGTGCGCGCCTGTCCTTTTTCTGCAGCATCATCTGGAATTTAATAACCTGCCCGAGTTCCGCATGTGGCAGCCGCATTTTTGATGATTTAGCAGAGGCGGCCTCTTGCACCTCCTCTTCGGGATCCACCGGAAACGCCGCTACCTGTATAATATTCAAAAGGCTCTATATGGATACATTTACGAAGCATCAGCGGGTCCATCTTCTGGCAGGAGGGAATAGCCCGGCGAAAACAAATTGCTCGTTGATGGCCCTTTTCTCTCGGATTTTCATGACTTTTCAAGCGGTTAGTGCACTCACGGAACGGTGTAATTGCTGTGACATAAGCAGAGCCTTGGACAAAAAGGTATCAACTCAACTCACGGTGGCTTGTCTCTAGGAGTCTTTTTGACGATCCTGTTGTTTAGCGAGTGCTTTGTATATGGACATAGAAATAGTTGTCATAGCGGGGAGGGGGTGTTCAAGTGGTGAGGTTCTGGAGTGGTGCTGTCGAACAATCCCCTCTTAATTCTTTTGTCTACAGGATCACCTGTACACCAAGAGGTACCTGAATCAATCAACTCAGTAAAATCATGTTTTTTTTGAAGGAGGAAAAGGGCGTACGTTTTTACTAACGACACGCACCTCCCCTTCCCTACTCCTCTTCTATGACCTTGTAGGTCAACATACGAAATCGCTTCACCAGCTTTCTCACGACCACATGAACGGTGGGATCGTTGGAGTTGATGGCAATCGGAAGTCATCCAAGGTCCACCTTTTCCACATGCACAAAAAAAGGGTCCAATCGACGACGGCCTCCAGCGCCGATGCCGCCAATTCCAGCCTCCGTCTCTCAAATGGAGGAGGAGGAGGAGGCAGCGAGGGTAGTCTCGGTTCGAAGTCGTCTGCCTCTGCGAATACCGTATCCATAGGCGACGATAGACGGTCTGCTTCCTCTGCCTCCACGTTCATTGGTCCTAATGGCAAAGTGGAGCCGAGCGTTCTGAAGCAGATCGCTGGTTTCAACCCAGGCGAGTTCCTGCAACCCCCGCAACAACCTTGGTTCTTTATTGTTCTGATCGTATTTTCATCCAATACTTCTAACCTCCGGATATATTTAACGAATATTGATTGCCATTCGGCTTCGTAGGTTAGTATTCGATAGATTGCAGCACGATCGACGCAAACCTTTGTCCGCAGGCCTTCCAGTCGATCTGGCGCTGGAGATTTATTTATCTTAGTTCTAAACAATATGCAATCGTTCGCCTATCTTAGTAGCTCGCATAATATCACACGAACGGTACATGTTTTTTAATCCCTGCAAACGTGTCCTACCATTAAAATCAACATCGGTGTATTTTTTCAGGAGGTTCCCTGCAGCGCGCTGTCCAATGGCGTCGTGAATCTGGTGTCGTCAAGGGCGCCAGTCAAGTGGGGGCTGGTCATTACGGAAGCACCGCGACCTTGACGGGCATTGAGGGTTCTGACTTGGATCAGGATGGCGAAAACGATGGCAATGACGCTGATTGTGG
Organism: Proteocephalus fallax; assembly: GCA_028672205.1. Lineage (NCBI taxonomy): Eukaryota > Metazoa > Platyhelminthes > Cestoda > Proteocephalidea > Proteocephalidae > Proteocephalus > Proteocephalus fallax. Next base: position 510,605 of record JAPUBX010000660.1, read on the forward strand.
GGGCGTAGGTTACACCAACGAAATTCAAAGCAAACATGCCACAAATGAATACAATTCTGACGGTGAGCTGTTGGTCATATTTTGTTGTTTTCGAATCGCGATGCTTAGCTAAGTGGGTCGGTTGCTTTGCTGCACCAGTGACGTTGGCATCTTGACTCTTTTTATGAGTGAGATAAACTGTCTTCGCCACCTGTAAAAATATTCCCGAAAATCTTCATGACCCCACTCATGAAGCCGGCTTATCCTATTGTGGGAGGAGATAGGTGCGCAATTAACCTCATACACTCAACAAACCCTTAATCGTGTTCGCATTGTTTCGTGTGTTTGTGTGTGCCTACTAGTCGACGAAGGCAGTGACAGTTGGACGGACCGGGTCCTCGAGGTAGCCGGAGTACTTGCGCCGCAGCCCATGGCGAGGAAACCCTCCTCATCCTCCTCCACCCCATCTCCTAGGGCTCGGCGGCCTGCCCCCAGCATGCCTCCACCAAGGTTGCCGCAAGACGTGAGGATGCGCCAAGCCCCTTCGCGCCCTGCCACCAACCCAACTCCCACCTCCATAGCCACAACCAACAACACCAACGCATCATCAGCATCCCGCCCTCAACATCGTTTCAATCTTGATGTCGATCAGTTCGAATACACCTTCCGCCCCCACATCCACCGACGCCCCATGTCCCCTTTTGGTGGGCGGAATCAGCTGAGCGACAGGTCCCAGCGAGACCTCTTCGTGTGTCTCCTGCACCTGCTGTCGGTGATCGCTGACGAGGCCGTCTCGGCCCTGCTCAAGAGCCTTGACGCCCAGGAACGCGTCGACTTCCTCACACTCTTGACGTAAGCGCATTCGACACTGTTTGGCTCGAGATTGGGATGCCTTCAGACTGTCGTTTAAGATCTGGGGCTTTGTGGGCTTCGAAGCTCGTCGAGTAATGTTGGGTTGCGCTATTGCCGCTTCTATTCGGTTTAAAATGTCTTTTCTGACGAAAGATCTTGCGTTCGTATTAGTCGAAACGCTTTACAATAACCAATTTGGTGATAATTTGGCGAGGCTGGCCAAAAATAGTTTACACTGACTTTTGCTGTTAAATATTATCCTTAGGTTTCTAATTATCGATTATTGTTGGCAGGTTTTTTGTATTCGACATGTTTGGTCTTAAATCGCCGGATTTTATCAGCTAACGCACTTCATATTCGAACTCCGACTAAATACAATAAAAATGTGTCAAGCCAACTATTCAAATGTTTTACGTCTTTTTAAAACCTTAGATTCGCAATTCGCCATCTCAAATATCGCGGACTCACATGTATCGCCAGATTCAAGTATGTTTTTTTCAGTCAAAGAAGCTGACCCTCTATGAGTGGCTCAAATTTATTGAATTATTCGCTTCCTCCTTTCAGCACAATAAGCTCTTCGGCGGTCCCCCAGCGGGTAACCTTCAGCGAACCCGTCAAATCTGGGGTTGCTGATGATGGAGGTACACATTTTGGGCCTCATCGGCATTTGCCGCTTATTTGGTTTCTGGTAAATAATATTTTTTGATTAAAGAATATCGCGCCCTTCTTGAAGGCAATCTCGCCACCGAGGGAGGCTTGGTCGTCTTGGATACGGTTAATCTGTTTGCCAACACTTTTCGTGTATGTTATTCTACGTCCAATTAAACAATTTGTATTAAGAATGATAATTGTGTCTACCTAAATAATACAGGTAGTAATTGTTATATATTATCTTAGAAAGAACTGGAGAATGGGAAGCCCTCGAATCAGATGTTCCAGGGCATTCTGGATATCTACGTATGCCTTCTATCCACGGGCCAATCTGAGAGGCTTCTTCGACACACTTTCTCATCTTTGCGTGTATTCATGTCGAGATCCGCTGAGGTGAGAGTCTAACCTACCCCAAACGATCAGTCCTCTGATTTTCCAACCAGGTTATCGCCGGTTTTCGATCCAAGTAGGAAGTTCGCGGTGTTTGTTGTCCCAGAGTCTCTGTGAATGAGTCCCGAATCACTATTAACCCCAAGAGACGATCGAAATAATTCCCCATCGACATCAATGACCTCTTGCCAACTTCCAGGCACATCATATAGTCCTCAAAAAAAGCCCCCTAAAAAAATGAATTAACGTCAAGATCGTCGCATTCAAGACTCACTACGACGTCTTCCCCGAGAGTTATAATCGGTCAAGCATGCCAATGGGATAGGCCAATGAGAACCGAACAAGTGAGGTTTACTGGATCTCTCTCTCTCTCTGGGGTACTGACGGTCGTTGGTGTTTTCGAGTGGCTGCAGAGCCGCTCGATTATTGCTTTCGTGGACTCCTCCTTGATACTGATACTTCCACAACTTTTCGACCAGGTCCTTTTCTCCGAAACCACAGAAGGTCTCGCACAGCTATGTATGGCTGCCCTGCGGACCTCCAACCTGAACCTTCTTCCAACCCTTGATAGTGAATTGTCCTCATCGGTTACACCGGCGCAACCCACGTCACGCCGTTGCGCCTTTGATAACCGAGCAACCTCGGTTCATTTCGGAAACCTACGGCTCGAGGCATGCGGTCTTATCTATCGAATGTGGAAGTCCAGCTTCGAAGTCTTGGGCTCTAGGGGCTTCCAAAGGATCCACCTACAGGTACGCAACCTCCCGTTTTTTCAACTGCGCTCTTTGTTACGTACGAGACATTAAGCAGCGATTATATTTTGGTTGATATCATATTTTTAGATTATAATCTCCCTCTCAAAACTGGTGGGTGAAATCGGGCCCGAATTCGAGACCAGTCTCAGTCTCCTCCACAGTCTAGCTGAAATGGACACACTGACCCACTCGTTAGACTTCCAGGGATCACGTCAAGGGTTGTTTCTCGAAGGCATCGAGGACCTCATCAAGAGGATCCGCACTGTGCTCACGGCGACGGATGAAATGCGAACCTACAGCAGCGACCCCTACAGGAAGATTGATTTGCAGTACTCCCTGGCTAAGTCATACGCCAGCAACCCGGTCCTCCGAAGGTACATTTTTGGTGATTGCTGTTGTTGTTACTTGCAAGCTAAGCTTCTGACACATAATGGTAATTATCACAAATACGGTGGAGCTTGCGGTCAGCGTTGTTCGCCGGTGCAGCCAGAATTTGACTCCTCGTCTCGTCTGGCCTCCGATAAACGTTCCTGTTTAGTAGATTTCCAAAAATCCACACAAATGCGGTTTTCTTCTATTGGAGAATAAACCGGTTTCACGGGGTTTTGCCATGAAGTTTCTCGGGAATATTTTTACACTTGGCGGCGTCCCCTGCAGTGCCAATCTAGATGGTCTCACCTGGGAGTCCGACCCAGGTCTCTCACATCTCTCCCCTTGAAGGAGAAAGTAAGAATCATCCCCTATCCTATGGGGAAATGTATGCTAATACTTGACCTTGTCGTAATTCTTATTACCATTCTTTCCCAAAACGTTTTATTAATTCAATCACCAGAGATCTGGGAGTTGTAAGAGCCAGCTTGTTATCAAACGTTTTGTTGCCGAGAGAATGCAACACCGACGGGTTGGGATGTTGTCCTCTGAGGGCGTCTTGGTTCATCGGGATTTCGGCTGGCTGCCGCCGCCGCAATTGTGCGCGCTGCACTGCCATTGTCTTGTGGTTGCTGCAAGTGTTCTCTTCGTATGCTGCATATGTTGCTGTTAATTTTTTTGTTTTAGGACCTGGCTCGAGAAGCTTGCTGAAATGCACCTGCACTCCGGTAACATGGCTGAGGTTGCGATGGCCAAACTTCACATTGCCGCGCTTATGGCCGAATATCTTCGAAAACGCGGTGATTCCTCATTATACTTACTGCCCCCTTATGCAGACTGCTGACCAGTCGCGTCGCGGGTCTCTCAATCCCTTATCCAATCACATAATAGAGACGTTTTTTTCAAGTTAAAGGCCGACAGACAAGCACAATAACTTCTATTTGTATCGCTTGTGCGGCTAACTGGAGGATTAGCCGCCCTTGTGGACAAATCGGCGTCGATGAGTCGTTGGAATAAGCTGTGCCTGTTACATTGGGGGGGGGGGGGATGTGGAGGTAGCCCGATGGCGAAGTGGTTAGGCCCCTCGCTCTGTTGGTGAGGGTCTCGGGTTCGATTCACCTCCAAACATATTCCCGAGAAACTGCATGGCAACCCCCATTAAATCGGTTTATCCTCTAGTAAGAGGAGATGGTGCGATTTGATTGCCAGTCGGTGTTGACAAAATACGACCAGGAGATTGCGTTGAGAGTGGCAAATCGAGCATCTATTGATCGATTTCATTGGCTTGGTCGTGTATCTGGCTAGCATCGTCGAACCATATAGATAACAACCTAATAATTACATAATTTCCGTTATCCGTTTAAATGGTTGCGCAACGGTCGTTGTCATAATCAGTCTTCACGTGGAAACGCCCAACCTTGCAATAAATGCCTTTCGCCAATCCCAGCACGTGTTCATGGTGATTCTTTTATTTTTCCCCACTTTTTAACGCAGAAATGTTAGATCGTAAGTTTCGACAGCGTCGTCTATGATTGCCCTGTTCGATTGCTATTTGTTTTTTTTCAACAATCGCACACTGATTACGCCTTTCTCAGATGACCGAGCGGCCATCGATTTGCCTCAATTTTATCCCGCTCGTCTCTGTTTCAGGAGAATTTCCCCAGGGTTACGAGGCATTCCGAAAGGTCTCGGAAAACATCAGAATTGAAGAGGCCTGTAGCATGTGCGACCCGGTCATTATGGAACTCTCCTACAACCAGGTAGGTCTTCGTCTGTCTGTCGGATCTTATTGGCTCTTGAGTGCTATCTGCTCATTCTTTAGCTGTTGGAGATGCCGTTCGTACGCAGCCAGGTTGTTGACCCATTTTATGCTCTGATATCGTTCTCTCTCGTAGGAGGATCTCCTGAAGGACGTGATGGACGCGGCGACGGCGCTGGAAGCCGCCGGTTTGTATGAGGCCCTCCAGCCGGTCTACGCGCTCATCACGCCGGTGTATGAACAGCGGCGCGATTTCATGTCCCTCTCCCGCATCTTCCACCACCTCGGCCGAGCCTTCGAGGACGTCGCTAAAGAGGAGTCTTCGGAGAGGCGACTCTTTGCTGCATACTTCCGGGTCAACTTTTATGGAGAGGTCAGTACCGTGTTTGTCTTAACTCCCCCTCACCCTCCCTCATTTCGAGGCTTCATACCTTGATCGATGACCCCACGTGCCCTCGTAGCTAACTGTCCGCTCTACTACACCACTGCCCTCACGTACAGCCCCTGTACCACCTCCATCCATATTTAAAGCTGCCTTTTCTCCATCCTTCACACCAATCAGTTGCTTGATGCGTAATTGGCTGTGTCCGTGTCGATTCTTCGTTTAGGCCTTCGAGAGTCTGGCGGGCAAGTCTTTCATTTACCGTGTGGAAGCCTGGCAGAAGCTCCACGGCGTCTTCCAGACACTGATCGCTATGCACGAGGAGCGATTGGGTCCTGGGAAGGTTGAAAAGATCGTCGAAAATTACATCGATCCCACCACACTCTCCCTCGACAAGGCCTATGTTCAGGTAACCAGGAACGGCCCATATTAACAATTGATGTTACTAATGATTTGTCAGTAGTAGTAGTGACGCGAGCAATGAATTTTGCACAAATTGGCTCTAAAAGGTGAATCAATTAGGTTGTAGACGTGTTGTAAAGTTGGCGTCAGTGGTTCAATATACTCGTCCATGCAGAGTTTAAATAAAGAATAGAGCGTTGCTATGATTTTTGTGGCTTGCACCACTAATATCGATTTGTTAATACTAATGCTAGGTTACTTTTGTGGAGCCTTTCGCGTCCGAAAATGACTCTACGCGAATGACAGAATTTGATCTGAATCACAATATCCGCGAGTTCTTCTTCGAGACACCATTTATTATGCAACCGGGTAATTAAATCCTCGTTACTTATATCTTATAAGTGGTTATGATATTATTTAACATGAGCCCATTTTTTAAGGAATGAATGTCGACGCCTGTCTCGTGTCTACCGTGCCAAAACGCACCGACGATCTGACTGCCCAATGGAAACGAAGAACAACCCTCACCACCGAAGCCTTTTTCCCTCACCTCCGATCGCGTCTCGAAGTTGTCGCCACCAACCACGAGGACTTATCGCCACTTGACTCGGCAATCGATGCGATACGAGTAAATTTAATTTTTTTCTAAACTCTTCTATTTCGAAAATTCGGCCATCTGTTTTGTATGTAGTCTAATCTCAGGGCCTGATACATATTAGTCTGATTGTTTAGCCTGGCGTATAACTTCCGTCAGAGAATGAACAGGCTGCTTCGTTTATGTCCCAGATCGTAGGTCCGGTCGGAGCAGATGGCGATCCAGTTATCGTCCTTGAGATTCATGGAGACATATAATCGGTTATAGGCGAGGTTTTTTGAACAACCTTAGGGATATCTGTTGTTCAAATCACGAGACTCGCAATATATATGGTTCCTCGAATGGAAACATCGGCCCCTCTCTTCTAATCAACGACGTTTAAGCGGTCTATATTTCATCCGACCAAATCCAGACATCGCATGCAGTCTCCCCTCGTAAATTAATGTTCGTTTGGCTCTCTCTCTCATGGCGCGCGTTTTGGATTGGGCCTTTCGATGGCCGCCATTTCCCGTTTGCCAAACTTTATATACTTCGTGGGTTAAATTGGCCTTTCTTGCTAATTCACCCTGATGTTACTTCTTTTATTCTTCTTAACTTATTGTGCATTTTCTACGTATAATCGTGACGTCCTGTAAAATTTTTATTTATGGTAAATTTTAATGCTGAAAGTTTTGGTCTTCGTGACCTTAATAAAGCGAATATAATAATAATAATAACATTCGCTACTGACCAAACCCAAACTGATCAGATCTGTTTGCTAGCCGGACACATTTCGTTTTCACCTCTCCATGATACTTTAGAAAATGGAACAAAGTAATTATATAACGATGTTAGTGATTAATCCCGAGGCCTCGTTGAGGTGGAGGTTGCTGGAGTTGGTTGGTTTGGCCGCTTTTTAGCCCATCACGAGTTCGCATCGGCTTACTCCAGTGTCTCACTTCTCTCTTTTTCTCTTTGTCTGCCCGTAGCTCAAAGTTCGTGAGCTTTCAGCCCACATACCATGCGCTCCGCAAGAGATCGCCAATCCGTCGGGTACGTGAAACAAATCGTCTTCACCTGTACATTCACCCGTGTTTGGACTCTTGTGGAGTTATGCAATCAGGTTGTTTATTAAATTCCTGATGATAAAGAAACCGGTTTTCGCCACCACTCCACAGCCTCCACGTAAGCACGCACGGATAAAACAAGCACAATAGCAGTTGTACGACCGCGTGCCGGGTTAAATAACGTTTCTGCTCAACAACATGGGCTTGTTGAATGCCACACCCAAAACGTTTAGTGATTAATTCCATAAAAAAGAGAGCTAGATTCTTTTCATGGACGACGAGTCGGTGAGATAGGATTCCTATTTAATAGTAGATGTGACAATTCAACTAGGAACGCTTTCATTGCCGCACACATAAACGTGGTCATTTTTAATCGTTACATCTTTCCGAGTGTCTCTTTTGTGCTCGTTATTGTGAGCTATCCTGTACTAATTTATAAATGTCGATAGATAATTAACAAACATTATATACAATGTGTATATGACTGGTGTTGATGAAGTAAATGCTCGCGCGTTGACGAGACACATACAATGGACCGGTGGTTTGGGAGGGTCTGTTCCGATGAATTGGTATTGCGGGGGTCGAGGCGGGTGATGTGTGTTCATCTTCCGCAAAGTAACACTACCGTAGGCTGGCAGGTTTCGGAGCTAGCGAATTGAGTGACGTCAATAACAATTATATAATTATGTATAAATAATTTCAATTCGATTCGTGCACAAATGTTCAACATTCCCTGCGAAATATGCCATACAAGGTAACGGATGAACTAATCAAACAGCGAATTCCGTCGAGTGATTTAGATTCGATGGCGGAGTCTTGATATGTGTTATCGTCACAAATATTGACTGGAATTAAAGTAATCATCAGATTCAGATAAGAGCCAAGAAGCGGAGACACATATATATGCGTTTATGAAATGTCAGACTGTCCCATACGAAGGTGGTTGATTAAATTGCTGATGACGATGAAGCAACCGGTTTCCGCCACCACTCCAAGTCAGGCACGCACGGATATAGATCATATAATTTAAGCAGACCCCTACGTGTTGACATAATGAGTCATTCTATTTACAAACTCATTAAGTAGCCCTGGACACGATGAAGTGTGCAACCTATAAATGCATGGTATATTTAGCCTGCTTCTTTCTCGATGATGACTATTAGTGTTGCATCTGTGCACGTCTTCGGTGGCATCAACGTCATTGTCGAGAGGCGGAGCCAAGGCGCCAGGAAAGAGTCGGCCTAGGGTGGTTGCTGCACTTCCCGAGGACACACAGAACAACCGGCAGCACCTTTGTGAGGTGCCCCTCCTCGTGGACATGCAACTGTTGGGAGCTCTACTACCCACGGTGAATCAAGGTCCGATGGCGTACGCACACGCGTTCCTGACTTCCGACAAAGCCAGTCTCCACCCCGTCGACAAGATCCAGCGCCTCAAACAGCTTTTCTTGTAAGTTTGGCTTTTCGAAGAATTTATTTAAACAAGTTTGTCGTCGACACTGGTCGTCGTTCACTGGTAAGGGTGTTTTGAAGGAATAACATATTCGCTTTATTTTGGTCTTTTAAGCAATTTTCTGACAACCTGTAATGTCCTCTTGACGCGCTACCGATCTTCGATGCTACGAGTGCATCCGGAGAAGTACAACGCTCTCCGCGAGGCCTTTGGTCGTTATCGAATTGACTTGAGCAATCTGCTCAACGAAGAGGTATGTTATTGGCTTCTTTATCTTCTCCCCTGCTCTGTGTTTGTTGACGGCTATTCCCCCCTACGCTCTTTTTTCCTCGTCTTCGTTTCAGATCATTATAGACGAAGCAAGCCTAAAAGTCGGCCCCAAGTCCCAGCTTCTTCTCTCCTCCTCGTCATCATAAGAGAGTCGACAACGTTCTTTCTAGATTTTGTATTCCCTCAGTAGAAACTATGGAAACGGCTGTCGTCTTTCACGGTTAACGGGAATCACACCAACCCTAATCACGCTTTTGCAAACAACCCTTTCCAGCTTACATCGACCTAGTCTTATTTTAATGAATGGTTATGTGGGTCGCATTTCTGTTGTGTGGCGTCTGTTTGTGAGGCATCGTCCGCGGCAAACAATTCGAACTGTCACGATAAAATGTAACTTGGTGAATTCCTGGTAAAATGCGTAGAAATGCACGTTGTTGTACGGGGTCGAGTGCATTTTGAGCGAGGAATGACCGCTTACCCCATGGTGTAGCCTTCAGCATCCTCGCTAGTACGACTTCCAGGTCAGGCCATCGATGGGCGGCGCTGGGGACGCGGCCACCTGAAGCTGACGCAAATCCCAATTTTGAGCCAGGAAGGAATGAATTCGAAATCAAGGTCAACATGGCAAACAATTCAGTGAAAATGGGCATTTTACAGGACTTTCGTGTTGAGGTAACGGGCAGCGCCGGTGTCGGTGAGGCTGATGCAGGCGGTGCTGTTTTATTTGGGGTATCGAGGATCATTGAGGTTACTGTGGATGTTTCATTATCGGGGTAGGTTTTGTTAGTGTTTCAGCTGCGGTCACGAAGTATTCATATTTTAATCCGCAACATTTCGATAATTTGTTGAATTATTAGAATTATTACATCGGGTATAAAGGCGACTTATGTTAAATACACCCATATCAAAGCATACCAAAAAATTGATGCGACGCCTAATCATGGAGTATCTTCACTTCTTGTATTGCGTTTATATCGCAGTATCCCCTAAGTTCATACTAAAATCAAAAAGAACTATGCTTGAAGCTATTTTGTAAGCACTAATTAAACGTAATATTGCATTGATGCGCCATCTCAATAACAGGGTTTTCAACCAGGGCCAAGTGTAAATAAATGTAGTCACTACAAAATATTCTAAAAGTTTAATTTCTTAGGAATGCATAGTTTTATTTAAAAATTGGCTAATTGTAACAGTCACCAATGCGCAATAAAATTGCAACACATTGCATTTAATCCAATTGCTAGAATAACGAAATAAACACAATTTAAAGTTTACATGGGCTTGTTGAATGCCACACCCAAAACGTTTAGTGATTAATTCCATAAAAAAGAGAGCAAGATTCTTTTCATGGACGACGAGTCGGTGTGATAGGATTCCTATTTAATAGTAGATGTGACAATTAAACTAGGAACGCTTTCATTGCCGCACACATAAACGTGGTCATGTGAAGATGGCGTTGAAGGATGGTTGATTAATTGGCTTCAAAACTATTTTTCCAATCGACGTCAACATGTCAGAGTCGGAAATGAAGCCTCAACCTCCTTGCCAAATAACTGCGGTGTACTACAAGGCGCTGTGCTATCTCCTTTCCTGTTCAACTCCTACACGTCGAGCCTTCGGTCCCCTAACGACGCGACACTAATAAAATACGCGGATGACCTGACTTTGTGCCATCCATGCAAGACGCAAGGTGATTCTCAACAGCTCGGGCAGGCAGTCACTGAGGTACTTGAGTGGTCTTCCAAGAATGATCGTTTGCTGAATGCATCAAAATGCATCCATATCACATTTTCCCTGACAGCCGCTGCCGCTGCCCACACCCCCGAAATTTCTTCACTACATAACTTCGCTTCGAGCCCAAAATCGAAGTATCTCGGGGTGATTTTTAACAGTCGGTTATGGTGGAGTGATCATGTCGATGTTGTCTTTGGTAAAAGCCGCCGTCTTTGCTTCCTTGTTCGCCGATTCAGGAGACTTGGTTTGAGCTCGAGCCATATACAAACCTTCGTCCATGCCTGTATAATTCCCCTGATTGTATATTGTTCCCCAGTAATATTCCCCGGTCTAAAATGCTCGGACTTTTTAACCCTTCATCGACTTTTTAAAATAATCTCGTTTTCTAGCGGTCTGCCTATTCTCTCTATCAAAGAAATCATCGTTGAACGCCACTTAAATAACTGCTCATTAATCGCTGCCCGAATTTTAAATGACCCCTCCCATCCCCTCCATTCCAGTTTATCGGAATGTCAATCTCTTCGACCAATGCGCCGTCCATACCGTTCAATTCCAACAAGAACGGCGGCATATCGCAATTCGGTCATTCCCTATTTGTCCCGATTTTTAGTCTCACCAGACAAGGTTAAACAGGAACTACAAGACAATTTTCGCATCTAATATTTGTTATCCTGCCTTTTTTAATGCTGAAAGTTTTGGTCCTCGTGACCTCAATAAAGCCACTACAATTATTATTATTATTATTATTATTTTAATCGTGACATCTTTCCGAGTGTCTCTTTTGTGCTCGTTATTGTGAGCTATCCTGTACTAATTTATAAATGTCGATAGATAATTAACAAACATTATATACAATGTGTATATGACTGGTGTTGATGAAGTAAATGCTCGCGCGTTGACGAGACACATACAATGGACCGGTGGTTTGGGAGGGTCTGTTCCGATGAATTGGTATTGCGGGGGTCGAGGCGGGTGATGTGTGTTCATCTTCCGCAAAGTAACACTACCGTAGGCTGGCAGGTTTCGGAGCTAGCGAATTGAGTGACGTCAATAACAATTATATAATTATGTATAAATAATTTCAATTCGATTCGTGCACAAATGTTCAACATTCCCTGCGAAATATGCCATACAAGGTAACGGATGAACTAATCAAACAGCGAATTCCGTCGAGTGATTTAGATTCGATGGCGGAGTCTTGATATGTGTTATCCTCACAAATATTGACTGGAATTAAAGTAATCATCAGATTCAGATAAGAGCCAAGAAGCGGAGACACATATATATGCGTTTATGAAATGTCAGACTGTCCCATACGAAGGTGGTTGATTAAATTGCTGATGACGATGAAGCAACCGGTTTCCGCCACCACTCCAAGTCAGGCACGCACGGATATAGATCATATAATTTAAGCAGACCCCTACGTGTTGACATAATGAGTCATTCTATTTACAAACTCATTAAGCAGCCCTGGACACGATGAAGTGTGCAACCTATAAATGCATGGTATATTTAGCCTGCTTCTTTCTCGATGATGACTATAAGTGTTGCATCTGTGCACGTCTTCGGTGGCATCAACGTCATTGTCGAGAGGCGGAGCCAAGGCGCCAGGAAAGAGTCGGCCTAGGGTGGTTGCTGCACTTCCCGAGGACACACAGAACAACCGGCAGCACCTTTGTGAGGTGCCCCTCCTCGTGGACATGCAACTGTTGGGAGCTCTACTACCCACGGTGAATCAAGGTCCGATGGCGTACGCACACGCGTTCCTGACTTCCGACAAAGCCAGTCTCCACCCCGTCGACAAGATCCAGCGCCTCAAACAGCTTTTCTTGTAAGTTTGGCTTTTCGAAGAATTTATTTAAACAAGTTTGTCGTCGACACTGGTCGTCGTTCACTGGTAAGGGTGTTTTGAAGGAATAACATATTCGCTTTATTTTGGTCTTTTAAGCAATTTTCTGACAACCTGTAATGTCCTCTTGACGCGCTACCGATCTTCGATGCTACGAGTGCATCCGGAGAAGTACAACGCTCTCCGCGAGGCCTTTGGTCGTTATCGAATTGACTTGAGCAATCTGCTCAACGAAGAGGTATGTTATTGGCTTCTTTATCTTCTCCCCTGCTCTGTGTTTGTTGACGGCTATTCCCCCCTACGCTCTTTTTTCCTCGTCTTCGTTTCAGATCATTATAGACGAAGCAAGCCTAAAAGTCGGCCCCAAGTCCCAGCTTCTTCTCTCCTCCTCGTCATCATAAGAGAGTCGACAACGTTCTTTCTAGATTTTGTATTCCCTCAGTAGAAACTATGGAAACGGCTGTCGTCTTTCACGGTTAACGGGAATCACACCAACCCTAATCACGCTTTTGCAAACAACCCTTTCCAGCTTACATCGACCTAGTCTTATTTTAATGAATGGTTATGTGGGTCGCATTTCTGTTGTGTGGCGTCTGTTTGTGAGGCATCGTCCGCGGCAAACAATTCGAACTGTCACGATAAAATGTAACTTGGTGAATTCCTGGTAAAATGCGTAGAAATGCACGTTGTTGTACGGGGTCGAGTGCATTTTGAGCGAGGAATGACCGCTTACCCCATGGTGTAGCCTTCAGCATCCTCGCTAGTACGACTTCCAGGTCAGGCCATCGATGGGCGGCGCTGGGGACGCGGCCACCTGAAGCTGACGCAAATCCCAATTTTGAGCCAGGAAGGAATGAATTCGAAATCAAGGTCAACATGGCAAACAATTCAGTGAAAATGGGCATTTTACAGGACTTTCGTGTTGAGGTAACGGGCAGCGCCGGTGTCGGTGAGGCTGATGTAGGCGGTGCTGTGTTTGATTTGGGGCATCGAGGATCATTGAGGTTACTGTGGATGTTTCATTATCGGGGTAGGTTTTGTTAGTGTTTCAGCTGCGGTCACGAAGTATTCATATTTTAATCCGCAACATTTCGATAATTTGTTGAATTATTAGAATTATTACATCGGGTATAAAGGCGACTTATGTTAAATACACCCATATCAAAGCATACCAAAAAATTGATGCGACGCCTAATCATGGAGTATCTTCACTTCTTGTGTTGCGTTTATATCGCAGTATCCCCTAAGTTCATACTAAAATCAAAAAGAACTATGCTTGAAGCTATTTTGTAAGCACTAATTAAACGAAATATTGCATTGATGCGCCATCTCAATAACAGGGTTTTCAACCAGGGCCAAGTGTAAATAAATGTAGTCACTACAAAATATTCTAAAAGTTTAATTTCTTAGGAATGCATAGTTTTATTTAAAAATTGGCTAATTGTAACAGTCACCAATGCGCAATAAAATTGCAACACATTGCATTTAATCCAATTGCTAGAATAACGAAATAAACACAATTTAAAGTTTACATGGGCTTGTTGAATGCCACACCCAAAACGTTTAGTGATTAATTCCATAAAAAAGAGAGCAAGATTCTTTTCATGGACGACGAGTCGGTGAGATAGGATTCCTATTTAATAGTAGATGTGACAATTCAACTAGGAACGCTTTCATTGCCGCACACATAAACGTGGTCATTTTTAATCGTTACATCTTTCCGAGTGTCTCTTTTGTGCTCGTTATTGTGAGCTATCCTGTACTAATTTATAAATGTCGATAGATAATTAACAAACATTATATACAATGTGTATATGACTGGTGTTGATGAAGTAAATGCTCGCGCGTTGACGAGACACATACAATGGACCGGTGGTTTGGGAGGGTCTGTTCCGATGAATTGGTATTGCGGGGGTCGAGGCGGGTGATGTGTGTTCATCTTCCGCAAAGTAACACTACCGTAGGCTGGCAGGTTTCGGAGCTAGCGAATTGAGTGACGTCAATAACAATTATATAATTATGTATAAATAATTTCAATTCGATTCGTGCACAAATGTTCAACATTCCCTGCGAAATATGCCATACAAGGTAACGGATGAACTAATCAAACAGCGAATTCCGTCGAGTGATTTAGATTCGATGGCGGAGTCTTGATATGTGTTATCGTCACAAATATTGACTGGAATTAAAGTAATCATCAGATTCAGATAAGAGCCAAGAAGCGGAGACACATATATATGCGTTTATGAAATGTCAGACTGTCCCATACGAAGGTGGTTGATTAAATTGCTGATGACGATGAAGCAACCGGTTTCCGCCACCACTCCAAGTCAGGCACGCACGGATATAGATCATATAATTTAAGCAGACCCCTACGTGTTGACATAATGAGTCATTCTATTTACAAACTCATTAAGCAGCCCTGGACACGATGAAGTGTGCAACCTATAAATGCATGGTATATTTAGCCTGCTTCTTTCTCGATGATGACTATTAGTGTTGCATCTGTGCACGTCTTCGGTGGCATCAACGTCATTGTCGAGAGGCGGAGCCAAGGCGCCAGGAAAGAGTCGGCCTAGGGTGGTTGCTGCACTTCCCGAGGACACACAGAACAACCGGCAGCACCTTTGTGAGGTGCCCCTCCTCGTGGACATGCAACTGTTGGGAGCTCTACTACCCACGGTGAATCAAGGTCCGATGGCGTACGCACACGCGTTCCTGACTTCCGACAAAGCCAGTCTCCACCCCGTCGACAAGATCCAGCGCCTCAAACAGCTTTTCTTGTAAGTTTGGCTTTTCGAAGAATTTATTTAAACAAGTTTGTCGTCGACACTGGTCGTCGTTCACTGGTAAGGGTGTTTTGAAGGAATAACATATTCGCTTTATTTTGGTCTTTTAAGCAATTTTCTGACAACCTGTAATGTCCTCTTGACGCGCTACCGATCTTCGATGCTACGAGTGCATCCGGAGAAGTACAACGCTCTCCGCGAGGCCTTTGGTCGTTATCGAATTGACTTGAGCAATCTGCTCAACGAAGAGGTATGTTATTGGCTTCTTTATCTTCTCCCCTGCTCTGTGTTTGTTGACGGCTATTCCCCCCTACGCTCTTTTTTCCTCGTCTTCGTTTCAGATCATTATAGACGAAGCAAGCCTAAAAGTCGGCCCCAAGTCCCAGCTTCTTCTCTCCTCCTCGTCATCATAAGAGAGTCGACAACGTTCTTTCTAGATTTTGTATTCCCTCAGTAGAAACTATGGAAACGGCTGTCGTCTTTCACGGTTAACGGGAATCACACCAACCCTAATCACGCTTTTGCAAACAACCCTTTCCAGCTTACATCGACCTAGTCTTATTTTAATGAATGGTTATGTGGGTCGCATTTCTGTTGTGTGGCGTCTGTTTGTGAGGCATCGTCCGCGGCAAACAATTCGAACTGTCACGATAAAATGTAACTTGGTGAATTCCTGGTAAAATGCGTAGAAATGCACGTTGTTGTACGGGGTCGAGTGCATTTTGAGCGAGGAATGACCGCTTACCCCATGGTGTAGCCTTCAGCATCCTCGCTAGTACGACTTCCAGGTCAGGCCATCGATGGGCGGCGCTGGGGACGCGGCCACCTGAAGCTGACGCAAATCCCAATTTTGAGCCAGGAAGGAATGAATTCGAAATCAAGGTCAACATGGCAAACAATTCAGTGAAAATGGGCATTTTACAGGACTTTCGTGTTGAGGTAACGGGCAGCGCCGGTGTCGGTGAGGCTGATGCAGGCGGTGCTGTTTTATTTGGGGTATCGAGGATCATTGAGGTTACTGTGGATGTTTCATTATCGGGGTAGGTTTTGTTAGTGTTTCAGCTGCGGTCACGAAGTATTCATATTTTAATCCGCAACATTTCGATAATTTGTTGAATTATTAGAATTATTACATCGGGTATAAAGGCGACTTATGTTAAATACACCCATATCAAAGCATACCAAAAAATTGATGCGACGCCTAATCATGGAGTATCTTCACTTCTTGTATTGCGTTTATATCGCAGTATCCCCTAAGTTCATACTAAAATCAAAAAGAACTATGCTTGAAGCTATTTTGTAAGCACTAATTAAACGAAATATTGCATTGATGCGCCATCTCAATAACAGGGTTTTCAACCAGGGATTGCTTG